>JANAVB010027997.1:3712345-4312345 GCA_029216955.1 Iris pallida
AGATGGGGTTAAAATATCAAATATTTTATTTATAAAAGATGGGAGCGGATCCCTACATATAAAAGTCGCAGTACACAGAATATTATTATTCTTTGGGTTGACAAAGGGATGCACCCAACTCACGCGTATTGTGAATCCCAGAGCGACGCATCAGACGAAGGAATGCTTCCGCGTCACCCGGTCCCTCGTATGCAGTTGAAGGACCACCATCAATACGACTGAAGACCGCTGGGGTCAGCCCAAAGCACTCTAGAAGATTTTGCGCTCGCTCGTCTCTATCTCGAGGTTAAGCCTGGCGACCGAACCCCCTCAACAAATGGCTCTTTCTTTGGCGCCATATCAACTATGAGGATGAACATTAAAAGTAAAGAGTTGGTCCTTATTTATTAAATTAAAATAACTCTTCACATTCCTCATCGGAAACCGCTCACTCGGGAAGATGAAGATACATTTGAAAGTTACGAAGAAGAAAATTATTGTGACGGTTAAGTGTTAACCGACATTATTTTCTCTCTTGAACTTTACGCTGACTGTTGGATATCCCCGCTCTTACGCGGATGACTGTTGCATATCCCGAATTTTGCGCTCATCAAATCTCAACTTTTACGCTGCTGTCAAAGTGTTTCAAATTTGGAGACATTTGAAAACTTTGAAGGGGGTCTTGTAGGAGCGTAAAGAGTGCTTCAAAGAAAGAGTCATCTCATTCGTAAGTGGCCTGCTTTACGCCTAACAGAACGGGTAATTTCTTTACGCCCAAGACAAGGCTAATTGTATTACGCCTAAGCAGATTGATCACTTTACGCTTGGGTCTGCACCGGTGATTTTACGCCAAGGATTGAGCAGCCTCTTTCACACTGGACAAAGGCTATCAAATCTCGCATTTAATGCAGACTTTGACATGAAGATATCAATGATGGCATTTACCACAGAGTTCAATGGAATTTGTCTCATACAAAGACCATTGTTGTCGTTTATAGAGATCGAGCTACTTTACGCTCACTGAAGTTTCTTTACGCACGGAGGTTTACATGAGTCCTTACGCTCATAAAAAACAATGTGTGCGTGAAGTCTATTTGAGCCATTTTACGCTCAAGGTTATTCAATAACCACTTTACGCTGGAAACCTATGACAGAGCTAGTTTACGCTCATCCTTTTACGCCCTATTCGTTCTGGCCAGTTTGGAACGTGGTGTGCCTACGTGGTCTTCATGCCACATATTTCGAAGAACGTGTGTACATGTATCCTATTCTTACTGAAATGATGGGACACGTGTCAGCATATACAGAGGATGATTCTGATCGTGGAGGGCAGTTGTTAGCGTAAAGACAGATGTTGATGCTCTTTTACGCACGAAAGCCCCAGTTATAAATAGACTCATTTTCTCATACAACAGACACAGACAGACAGAGAGACAGGAGAGAATACAGAGATCAGAGCTTCGAGATTTTGATTCTCTGGAGCATCCTTCTTCAACTTTTCTTCCAGAACAAAGTGAAGCAAAGCAGGAAAGCATTCGGCCTCGCCATCAGTGCCCAAGTGCGTCGATACCTTTCTGGTGCATTAGTTCTTCCAAATTGTTCTACTTCAAGCAGTGATCTTCATTATCATCATATGGTCCAAGGAACAAAGTGATCATTTACGAATCAGACTTCCATAGCAATACTTTTCCAGAATCGAATTTGTACTTCTTGTACTTTTTCTTCTTGTTTTTGTTTTCAAAAGCCAATTCCTCCAAGGCATTTTGTTAATCGAAACACACAAGGCTAGTTATTTTCTTGAAACCAACTTGTCATGCATGATCTACTCGAGACGCTCTTCACCCAACCTTCGTGTCCCACTCAGACACATCATCTTGTGCTTCATTTATTTCGACAACTTTTGGGTCAATTTAGGCCAATTAATTATCCAGCGTAATTTGTGACCTGACTTCCAATTTAATTTTGGGATCCGACATCGATCCAACCTACTCGACCCAAAATATCGACATGGCCCACACGAAGCCTACTACCCGCCTGACACTTGTGTCCCATTTATTTGAGTCCCCACATGTTACTTATTTACCCATGATCATAAATACCTATATTAATTCAATTATTGTACCATGTCCGATTTTGACCCAATCCGGCTCAACCGAACCAACCCAAACTTTATGTTGCCCCCTCATGAATATCCACACACTCATTTTTACAAATATTAAATATCTAGTTTATCCATTTTAAATATTCATGGATAACCCCTTTAATTAAATCCCTAGAAATAATCTAATTCTTTTAATCCTAGCCATTGGTTTTCTCTCTACCAATCCCAACCCTATATTTCCTACATAGCAGCCAACTCAACTCCCCCTATTAGGCCGACCCTAAAAACTAGGGAGAGAATATCTCTCTCTCTCTCTCCTCCCTCAATTTACTCACACACAAACAAAACTTTTCTCTCTCTCTCTTTATTTTTTCACAAACTCACACACACCATCAACCACAACAGCAAGCAGCCGACTCCCCCTCCATTTTGGCCGACCCATGGCCGGCCGACACCAGCCCATGGCCGAGCCTCCTCCATTCTCATTCTCCTTCACCATTCTCTCATCCTCCATCACCACACACCACCACCACCATTAACACATTCATTCATCACCATCATCATAACACCACCACCACTTCCATCTCTTAACCACCCACAACCGCCACCTCCACCGCAGCCTTCTGCCACCGTCGGCAACCGCCGCCGCTGCGTGCATGCGCTAGCACGCAGCTGCAACAGCAATATACAACAGCAGTGCGGCAATGGCAGTCGCGCGTGCGTACGGGCCGCCGTGCGCCGCGTACGTCGCGTGGCCGGCCGCACCACCTCCGACGAACCTCCAGGCAGGCCCCCGTGGCGAGTCCCCGCGTCCCCGGTACGAGAAACGCCCGATTCGTACGTTTGGCACGGGTTTCCGTCGGCGCGAGCTCGGAATGGATCCCGAAATCGCATCTCGAACCAGCAACTTCGTGCACGTTTTTCGAGAAATTCGACCGTTGGATCGGCGATTTCTTTATTCCATCATAATCTCGGTATATAGCTCTTCACTCTTCTCAATTTTCGTCCGTTAATTTATCGTTTGATACATCAAAACCGGCCACAAAGTTGACCGTTTAAATTATATTATTTTGGACAGTTTTGCGGAGCCAACTTCGTCGGTTCGTATCTCCTCCATCGCAGCTCCATCTGGCGTGCCACTGGTTCCTATGCGCAGCTGGTATAACCTTCTTCCTACCCCTCCAATTTTGTTTCATTGTGAGCACGTTTGGTTGGTTGAATTTGACGCCAAAGTTGGCCGTCCGAATTCGTAATTTCCAAGTTGTTAATTTCTATTTTGAACCCGGGACTCCGAATTCAATTTCTGACCACCAGTAGACTTGTGGCATCGTTCTGGAACGTTTCATATAAAGTTTGTTAGATTTGGAGGACGTGGGCCCTGGCACGTATTTTGATACAAAGCGGACCCCACAGTCCGGGTCTACGGGACTTTTTGACGTCGGCTCATCGAAATCCAATTTTGGACATACCGTTGAGTTCGTATCGTCATTCTGGACTCGTTGACATATAATTTGCTGAGTTTTGAGGACATTGGCTCCGACACGCTTTTCCGTGCAAATCAGAATTCCAATATCCGGGTCAACGGACCAATCTGAGATCGGGTCATCGGAATCCAATTCCGGATATACCGTTGAGTTCGTATCGTCATTCTGGATTCATGGATATAAATTTGTTTGGTTTAGTGCACTTTTACTTCGGTATGTTTTTCGGTGCAAAGCGGGTCCGACACGGACACCGTTTTGACTCGAAATTACCTTTTTGCTCCTGTGACCAAATTGGACTTATGGATGGGCTATCCTAGCTGATTTGACCATTCTGGACACGTTGGTGATGTTTATTTTATCATCCGACAATGTTTGTAGATATTTCTCTGTGTATTACCTATTATTATAATTAATTCTTATTAAGTTCGTATTTCGGAATTAGTACAACGAAACTGAGATCAGTTGATTCCAGTGATCTCACATCGCTGAAATTGGCAAAATAATCATGTGGATCACTGTGATAAGATTATTAACCTTACCGTTGATTATCTTATCTCGATTGTGTGTGTAGATTTCGATGTACGAATAACGAGGTACAACTTGATATTTTAATTTTAGATTAGAGTTGATCCTGTTTGACCAAGATATATGGTATCTTGGTAGGTAAATATTACTAATAGTATGTTTAGGCTAGTTTTGACCTCGGTTGACCAAGTTTGACTGCTTTGACCAAAAGTCAACTATCAGTCAACACTTGGGCTAGAAATATCTAGAACTTGACCCGAGTTGACCAGTTGACCAAAAGTCAACTGTTAGTCAACATTAGCCTAGTTTGACGTAGGGTTGACCTAGAGTTGACCGATTGACCAAAAGTCAACTGTAAGTCAACCTTTGACCCAGTTTGACCCAGTTGACTGGATTTGACTTCCTGTGACCTAGTGTGACTCAGTGTGACCTAGTTTGACTTAGTTGGACTGAAATTGACCTAGATTACATAGCTTATACTATATAATTATGCCTAACACTATTGAACCCTAATTAGCTTATATGTATATCTCATCTTTAGGTCTGTGATTTCACTCTGAGCCAGATTACACAGTTGACATATTTCCACCAGATCTCAGACGAGTACATTCTCTGATAATATTTTTGTTTTATGATATAGTCTATGTTTCTTGTATTTAGTATAGATATTCTTGTTCTCTTGACACATTGTTCACACGGATTGGTATTTCTCTGGATCCCATCATGAGATGTTATTTCTTGTATTCTTTGGTATATCTTGTGCAAATCTTTCTTGTTCCTTGTGCATTGTATAGACACGATTCCTGCGAAGGCTAGCTACCCTCTCAGAGAATCGCGTGTCATGATGTGTCATGGTTGGATCCACTATACTAATCGGGGACGGAGAGTATTAGTGTAGATGTGTGGTCAATACCCGCTTTGTATATCTTGTAAACCTTGTGAATGCCAATCCTATACCACACGTATGATTGGCTAGCTCATGACCTTGTGCAGACCCAAGACGGCCACATATTGTAGCTAGTACTACACACTTAGATAGATGATTCTTGATTCTTGTACATGCCATGATCAGTTTTACTTGCCTTGTTCTAGCTCTAGATTTATAGCTTACCTTGCCATGATACTCACATGTACATTTCGTGATTTCTTGTATATTCTCTCTATTTACTGCTACATTTTCAATATCGTCCAACTAGAACTGTTATTTGAGTTTTGTGCTCGTTCCATCCTGACTGGATATGTTGAAAATATTTTAGTAGTAGTTGTGCCCTCAGTTTTGGACTACAGGATATTGCTAGCTGGGGTGGTTCTCAGTATTCTTTACCGTGAGTTGTCTCTCAAGAGTTCTAGGTCTGGTAGTTATTAGTTTTGTCATTGTTTTCCTCTGTTTTATTCTTGTCTCATATGATCCTTGTAGATTCTAGTTGTTCTAGTGATATTGTTATTATTTCTTGTCTTATCTTTCTTAGTTTTCGTGATGTGACATGAGTACATTTTTAGTTATGGATCTTTAGATGTTGTAGCTAGTATCGGGTACTTGACAGCGCTCTACCGCCGATACTGCGGCGTAGGCTGGGCGTGGCCCACGTATTCATACCCGTATATCCGGGTGCAGGTAGTGACACTAATCGCCATTGTCGGCTATGCCAACAATTGGTCATGCAGCCCACGGTCGCTAGGGTCAAGTCTCCCTATCCAGGGTCTTCCTCAAGGAAATAATTCCTACAGAGGCTCATTCTAGACTTACCCAACGATCGACTAAGATCTATCCACATTACGGTCAATTCCCAACCCGACATACGATTCTCATCGTTCTAATAATCCATCAAGTAAATTTCCAATGATTCAATTTCTATTTCAAATTCTTTGTACCCATACGAACCCATAAGCCAAGACTAACTATTCAAGGGTCATCGATTCCGATAGTCTTAACATAATTATGGAATCATACTGTTCGGTTCGTATGACAAAGTCATACTGCTAAGTCAAAAATCGACAATCTATATCCCAACCAACAATCACATATACCGGCATTATCCAATACGTTTGCAATACCTCAATCCCATTCGTTTCATCAATCATCAAACTATCTTACGGGCATTCTTAAATCTCATATCGCAAGGGTCGAGTAATTAATTCCATTCAATCCGACAATTCATGTAGCAATTACCATTCTCTATGCAACACAATTATTCAGGGTAGCTACTTGTTACTTTTATGGTACAATTCAACTCCTCAGCATACATTCACATAGGCAACGACTATCCTTTGGTGATCAAGATGGATTAACATCTCTTACACCTTCGGATCAAGGCACAGATTTCTAATATTCCTTTAGTTCACCGACAATGTTTCCAGAACTTTCAGCTTAGCAACAAATATTGTATTAGCCACATATAATTTACATCCAACCAATTGAAGTCAACATTCGGATATTCTAAGCCACATCATTCACTAGCCAAATCCATTTACCCATAGCATACTAGCTGACTTACTAGTCTGAGTCATCACTCGACTAAATAATTTCTAACCAAGCCACCAGTTACAATTTCTAGAAATCTCGCTTCCCAGCATAACATCACCGTCAAGGGGCACTCGAGTCCTCAAGTAATAATACATGACTCCCAGCTAAGTCTCGGCACTACCCAGTACCAGTAGATAGTCTCATTGCTATCCTATGGGAAAGGGTCAACATACATCTCGTTCTGAGGTGGTAGAGGCAATATACCACTCAGAGACCACTACCAGAATAAGTCTTTTTAGCGACGCCTAAAGACGTCGCTAAAACGACAAATTACGTCGCTAAAAATATTTACCGACGCAATTACCGACATTTTGGACTTGTCGCGAAAACGTAAGTCGCTGATCTTTAAAACGTCGCCGAACGTCGCAAATACCGACGTTCACCGACGTATGATTACGTCGGTATATCCTGGGATATTACCGACGTCTACCGTCGTTTCGTCAGTGGATTAGTGACGTGTTGAAAGTCGCTACACGTCGGTAAAATCCTGGGAACTTACCGACGTTTACCGTCGTTTAGTCAGTGAATTAACGTCGTTGAAAATGTCGCAAAACGTCGGTAAAATACTGGGAATTTGCTGACGTTTACCGTCGTTACGTCGGTGGATTGGCGATGACTATTATGTCACTAAATGTCGGTAATTCTTGGGATTATTACCGACGTTCACCAACTTTTACCGACGGTCTCCGACGTATAAGGACGTCGGAAAACGTCAGTACCCTAAATTTTTTTGCAGATTTACCGACGTTTATCAACGCAAACGTACGTCGGTGGACGTCGGTAAACGTCGATAAATCTGCAAAAAAAAAAACAAATACAGAATGTCCTTTTCTCCCTGCAGTTTAAAAAGATAACCATAAAGACACAGTATAACAGATATCCTTTTCTCCCTGGGTTCGCCGACCCCTTCGGTGGAACACTCAACACCGGTAAACGTAAACCACAGAAGCACATTAACATCCAATTGAAACGAATAATAACATAAACAACAGTATAACATAATATAGCAGGCAACAAATAGAATGGGATCCAACAAATAGAATAAGATCCAACAAATAGAATAGACACAACCAACAAGTATCCAAATAACCAAGTCTACACCAAATAATAAAGTCTACAACCAAATAACCAAAGTCTACACACAACCAACAAATAGAATAGGATCCAATAAATAGGATCCAAACATCCAAGTCTACACAACCAACAAATATTCAAGTCACAAACAAAGGATCAAACAAACACAAACAAACAATCCTAACTAGGACTACTAGGGATCTGGTGCAGGAGGGGCACCTCCGCGACGAAGGGATAAGAACAACTCATACTCCTCAAGTAAAATTGATACCGATGGAGCAGGCAGTGACGTCGGTGGAGTCGGTATCGATGAAGAAGGCGATGGAGACGGCAGAGTCGACGATGATGAAGGCACACCGGAGGACCAGCACGCTCCAACGCTGTAAGTCACTGGTTGTATGAATCCATGGTAGATAACAGTCTATCACTGCTCTGAACCATCGAATCCGTCATCAATCTCAGCCTATCGGTCATGGTCACCTGTGCTGTCTGCAGCTCCATCACCGTGCACTCTAACCCTCCAACGCTGCGCTATGTCCTCTCAGTCGTCTCCATGAGCTCCATAATGCCGCGGTCAAGCGCATCCAATTGCGCTAGCAATACAGGATCGTCCGTAGGGTGCTGAGACTACTCCTCGATCCGTCGTAGCAGGTCATCACGGAGAGACTCCATCATCTGGTGGACTCGGGCAGACTCCTGGGACGGCTGTAGACCATGCACACTAGCAGGAAATGCCCTAGAGGACTGGATCGCAACTAGGGCACCATAGGATCCCGTACCGTAGTACGTACCCCTGTGGAGTCCACCAACGGTGGTCATCCACAGCTCGTCCGCTGACGGAGCTTGAGTGAGCTGCAAGGAAGTACCGGCCTCTCCTGCATTAGGTGCACTAGCAGCCGCCCGTTCCCGCAGCCTCTGATACTCGACCTAGAAAGTATGGATAGTACTCTATAATTTCTAATTTCTAATTAATGTACTTATTATTACTAACTACATGAATATTTATTTGTATCATTTACTAAGTTATATTAAAATTGACATAAAGTATTAAATTAAGATAAGGTATTGTAATACTTACATAGGTCTGCTCGGCCCTCTCATCAATAAGGCCATCGCCCTTCCGATGGGTGGCCAGGAAGACGATCACCATATCGGCGTTACCGACCTTCCTTACCTGTAATTAAATATATTATCTTAGTAATAATTTATCGGATTTGTATTAAAATAATATTTCTAAAAGAGAAAGACATACCGGACGAAAATTCCGTCATCGAAATCGATCCTGTTTGCCATTGATTATAAAAGTACAGAACAATTATCGGAGGACTGAACTTAGACTCACAATACAAACTCGCTCGTACAAAGAAAGCCTAGGGACGAAAACCTAGGTACACAGTCTAAGTACGATTATTTATTTTAGATTCTGGGGGATGACGATAGAGGCTCGAAAAAGCGACGGCCGTTCTGCCTTACTCCTTGGACGATCGATACGCAGCCTTGACTCGGGGAAGATCTGCTTGGTCGTTGACGAAGAAATGCCTTCTTACTCTCTCTCTCTGATTGCTCTCCTGGCTTCTCTCTCTTTTGTATTCTCTCTCTAACTATGGGAGAAGTCTCTGTGTATATTCTCTCTGGTTTTTTTGTATATCTCTCTATATCTCAAGGGAATGGCACCTTGCTATTTATAATAGTGGGATGTGATCGCTAGGGTTACCAATGATTAGCTCTTGGAGATGGCGGCGGCCTGGGGATTGATCAATCCAGGCCGTTCATTTCTGATTGTGACGAATCAGAACCATTAAGGGTAGATTACACCAAATCCCCATTAGCAATTAATGCTGATTGGCATAAATCTTCCTTATAATGATTCTCTTATATCTGCGAATAAATCAAATTTATTCTCCTGCCACGTGCCCCAGATCATTAGGATTCGACCCGATCTTGGATTGCCATAAATCTGGGAGATTGATCGGCTGAGGACACGTGTCCTGAGAGCCAATGGTGAGACTGGAACCGCATGCAGATTGGGCCGCATGAGATTTGGGCCGCATGAATTTTGGGTCGCATAAGACTTGGGACACGTGTCAGACTGTCTGGGTAGTGGCCCCCTCCTTCAGACTTCTGAACCATATGATGAGCCGCATGAACCGCATAATGGTGTGTCTGCTTGAGCCGCATGGGCATGATCTTCTTGAGCCGCATAGGGATGATTCTACTCGAGCCGCATAAGCAAACCCACGTGGCAGGGCCACGTGGCATTTTGTTGTTCTCGGGGGATCGTGTCAGAGATTTCTTTCTCTTCCCTAGAGATTCATCATCATGACAGAGTCATAATTACCTACTTTGGTGTCAGGTCTGTCAACTTTTCAGAGGGGTCAGCCGTCAAAGCAATTAATGCAACATGGATCGGAGAGGAGCACTGTCACGCCACGTGTCTTCTGAGCCGCATGGAATGCCTCCGGCCGTATAGCTCCTTATGCCGCATGACTCCCCGAGCCGCATGCGTTTTCTGAGCCGCATGGGTCTTTCTTGGCCGCATGAGTCAATTTCTTTAGTATTTTCCATGCTTCTACAGGACCCCCTTCAAAGTTTTCAATTTGTAAAATTGAAATACTTTGAATAAGAAGCATGGCCGTGCTCTTCTAACCGCATATGAAACCCTGACCGCATAGAGATCTTGGCGCATAGATTGTTCAGCCGCATAGCTGCTCGCCACGCCATTATGTCATGCATGCAAACCTTTTTGGGGCAGGATCCTAGGAGTTTCTGACCTCTAATTAACTAGTCAGTATTGATAGCCGAAGAGTCGACTACTTTGTACGAAGCGTCGGTCTTGGTCCTCCTTTCTCTATAAATGGAAGGGTATTTAGAAGGATTTCTCTCTTAGACTCTTTCTGATTAAGATTTCTGTCTTGCTTCCTTCTTCCAACTGACAAACCACGATGGCACCTAGGGCTTCCAAGGCAGTGAAGAAGGTTGTGGCTAGAGCAGGAAGTCGGCTTCGTCTTCAATTGCCGCCGCACCCTCGTTCGTCTTGATGTTCATGTTGTCGTCGAAGGTAAGGACTGTGCGAAAGATTGGGTGCTCTGAAACCCTAAAAGATGCTGCTCTGCTGCATTGCTTCGTGCATAATCATTTTGATACGAGCTTTTTAGATTACGTGGTCCGCATACACATCCTATGAGCCGCATGGAATATATTCCATGCCCAAGCCGCATAAGAGTTGTCTTTAAACGAGCCGCATGAACACTTCTGAATATCTTCTGACTGTTTTCATCATTTCTCATCACTTTTTTCTGTCTTTTGGTTCTTATAGTGTCTCCACCGAGTGCTGATATTGCAGTGGTAGAGGATCCGTCGCTCCCTAGTGTCAATCAGGGGCCTTCCTCTGTTAAGAAGGAGACAATGAAAGAAGAAACGGAGCCTGAGAGGGACGACGTCCTCCCCACTGTCGAGACTGCTGAGGGTGACCACTGGGAATCCTGATTCTCCCATTCTGGACGAGGATCTTCCTCAGTTGCACCCTTCATACGTAATGTGGTTGAAGGAGTTGTATACGTATTTTTGTAACTAGGGGTTTGAGGTATCTTGTCTGTAATGAAGAACTTTCCTGTAACCGTGTGGATGTAACTGATTTCTGACTGAATGGAATATATATTTGCTTCACTCTTTTGCTTTGTAATAATCCTTTTATCGGGTCATTTTGCGTGGACCCATTGTCCCTAACATACCCTGGTTTTGGATACGGACAATAAGTTTAAAAGAAAGGAACCAATCATACTGACTCAGAGGTGCTGAGGACATGGTGAGCATGAGGGTCTTTTTGACAGGGGGGTACATAGAACAACTCAGAGGTAATAAGGACATGGAAGTTCTATATAGGGGTGATTTGTTTTTGGCGGAAATGGGACGACTCAGAGGTGATGAGGACATGGTCGTCTTGGAAATTTGTGGATCCGTTACCTTTGTTGTGCACTGGGAGTGCAGGTATTAGATCATGAGGGAGGATCTCTTGTAGGAAGAAAGTTCAGCGGTATGATTATACATGACTTTCTTTCAAAAGAGTGACCGGGATCTAAGTTCAGGGGTACCGATGGGCACATAACTCGACAATCCATGAATGTTGGAATCAAAGTGTAAGTTCAGAGGTACCAGCAGGTACATGACTTGGGAATTTGGGATATGTTTATGGAAGAAGGGCATGAGTTCAGCGGTACACGCGGGTACATGACTCGAAAATCTGTGAATGTTGGAATCAAAGTGTAAGTTTAGAGGTACCAGCAGGTACATGACTTGGGAATTTGGGATATGAGTTCAGCGGTACAAGAGGGTACGTGACTCAATAAGTTGGAAAATTAGGGGGTTGAGTTCAGTGGTACCAGCGGGCATGACTCAAAACTCTGGAAAATATTGTTTAAACATAGTATTTCTTCAGGAACTTGCCATTGACGGGCAACATGAGCAAGTCTCCGTTCTGCTTGGCGAGGCGGTAAGCACCATTGGAGAACACGGCCTCGATGATAAATGGGCCTTCCCATTTTGGCTGGAACTTGCCGGTGGTCTTGTGAGTCATAACCATTGGCCTCCTGACTGCCAAAACAAGATCGCCCACTTGGAATGTTCTGACTTTGGCCTTTTTGTTGAAGGCTCCTGAGATGCGTGCTTGGTATAATTCGATCCTTTGCTGAGCTAGGAGGCATTTTTCATCTAAGGCCTCTAACTCTTGTAGTCGACGTCGGTAGTTATCATCCGTTGTCAATTGATAAGTGAGGGCGACTCGGAGTGAGGAATCTGAGTCTCTAATGGGAGAACTGCCTCACTCCCATACACCAGAGAGAATGGTGTATTCCCGGTGGCTGTTCGAACCGTGGTACGATAAGCCCATAAGCACTCGCCGAGCTTCTCGTTCCAGTCGCGTTTGTTGGAGGAGACAAATTTCTTGAGGAGTTTGATGATTATTTTGTTGAATGCCTCTGCTAACCCGTTTGCTGCCGGGTTGTATGGTGTCGAAGCGACATTCTGAATGCGGTATTTGTCGCAGAATCGGTAGAATGCGTGGCTTATAAACTGCGGACCATTATCATGGATGATCCTTCGGGGCAGTCCAAAGCGGTAGATGACGTGGTGCTTCAGGAAACTGATTACGTTCGAAGTCTTGACTTCGGCGAGTGGGACAGCTTCTGTCCACTTTGAGAAATAATCAGTGTTCGCCAGTATGAAGCGATATCCTCGGGAGGAAGGTGGGGTGATTGGACCAATGATATCCATTCCCCATACTTCGAATGGCCAGGACGCCACTGTCGGATGTAGAAATTCAGATGATTGGTGAATGAAGTCTGCGTGGACTTGGCAGGCCTTGCATTTTTGGGCATAATCTATCGTATCAGCCACCATCGTGGGCCAGTAATAGCCCATCCGGCGAAGGCGATCTTGCAGCTTAGGGCCAGGCTGATGGGCCCCGCAGACACCGTCATGAGCCTCTCGTACGGCTTCTTTGGCTTCTGCGTTTGACAAGCACCGAAGTAGTAATCCGTCGTAGGAGCGGCGATACAGCATTTTTGTCTCTGTATCGTAGAAGAATCTGAGAGAACGCCGTCTGATAGAAGTAGCCTCCTTCGGGTTCTCGGGTAGGATGTCGTAGACCACGAAGTCTATGAATGGTTGTCTCCAGTCTGGCACTTCGTCGATCATCTGAGCAGAATAACTCGCCATGGCTTGAACGTTGTTCTTGGGGCAGACCAGCTCATGGCCGATTACATCGATCAAATGATGAGAGTGGTTTGGCACTGCTAGGGAAGCAGCCAGGCCTGCTAGGGCATCAGCTTCGATATTTTGGAGTCTGGGGACGTGTTCGATGAAGAATCCCTCGAATGATGAGATAATGTTGATCGCTATTTGGTGGTAAGGGATCATGTCTTCATGGCGGACTTCGTACGTCCCCCGGATCTGGTTGACGATTAATTGTGAATCGCGTATGCTTCAAGGTATTCTACCTCCAGTTCTTTTGCGAGTTGGAGGCCAATGACCAAAGCGTTGTACTCGGCCACATTGTTAGAGCAGGGTTCCGTGAGAGAGTAGGCGCGATTGATTACTAGCCCGGTAGGAGAGACCAATACTACTCCGACTTCGACGACGATGTTTCTTGGGTCCGGTTCTTGAAGCACCATCGAAGAACATCCGCCATATGTTATCGTGGGTGGTTGTATTTGAATCGGCGACCTCATCTGGTATTTCTTCATATATTCTGGATGATTTCGATCCTGGATGGGCCGCCAAAAAGTCTGCCAGGGCTTGACCTTTGACAGCCTTCTGCAGGACGAAGATCATATGATAGGAGGACAGCAATATCGCCCATGTAGCGAGGCGGGAGCTGAGTGCCCCTGGTTTGGTCATGAGGACCCTGAGAGGGTTGATTCGTGAGATCACATGTATGGTTTGCCCCGTGACATAGTGCCGCATCTTTTGAATGGCGAATACCAGGGCGAGGCATTCTTTCTCCATAGCGGTGTATCGGTGTTCGGGCCCGACCATCATTCGGCTGAGATAGTAAATGGCCTGTTCGTGGCCTGTGTCGTGTTTTGTGCCAGCAGGGCACCGAGGGAGTGTTCCATTGCTCGTACATAGAGCATAAATGGTTTTCAAGGGACCGGGGCCACCAGGACTGGAGGATTTGATAAATATTCTTTGATGTCATCGAAAGCGCGCTGGCATTCCTCATCCCATACGAATGAGACTCCCTTCTTTATGAGGTGGGTGAACGGTCGGCATCGCCCGGAGAGGTTGGAAATGAACCTCCTGATATAAGCTAGCCTCCCTTGGAGGCCTCTAAGTTCACGGAGATTTCTCGGGGGACCCATCTCCATGATTGCCCTCGTTTTCTCGGGGTCTACATGGATACCCCGTGCAGTGATGATGAAGCCCAAGAACTTCCCGCTGGATACGCCCAAGAACGATTTTGTAGGGTTCATCTTCAGATTGTGGGCTCGCATTAGGTTGAATACCGTTCTCAGGTCTTGCAGATGATCCTCCTTACGGCGACTCTTGACGGCGATGTCGTCGACATAGCATTCCACTGTCTTGAGCAAATGTTCTCTGAAAATGATACTCATGGCTCGCTGATATGTAGTGCCAGTATTCTTTAGACCGAATGGCATGACTGTGTAGCAGTATGTGCCAATCGGGGTTCGGAATGAAGTGTGCTTTTCGTCGTCGGGAGACATCTTGATTTGATTGTACCCCGAGAATCCATCCATGAATGACATACGTTCAAAGCTGCATGTATTGTCGATCATGATGTCTGTGATAGGAAGGGGAAATTCATCTTTGGGGCATGCCTCGTTCAGGTTGCGGAAGTCGATGCAGATTCGAATCTTTCCATTCTTCTTAAGGACGGGTACTATATTGGCGACCCAATCAGGATATTGCTCTTCGGGAATGAAGCCGCTGGCTATTAACTTGTTGACTTCAGTTTCGATCGCGTCCATGACGCCTAGGCGGAAGCGTCGTTGTTGCTGCTTGACTGGCTTTGCATCTGGCCGTATATTGAGTTTGTGGAGAGCGATGTCAGGATTTAACCCCGGCATGTCTTCATAGCTCCAGGCGAATCACATCAATGTATTCTCTGACAAGTACTAACAACGATTCCCGTTCTTCGTCAGTTAGGCTTTTGCTGATAAAGATCGGTTTTGGAGAAGATTCGCTGCCGAGATCCACTTGTATGACCTCATCTTCGGTAGGAGGTTCTCTCAGTTTGAACCGCTTTTCCCATTGTGCGTCTAATTGCTGGGCCATGGCTCTAGCTAAGGATTTGGGGATGTCTTCGTCTTCCTCGTAAGCGTCGGTGAATGCCATGTTGACTGACATGACTTGTCTGAACACATCTCCGATGCTGGTATCTAAGTCGGAAGTCGGTGATCCGGTTGAATGTGACTGCCAGTCGCATTCTTCATCTGAGCTTTCAGGGGTCGTAGTAGGCGTTATATACCCTAAACCGCATCGGGTTTTGTTATAGTAGTTCCGTGGTTTGCCCGCCGGGGCTGGCGTCTTCAAAGGTAATCGTCGTCCAGTGCCGTAGTTCAGTCCTGGCGTTGTCTCTAGATCATACCCCTGTTTCTGCATGAGATATTTGGATTGAGGGCTATAGAGATACAGAGGCAGTCTTCCGGCATCTGACCCGAAGTCGACTTCTTCCATGGCGAGGGATGCGGGTTGTTCGTCCGGCCGAAGATGATTGGGTGGTCCCCTTCCTCGATTATTCGGTAAGCGTCTTCTACTGGAGTAAGTTGGATAGCGGTGTACACATTTGTCACCTATGTATGTAGGTGAGCGCCTATACCGTGTTCCATAGCATACATTGTACATAGCTTATTGAGCTCGGTGTAGTTCAAAGATAACCCTTTATTGATGAAGTAAGGTATCTTTTCTAAAGAGATTACATCATCTGCGGAGGGAGCGTCAGTGTGGGCAGCCACATACTTGGCTAGCTCTGGTTCTTCTTCGGCTACCCCCTGTGTGAATGAAGATTGAGAGGGCGTCCTAGTCAGCTTGATCTTCAGAGGCTCAACTGACGGAGCGGAGCGTAGGGTTGTCGGTAGACTAGCAACCCCCAGTCTGGTACTTGATGTGGAGCGAGGGGTGGCTGGTTCGCTTGAAGTGTCAGACCTCGCATCGGGGTGACGACCTTTCTTAGGCAGGCGTATCGTCAGAGGCCTATCGGAGGGATTGAGCTTCTCTGTTTGGGATTGACCGACTCTCGGCAATCTGATGGTAAGTGGCCCTGTCGTGGGTCTCGATACCTGGCCGGACCTTGGCAGCCGGATTCTCAACTGCTCTTCCTGTGCCGAGAGGCTGATCGCGTCCTTACGCAGCGTGGCCGTAAGGGGTACGGAATTGCCTGGTTTGCGAGCCTGGAGGTGGATCGTCAGAGGCTCTTCAGATCCCGTGGTTGCTTCAACATCAGTTTGTTCATTTCCTCCTTCAAGGTACCTCTTCGACTTTTCGTATAGGCAGGAGTCCGAGTAATAAGATTCGACCCCTTTGAAGGGATCGATGTCAGCAAATTCTGTCCTCACGAAGCCGTGCTTGTCGACATATTTGAAGCATTGGTGTAGCGTGGAAGGCACGATCATGTAATCGTGTATCCAAGGGCGCCCCAAAAGGATGTTGTATGAAGTGTCGGCATCTATGACGTAGCAAGTGACTTCTGATTGGAGATCGCCAATCTGACATTTCAGACGGATCTTCCCGATTGGGTAGCTCCTGCCCGAATTGAACCCGCTGATGGCGGTGTTTGTAGGGGTCAGGCGATGCATCGGGATGCGAAGATGATACAGTAGTCCTTTTGGAATGATGCTTATGGAAGACCCAGGGTCAATGTGCATCCGGTCACCTTTATGTCGCCGATGTAGCCTGTGTAGTATAATGGGCGATCGTGTAGATTAGTCTTGATGAGCATGTCTTGTGGAGTGAAGACGATGTTGGGCATTGCTCTCGTACAGGCACTGTCTTGGAGGTCTGCGGGCTAATTTTCTCCCGTGAGGTTGACCTGAGCCAGGTATGCGTCGGCATTTTGAAGTACATCGCTCAAGGCTGTACGGACATCCTTCGAGAGCCTCAGGAGCTCATATAAGGACAATTTGGCCGGTGTATTGGCCAATTGCGCCAAGATGTCGAAGTTGTAGGGCCTCTCCAGCCCCTGAATGTTTCCTTTCGGAGGGATTTGTCGAAGCGAGTCTCCTTCGGCCTAGGCTTGTCGGTCGTCGAAGGCTGAGCCGGTCCCGGAGCATCCGTGGTAATGGGCGGATGATCATCAGTAGAGTTTTCTGCCACAGGTTGAGATTGTGCTCCGGATCGAGTAACAACGGCCGTGACTTCCTCTTCATCTGCTGAGGTGGTACGACAGGATCTGACTTTTCTTTCTTTTTAGAAGATGGAGTGGACTGAGTTACCTCGTGGACTAGGTCCGGATGGACCCACATGATTTCCCTCGTGATGTGGTGAGAGGTACTAGACCAGCAGCTTGAGCAGGCGGGAGATTAGCAATCTCCATCGTTGCCAGAGGGATGGGTATCACCCCATCCTGGGTCTCGGTTGGAGGGAAGCTGCCGAATTGTACGGACACCATGTTGGCTGCCACGGTTACCTCCTTGAAATCAATGGCCAGAGCGTTCGAATCGATAAGGTTCTGGATATATCGTTTCAGTTGGTAGCAGTCGTGCGTAGCATGGTGGACGTAGCGGTGGTAATGGCAGAACTTTGGGTTCTCCAAATCAGCCGGTCGAGGCTCCGTCTTGATGGAGGAAGCTGAATCCTATCTCCTTGTATGAGCATGTCCAAGATAGGCTTGACGTGACCGTCTTCAAAAGAGTAAGTGATTTGAGGCCATTGTTTGTCCGCAGGTTGCGACTCAGGCTTCTGGGCTGTATCGGCCACCATAGCCTGCTTGCCTCTGTTGTCCCGGTTGTTGGAGGGGCTACCCCCATTGTCGTTGGTGGTGCTGGAACGCTTGCCTTTGTTCTCTCCCTCTGAGATATGTAATCCCAGTTGGCGAGCCTTCTTTAATCGTTCTTCGGCACTTGTAGCACTAATGATAAAAGCCTTCCAGTCCTTGAATTGACTCTCGTCCATCCAGAGACTGATTGTTGGGAGTAGTCTCTTTTGGCAAATTTCGATCAAGGAGGAGTCCGGGTTGCCAGATGGTAACTTCATTGCGGTTTGACAAAACCACTCAATGTAATTCCTCGTCAGCTCTTTCTCTCCTTGAATGACGTCTATGAGGGTAGACATCGTGACGTCCTGCCCTACCTCATAGAACCTCTCCAAGAACAGGCATTTGAAGCCAGCGAAGGAATGGATGCAATTGTCCGGCAGGTTGCGGTACCAATCGAAGACGACTCCTTCCAATGCCCCAATGAATAACCGCGTGAGGATAGCGTCATCATGGGGAGATGGTCAGTAGTGACCTCAAAGTAAGTGATGTACTGACTTGCTGAAGTCTTGCCATCATATGGGTTGATATTGAACGGCTTATATCTTGGTGGAAAGGGAACATCCCTCTATTCAGCAGGATATGGTTGCCGTATCCGGAGGTCTTGAGAGTTTTCTCTGGCGTGGAACATGGCTCGGAGCTCTTGAACTTCTCTCCTTACTTCTCGGGTCTCATCTGTCGCAGTCGGGGCCGTTACTTCGGGAGGATTATTGCCCGGGTTGGTGCCGCCGAATTTGAATCTACGTTGATTGGGGGACCCGTGCTTGTCTGGCCAGGTGTCACTCCCTGCAGATTAGGAAGCGCCGCTTTGATCTCGTCTACAGACTTGACCAAGGCGTACAATATGGCCTCCAAAGTGTCGATGCGCTGGCGATCACCGGAACCGCCTTGATTGCTGTCTGTCATGAACACCGTCTTCACATGAGGAGTGACGGAAGGAGTGGTGGAGGATGTACCCTCCGAGTCGTACCCGTGCATCGAGAAATCATCAGGATATGTGGGGATGTTCTCTTCAGGTTCGGACTCGGAAGGAACACTACCCCAGCTTCGGAGCTTGCTTCGTCTAGGATGTCCTTGGGGACGTCGGTATCTGTTGTATCCGTCGGAGGATTTGCTTCCTCCAGTCCGTATTCCTGGAATGTCGGATTGTCGTGGATGTTTGGAGGAGTGCTACCCCCAGTTCCGACGACCCCCAATGTTGCTGCCGACGAACTTCTTACTGCAGCAGTTTTCGTCTTCGAACGGGTGTGTTGAAATACTCCAGTGGAGGATAACCCTTTAGACGACGGTTTCTTAGCTGCAGTAGTTGACACCTTTGGGCTGGAGATGCTCGTTTTCTTCCCTCTTCCCTTGGCGAGAACTTTCTGTACGGACTTGCAGGAGACAACAGGAGGTGCCTCGTCTTCTGAGCTCGGATGATGTAGTCTTTGGAAGACGGATGGCCGGTCTTCCGTCACCGCCGCGTTGCTGCAACAGCAGTTGACGATGATCTGGGTGCATTGATGTCCGTGTGAGGGCTCTTTACACCCCGAAGCTCCTTCTCTTTCCTTGCGTTTGTAGAGGATAACCTCACGCAGGTCAGAGGAACCACTTTGTCTGTTTGCCGCCGGGGGCTGGACTTGAGTGGTTTTATATAACTTCCCATCAGAGGCCCGCGTGATAATCAGCGGGACGCCCCGATAGTCAGAGGTTGGGGCAGTCGTCTGGACTTGATGAGCCCGCGCTGCCCTAGACTTCCTTCCTTTAGCACTTGTGGGTGCGTAATAGGAGGAGTCTAAGTCGAATACCACAGAGTCTGGATTATCATCCAGAGAATGATCAGAGTCAGGACCGCATGAAAGCCGGTCGAAGACTGATCGAGAGAAGCGTGGGACGGATGCTATGCGGCTAGCATTAGGTACCGTACAGGCTGTCTGCATGCGGCTGTCTTTTGTTGTAGGATGAATCTTTATGCGGCTAGGAGCCACGACCGTGCAGGCTGACCGCATGCGGTTGGCATCTGTGGCCGTATGGGTTTTCTGCAAGCGATTGACTTTAATAGCCGCATGAGTCTCATCCGTACGGTTGGCAACTGTAGCCGCATAAGTTATGCGGCTGACAGATGTGGCCGCATGAGTTTTCTTTATGCGGTCGGCGGTTGTAGCCGCATGGGCTTTCTCCCTACGGCTAATACTCTTCTACGGCTCGGATCGCGTAGAGTTCCTCTTTGCCCCTACAAGTCCAGCATCATAGTGTTTTCTTCTGCCGGACTTGGGGACAGCAGAGTTGTCTACGGTCTGAAGTAGGGCCGCAGGGGAGTCTTTCTCGCCATCTTGAGCAATAGAGAGCACCCCATCATGGGCTTGCGGAGGAGCAAATGATTTTGGCCTCCACTCTTTGCGAGCCTTTATGGTGCGGGTGCGCTTCTGGACCGGGCCAGTGCTACCTTCAGAGAGCATCTCTTCGAACGCTTGTTGGTCGAAGCGTACGACCATCTTCTGTTATGTAGAGCCAAGTTTGGCTGCGTCCGATTGCGTCACCAACTCCTCAGCCGTGGAGAAGTTAGTCCCCAGCAGAGTCGCCATCGTGTTTGCCATTGATTGTAAAAGTACAGAACAATTATCGGAGGACTGAACTTAGACTCACAATACAAACTCGCTCGTACAAAGAAAGCCTAGGGACGAAAACCTAGGTACAGCAGTCTAAGTACGATTGTTTATTTTAGATTCTGGGGGGTGACGATAGAGGCTCGGGAAAGCGACGGCCGCTCTGCCTTACTCCTTGGACGATCGGTACGCAGCCTTGACTCGGGAAAGATCTGCTTGGTCGTTGACGAAGAAATGCCTTCTTACTCTCTCTCTGATTGCTCTCCTGGCTTCTCTCTCTCTGTGTATATTCTCTCTCTGACTATGGGGGAAGTCTCTCTGTGTATATTCTCTCTAGTTTCTTTTTGTATATCTCTCTATATCTCAAGGGAATGGCACCTTGCTATTTATAATAGTGGGATGTGATCGCTAGGGTTGCCAATGATTAGCTCTTAGAGATGGCGGCGGCCTGGGGATTGATCAATCCAGGCCGTTCGTTTCTGATTGTGACAAATCAGAACCATTAAGGGTAGATTACACCAAATCTCCATTAGCAATTAATGCTGATTGGCATAAATCTTCCTTATAATGATTCTCTCATATCTGCGAATAAATCAAATTTATTCTCCTGCCACGTGCCCCAGATCATTGGGATTCGACCCGATCTTGGATTGCCATAAATCTGGGAGATTGATCGGCTGAGGACACGTGTCTTGAGAGCCAATGGTGAGACTGGAACCGCATGCAGATTGGGCCGCATGAGATTTGGGCCGCATGAATTTTGGGCCGCATAAGACTTGGGACACGTGTCAGGACTGTCTGGGCAGTGGCCCCCTCCTTCAGACTTCTGAACCATATGATGAGCCGCATGAACCGCATAATGGTGTGTCTGCTTGAGCCGCATGGGCATAATCTTCTTGAGAAGCATAGGGATGATTCCACTCGAGCCGCATAAGCACACCCACGTGGCAGGGCCACGTGGCATTTTGTTGTTCTCGGAAGATCGTGTCAGAGATTTCTTTCTCTTTCCTAGAGATTCATCATCATGACAGAGTCATAATTACCTGCTTTGGTGTCAGGTCTGTCAACTTTTCAGAGGGGTCAGCCGTCAAAGCAATTAATGCAGCATGGATCGGAGAGGAGCACTGTCACGCCACGTGTCTTCTGAGCCGCATGGAATGCCTCCGGCCGCATAGCTCCTTATGCCGTATGACTTCCCGAGCCGCATGCGTTTTCTGAGCCGCATGGGTCTTTCTTGGCCGCATGAGTCAATTTCTTCAGTATTTTCCATGCTTCTACAGACCCACCGCACCACTTCGAGGCATGTTGCCTAGCCGCCTTGGCCTTCTCCGACTTCACCTTGTACCTTGGCTCGTCGAATCGAGCCTTCATCGCATTCCACTGATCAGGGATGATTCAACCTTGGATTGGGTTTCCGGCATGATCACGATCCTTCTGATCATAATAGCGTCGCGGATCAGCTTGGCAGCGACGGCAGGAAACATCCCCTCGATAAGCTCGGCCCGGTGCGGTGGATAGAAAAACATATCCTAGAAGAGCGCAAACCAAATATTTATCAGTTATATATAATATGAATTAATTATATGATTCATATTAAAAGCAAATCTATTTTAACCTTGAAGCGCGGTAAACCAGTAGTTCTTCCTTTCGTCTGGAGCATCAGAGTAGTTAATCCAAGGACCACCATAATTATGCCTCAGCATGTGGCCTAGGCGTCTCTGTACCTCTGGGGGACGATATCTATACAGACATATTATATTCATGAAAAAATTAATTTATGATAAAAACAGAAAAAAATTATAAACCAAAACACCTACTTTGTACCGTCGGCCCAGATCTCCATCCTTCTCTCCTCCGGAGGTGCGCACACATCATCTGCATGATGTTGGTCGGCCGTCTGCACAGCCGCCTCGGCCGTCGACGCAGCCTCCGCCATCTGCTCATCCGTCTCCATCATCGTATCAGCAACAGGAACGCTAGACGGGCGAGCACTCTCATTAGGCCTAGAACTACTCGTCCCAGGTGATATGCCACGTGACGTCGTCCCAGCAGGCCCAGCTACTGTCCGATATGTCGAAGTAATCGACGACGAGGATCCAGAGCCGGTACCAGTAGGAGGTACCGAAGAAAAACCCCGTCCTCTAGCAGTACCTGTAGGAAGTACCGGAGGATCATGACATCGTCGTCCCCCTTTTCGGAACGATCCGCGACGACCTGCCATACCTGATAACAGCATATGATAATACAACAAATAATAGAGACTAGAGATATAAAAGTACAACAAAGACAAGATAATAACCAAGAGAACATATGATGATACATTCTACAATAAACATCTAAGTCCAGATAATATATTTTAGAAGAAACATCTAAGTTCAGATAAGTATATATCTCTCAATCATCTTCAGAATAATCAACTTGTCCGTCTTCCTCGACCTCATCTTCCTCTTCCTCCTCATCTTTACTTTCATCTTCGCCTTCGTTGGCTTCATCTTCCTCTTCGGATAATTCTATATCTTCTACATTATGTGTCGTATAATGCGTAACTTCCGTGGAGTCCACATCGACAATATTGGTTACAAGAGGTAGCTCGTCCTCCTGGTAAGCTTTTTCGTCAACATCAAAAGTATCTCTAGCTTTAGTCTTGCATACTGCCCACCAGTCAGACTTCGTTGCTCCTCGTCTTGAATAAGCTGTGAAGTACACGAGCTGAGCTTGAGTTGCTAGGACAAACGGTTCGTAGCCTTGATATCTACGCTTGTAGTTTATATCCATAAGACCATGCTTGTCATTTTTCCAACCTTGATTTTCAATCGGATCAAACCATTCACACTTGAACAACACGATCTTTGCAGGTTCTCTACTATTATTATATGACAACTCCACAATCTCTCGCAAGATGCCAAAGAAATTATTTCCTGGATTGACGTCTTCGTAGTTCGAAGACTTGATACACAAACAACTGTTTTTTGTGGAATCAAGATCCAGGAAGCTGTCTCTGATCGGAGCATTTGTCGACTTGAACCAAAAGCCATTGACACAGTAACTTGGCCATATTTTAACAAAAGTAATTGGTCCCTTGGCAAGAGTTCTAATTAATTCAATCTCGGGTAAAATTAGACGATCGACCTGAATATCAAAGAAGAGATAATAAGTTATTTATTGCACAGTTGCATTAGAAGAGGCCAGTAATTACTGAGCTACTTACATATTCGCTCAACCAAGAAGGAAAATGACGTCTCATTTCTTGTTCTAATGCTTCGTCTGTTAGGTAGGGTCTAACCAGCCTCAACTCATCATTATATGTGCTGGAAAACAACGAAGCAACCATCGATTAGTACAATAATATTAGCTTATACTATTACATTGAGATGACATAAACTCGTCATTCCTTACTTACCCCTCTAGCTTCTCCACTTCATCCTCGTCGCAATTGAGTAATACATACAACTGAGTAGCCCTTAGCTCTTCGTCATTCAAATATCTCTTCTTCATTTTCCCCGAAGGTTTTTCGGACGCATTGAATACTTTCAGTATTCCATAATTAAATTCTTGATATCCGTCGTCGTTTCTCGGAGCCCTCATTCTATTTGTAGCAACATGAGGTTTGAAATAGGAGGAGCAAAAATTTGTAATCTCTTCGAGAATATAGGCTTCACAAATAGAACCCTCGATCCGAGCCTTATTTTTCACCTTTCTTTTTAGGTGATTCAAATGTCGCTCGAACGGGTACATCCATCGATATTCGACGGGTCCACTAACACGTGCCTTGTAGGAAAGATGAATCGGCAAATGCTCCATAGAGTCGAAGAATCCATGAGGGAACACCTTCTCTAGCTTGCACAGTGTTACCGTAATGTCCTTCTCTTGCTTTTCTAGACGATCAACGAGCAATTTCTTAGAACAAAGGTTCCTGAAGAATATGCTAAGCTCCGTCAATGGATCCCAAACTGCATGCGATAAGAATTCCCGAAATACAATCGGAATTAACTGCTCCATGAATACGTGACAATCATGGCTCTTCATACCTGTCAGTTTGTTCTCCTTGAGGTCGACGCATCTTCTCAAGTTCGAAACATACCCATCTGGAAATTTCAGACCTTGAATCCACCTACAAAGCCTCACTTTATCCTCCTTCTCCAGTGAGAAAATTGCCTTAGGCTACTTCAACTTCCCATTCCCGTCCTCTATCAAATACAATACAGGACATCTACATATTTCTTCCAAGTCCAATCTAGCCTTTAGATTGTCTTTCGTCTTCCCATTTACGTCCATTACAGTATTAATTATGTTGTCAAACACATTCTTCTCGATATGCATGACATCAAGGTTATGCCTAATCAGATTGGTGCTCCAATATGGAAGATTCCAGAATATACTCCTCTTCGTCCAGTTATGAGTGCGACCAAATCCGTCACACTTGTAGCCCGTAGCAGGCTGCTCAATAGCTCTTGGTAAATCTTTTACCTCTTCCCATATCGTGTATCCGGGCCACCTTGGCGGGGGATTAGTCTTCTCCACAACGCCAGCACGAAAAGCATTCTTGTTCCTCCGGTACGGATGATCCTTCGGCAGGAATTGTCGATGACAATCGAAGAAGCACGGTTTGCCTCCGTATTTCAAACGGAAAGCCTTAGTGTTATCCATGCAATACGGACATAAAAGACGACCATGCGTGCTCCATCCAGATAACATTCCATAGGTCAGAAAGTCATTGATGGTCCACATAAGTGCTGCCCGCATCTGAAAATTTTGTTTTCTAGATATATCATACGTGTTGGAACCTACTTTCCACAGATGATTCAACTCATCAATCAATGGCTGTAAATACACATCGATATTCCTTTTCAGATTGTTCGGACCTGGGATAATAACGGTGAGGAACATATACGGAGTCTTCATGCACATCCAAGGCGATAGATTGTACGGGGTGACGATCACAGGCCAACACGAATACTGGGATCCCGAAAGTCCGAATGGGGTAAAACCGTCGGAGCAGAGACCCAATCTGACATTACGCGGATCAGAAGCAAAATCTGGATACTCTCGATCAAAGTGCTTCCATGCTTCTCCATCAGATGGGTGATCCAACACTCCTTCGATATGTTCTCGGTTATGCCAACTCATGTTTTCTGCAGTTTTCTTCACCATAAACAACCGCTGCAACCGCGGCGTCAACGGCAAGTAGTGCATCGAAGAGGTAGGCTTCCTGGCACCTACAGACTTTCCTCTACCACATGTCTTGTAGCGATCGACACCACAAAATCTGCAGATGTCTTCATCCTTGTCGTCTTTGTAGTACAACATGCACCCGTTGCGACAGGCATCAATTTTTTCGTATTCCATCCAGAGCGATCTAACCATCCTCTTAGACCGGTAGAAGTCTTTAGGCAACTTCGCACCCTCAGGCAATATTTCTATAAGCAACTCCATAAGACGGTTGTAGCAATCTTGCGACATATTAAAATCGGACTTGATGCTCAACAATCTTGTAACCATCTCCAACGGTGAATGATCCTCACAACCAGGATATAATGGAGTCCTTGCATTCTCCAGCAACTCCATGAACTATGCAGCATCGGGGTTCGGTGCCTCCTCAGGTGCATCATGATCATCCGGATCGAAACTAGGCCCGGCCGCGTCAAAAACCATGTTCACCAACCCATTGTCGTAAGGAGCGTTGTTGTGGATATCCACATAAGGCTCGTACTCCGATGCTAAAGACACAAGTTCTCCGTGCTCGCTCCACTGCTAGTAATTCGATGTGAAACCCTTCGAGTATAAATGATACGTGACATCCACTTCTGGATGATATTTCAAGTTGCGACATCTCACACACGGACACTTAATTTTGGTACCGTCCATATACTGAGGGAACGCCTTGGCAAACTGCAGGAACTGGTGTACACCCTCTATGAATTCATCCCGTATACCGCACATGTCATCAGGATGACGGTTGTACATCCAAGTACGATACCGCAGATAGTAATTCAGCTCCATAATTTTGTAAGATAGATACATCAAGGTAGTGAATGATATGCAAGTGTCAAAGCTTTGAAATAGTAGCTCAACCGAGGGATAGAGTTAATTGGAGGAAGTTACTGGGGAAAGTAAAGACTGACAAGAACTGATGACGCACGAAAATGAGGGTCTCAAAGCTGGAACAAGTCAAGTTGTGCTTTGGAAAAAGAACTCTTGCAAGCTCTTTGTTCACAAAGCAAGCTATAAATAGAGAATACAGAACAAATATCGAGTTCGTAACTCAAGTATAGAGCATACAAGAGTCGTAAACTCGAGAGATGTTCTGCATTCGTTATATCTTGCTTTGTGCACAAAGAGCTTAACAAGAATAGAACATATCCAAAACACAACTTTACTTGTTACAACTTTGATCCCCAATTCTCGTTTGTCAGTTCATGTGGTCTACACTTTCCGCAGTATATGTACACATGACATTTTACGTTAAATGGTCAGAGATTATCGGTCATCTTCTTTTCGTATTGCTAACTTTTGTTTCGTATGTTTGTGCGTGCGGTGGTCAGAGATTATCGTGGCGGCATATCACCCGTGTCTACATAAGGACGTCGCTACAATATTTCATATAGGGTTGGCTGCTCGATCGATTTCATTTTTTTACCCAAAATTTTTGTTCTCCTGCCTCCTTCCCTCTCGACGAGCTCCTCCCCCTCAGCGACCCCCTCCCCCCAATGACCCTCTCCTTCATCGGTGCAGCGATCGCGGCGGCATATCACTCAAAGGCTGAGTTGTATAAGTCAAGTTTTAGGATATTAGTCTATATATTATGTATAGTCCAACCGAGTCAACTCTAAGCTAAACTAGTCCAACTTGGTCAAACTAGCCATTTCTAAGTTGTATAAGTCAAGTTTTAGGATATTAGTCTATATATTATGTATCTAGCTATATTGTATCTAAGCTAAACCGAGTCAACTTTATACTAACATAACTTTATAAGTCAAGTATAGAGTATTACTAAAAGAACTTTTGGACTTATAGTCCTAGGCATATTGAATCAGATGTTGGCAAATCAGTTGGTTTAGAATGTTAGGTTGCAGATATTGAAGTGGATAGAGGTAGGTTCGAGCAAGTGATCCTTTACAATTAAGACTCTGACACTACGGTCAAGTATCATAACTGAATCCTTCTTCATGTCAAATTAATGATGTTAACCTTAGCTGAGAGTAAGCATTTAATGTTTCCAATTGAGTACTCACCTAGACAGGTTGCACTAATGTTAACAGTAGGAATGATGTTTGGAATGGTTTATGAAGTGGTGAATCAACATTAGGTAGTTGGATTTATTTCAGACAACCATATTAGTATGTGGAGGGCCAAACAGTTGGTGTTAGATATAGACTAACTAAACTGTGAAAGAAGATGGATATTTGTATGAGTTAGCTTCAGTAGAAAGACTGTGACTCTGCATGAGTCATATTAGATGAGTTACTCTGCATAATCATGTACTAAGTATAAGATATGGGTTAGGGCTTAATGGGCTAAGCTAAGCTAGGAGTCCAATAACACCAATAGTAATGTCTGTAACTAGGGTATTTGTGAATATTATGTATCAATATGAGAATAAAGTTTGGGTAGTAATTTAGCATATTATTTATCTTATATCTAGAATACCCTAATTTAGCTAAAATTTGAGCACATAGGTGTCATAGTGTGTGCGCGTCAGTGTTGTGTCATGTGTCAAAGTGTGTGTGTGTGTGTCAAAGTGTTGTGTCATGTGTCAAAGTGTCGTATCCGTGTGTATACGAGCCGGTTAGGGTTAGGGTTTACCTGATCAACCGTGGCAGGAGGGGAGCGGCGACGACGAGGGGGAGCGACGGTGGAGGTGGCTGGAGCTAGCTCTGGCGAACGGGAGGGACGCTCGAACAAGGGATCGGGCGCGACGATGGCGAGGGGGAGGAGGGGGTCGACGGTCTCCGGAGGAGGGGGTCGGAAAGCGGCGGTCACCTAAGGAGGGGGTCGGAGAGCTGATGGGGGGGAGGGGGAGGGTTGGGGAGAGGAGATGGAATGGTTTGGGTTGGGGAGAAGAGAGGAGTCGCCAAGGGGGTGGAGGTCGCCGAGGTCGGTGGGGGTCGCCGAGGGCGGTCGGTCGGGGGCCGAGGGGGGTGGGGGTCGCCGGATCGGGGTCGGGAGGGGGAGAAGGATGAAAGAAATTTGGGGGCAAAAATAATGGGGGGAATGAAAACTCGAACCTGACCTATATTTTCAATTTAGCGACGTCATATTAGAACGTCGGTAAACGTCGCTAATACCAGTGATATTAGCGATGAAGTAATAAATACGTCGGTAAACGTTGCTAATATCAAATATCACTAATATTAGCGACGTTTACCGACTTATACGCGACGTGAGCTCTTTAAAACGCAAACGTAGTTTAAATACGTCGCAGAACGTCGTTGTCAGTCGCTAATAATGACGTCTTGCGACATTATAAAAAAATGTCGCTAAATTGTTTTTTTTCTGCGACGTTTTCACTAATTATGTCGGTAATATGACTTATTTTGGTAGTGGACGAAGCCATCCTTAAACAATACCAACCCAATTCTATTCCGGACATTCGTGATCTACAATGATCACAATACTTAACCAACATCTCGGGATCTCAATATCACAAGCCAATATTCTTAGGGTCTCAAAAGCACTAGCGAGCACATATGAGTCAACTCACTAGTTCTGCTGAACTCATCCATCAATTATTCATTTCCAAATCTTTCCCAACATCACATGCAATTCTCAACTTGTTACATCATACATAGCCACTTTTCTTTATTCCCACAATTCCAAACAGCATTCTTATAGCATACTATGGCATCGAGTCATTGTTGGGTTATTTGTGTCCAAACCAACAACAATCATTCATTCAGGGGCATCACAATGTATATAGACTTATTGTATGGAACATCCAGTGAGCAGCCAACAGGGTCGATGAACTTTCAGACACAACAACACAGGATGAGTACAGAACAACAACAGCATAATCGCGGAAGCAGTCTTTGATTTAATCGCGTAAGCAACGTTGAGTGATCGCGGAAGCAACTTTGGTTAATCATCGATGCAACATTGATTTGAAACGAAATCAAGAAGAGACCAAGGACGTAAAGCCGTTCTCTGATACCAATTTGTCATGCCCCAATTCGTAGAGTCATTTAATCAAATATTTTATCTCTTGGAATCGATCGTCCTCGCTTAGGCGTGATGTCGTACAAGTCTGGTATTGCACTTGTACAAGGCAAAGATGGTACGTAATTGATTTTCTTCAAATAGGAACACATTGCAGCGGCAGAAGCAGATAAATTGAAGTTAATGGGGACAATCTTTCTCATTGAATAGAAGTAAATCACTTCTTTATAGCAGCAGAGATAAAAGGATAACTTGAAGTCACACAGAGATATATAGAACTTTATTCTCTTTATTGATAATTGAAGAAGAGTACAAGACTTGTATTGAAGTACAATACTTACAACCAATCCCACTTTACATTGAAAGCCAACTGAACAATGCTACACAGCTTACATTTGATACTTGGATACATTGGATTACAACTCGATATACCGACTTGGCTTACAACTCACTGGTACAACTGATTACAATGTTCCATACATTATGCCCTTTATAAACAGAAGACATCATCTTGTACAAGGAGAGCTTCTGTATGCCCAACAAATCTTCGATGCTGCGGGACCAATCAAGCAAATTTTCGTGTGTAGAACATCCCAAGCACGAGCACCTGCCCACAAAAATATAGGTCAGCACATCATCTATGTACTGGCAAGCAGAATCCAACCCACTCGCCTAAACCAACACTAACTGGTCAATTTTAGCAAGCATTTAATAGAATGAACTTTCTACTTGGGGCCTAGCATCAGTTTACAGTTCATGGGCAATAATCATAGTAAAGCATGTAAACTTATTCTTAGCAATATTCATGTGGACATATCTATATAGCATTCTTGGTGTTATCATGCAAAGGCATCATTGAGGCATCGTTAACATTAGCATCTTAAACATGTTATGACAATTCTCACTTCAAGCATCACTTAGCATGTATGTTATATTTGAGCAATGTTTATAGCAAAACATCTTTCTAGCATACTGAATATATTATGTTAAGCATGTTCTCATATTGAAAGGCTACACACAGTATCATTTACTTGGCACGTTAAGCACGCAAGTTAAACCAACAACACATATATATTGAGTATATCACATTTAAGTGATTTCTTACCAATAGCCAACTCTCTCGTACCTGCATCAAATACAGGTTAACTGTTACACTTACTCTGCCTGCATAAAATATTCATTAGCGTGCATCCTTACAACATGATCATTGGTGTTAGTGCACAATTTTCAGACGTTGCCATATAGGACTTCGAAAGGTAATCGGCGCGCCATTCTACCAGGTTTCGAGCCCGAATGGAATGTCCCGATACCACGTACCCTTAAAGTACGTTTACACTTCCCCCATGGTCGGATCGGTCCCCTAACGTCCCGGGGTACCGTCCGAGGAAGCAGTCACCCCCTTGTATACAAGTTGTCGCTGACCATACGAAAGTGTGTCCGATTCGATCGTGATCATAAAGCAAATGGTGAAATGTTAAAATAACTAAAGGCAACAGTGCATCATTCAACTCATCCATGTCGTTTTCAACGACTCATCATTTTTAATATCTCATCATTCCACTTAGTGATCTCGACGATCCCAAGTCTCATCATTTCTCATTCATTGCTTCATTGCAACATTTTCTATTACGTTCCTTCTAAGGAGGAACAACAACATTCATTCATTTCGAAGGGACCTGTAGCATTTCATTCATTTCATAGGGACAATAGCATATTCAATTCATTTCACATGTATCATTCATGCAGCATCTCATTGTTCAAGTGATTCATTCATTTCATCGACATTAAGCAAAAAAGGAAAATATTAATTCGTTCTCAGGCATCAAGTTACATTAACAGTTCGAGTGTTATTTGTTCAGCAGTTCAGTATTCATGTCTTATTCATTTCAATAATTCTCAGCATAAGCATCTCTATTATTCAGCAACTAAAACCTGGGACATTTAGGGACAATTTATAGCATCACGTTATTCCATTTATTAAGCATGCAGGAATAAGGAAGAAGGAGGACAGTTCTACTTGCCTTGCATAACAGTCTTCCTGCTCCAATCCCACTAAGCGTAGCTCCACCAGCGAGCCACGTTCCAATACCCATTCCGTCTAGCCAGCTAAGAAAGACTGTATCAGTCTTAATTCTTCTGATCTGCAACATAAGTCACGGTCCAACATTCTGATCCTATCCAACAAGCCAACCAAATGCCTCGTGCGGAGCAGGACATTACAGAAATGGCCTAGCGATTAGGCGAGACGCCCTGTTGCAAGAGTTAGCAATCGAAAGATTGATCTTGAGGATTGGTACGAATGGATCGAATGATTCAAGAATAGAAATACCCCTCACATGATTCGGCTGACATGCATATATTTCAGGGACACTTGAGTATATGTACGATGCGACTCGAATGAGAATGACGAATTCTCTATCATGCGGCTTGGCTAAAATGCATGTATTTTGGGGACGCCTGGAATGCGTGCACGATCCAACCAAGTGATACGTTTAGTTCAAGCAAGACTTGGAGAATGGAAGAGTGTCGAGAATTTGAGATCGTGTTAAATAGAAAGATTGATAATAGTGCGAGTGTGGCTCGTAATCAAAAAAACATATAGGCATAGTGGGTACGAGAGTCCTTGGATCAAGTGGTCTAAGTGTAAGTACTCAGTAAGTCTCGAGGACGAGACTTGTTCTGAGTGGTGTATGTTGTAGTGCCCCGTCCCGCGAAGTCAATCGGAGGAATCGAAACGCCGACGGCGTTCGGACTTAGCCTTGCAACGGCTGCTCGTAGGCTCGCTCGTCCGAGGCGACTCATCGCTCAGGTGGGGTAGTTTCGGTGAACTTGCCTCATCTTAGCCTTCACTTAATAACTCGCATGTTTTCAACTTACACAAGTTAGGCTTGCTAATAAAAGAGACGCATCCACATAGCTAAGGGAATAATTCCGACGGGTTGGAATGCCTTAGAACATGGAAAAGGTCCCACGACCGTCTTAGAAGTGTGTTCAGCGTGCTTTCAAAGGGACACTCAAATCCTTCGTCCCGTAGCTTGGGAGAAAGAAGTTGACCTAAGTTGCTAAGTTGCCCCGACACTCGAATAAACCTAAGTCATAGGCGTCGCCCACTTCAATGCTCGATAAAACATGCACGGTCCCGTCGTTTTGTCCCAATACTCGAATTAGCCTAAGTCATAGGCGTCGCCCGCGTGAATGCTTAAAAATACATGCACGGTCCCGTCGTCCTAGGCTTGGCATAGCCTTCGCATGTCTCGTGGTTTAAGTCGTCTTGCACGACTGTTGGCTTAAGTCTAGGCACCCGAGAAGTTGGTTGTTCAAGTCCAACGTGTGAACGACCCGTTCCCTCGATGCGAAGCTTGGCGTAGCCTTTGCTCGTCAAGTCATTGCCCGAATAAGTTAGACAAGAGTTGTGCTGGGCTATCGAAGCCATTTCTAGCACTATCCCGTTCTATTTGCGGTTGTCAAGTCGCGTAGTCTGTCGAGAACAAGGCTCGTCGTATAAAATATATGACTTGAGCGATAGCATCACCTAGAGAACCAGGCTTGTCTAAGGCACGAGCCACGGTGGATTTAGTAAAGAGTATGCCACGAACAAAGGAAGTCCACGCGACTGGTTGTCGTCGAGATCGATCCCGCTACTTGGGAGTCTCGCTAAGTCTCGCACACGAGATCGGTTCTGCTACTTGGGAGTCTCGCTATGCCTCGATAAGAAACACACGAGATCGGTTTCGCTACTTGGGAGTCTCGATAAGTCTCGCACACGAGATCGGTCCCGCTACTTGGGAGTCTCGTTAAGTCCCGATAGAAAGATGGAAAGCATGGTCATGTTAAGGAAGGATTTGGTAGATCGATTTGAGTCTTGCATGGTCATTGGACAACTTGTCGACAATGTGTAGTCTTTTTGAATGATCGTCGGGGCGCCGGGATCATGTCGGTCCGGGAGAAGCGCGTTGCGGCTCAAAGTAGGATGCTGGATAACCGCATGGAAGATTCGGCGCCTTCGGGGCTAGCTACCCGCGGAGGGACGGTCCGATATCCCCGAGCCAGTCTAAGATAGCTTGACATTGCTAGTGACCACTCATATAGATGGGTCGACAGAATAGCGGCAAAACCGCATGTATGCCTTTGGATTGAGTCTAGATGCTTGAATACATGTCCAGTCGGTAATACAATGTCTGGGCCTAAGATTGGGCTGCAGCATAGGTACCGTGCTTGGCAGGATACTTGGCATCGGGAAGTTCATAAAATTGATACTATGTTTCACAAGTCTTGTCTAAGTTAGTTTATGAGCCGAACAGGAAGGCTGCAAGGCGGTAGCATGAATAAGTCTTGATAAGTTACGAGGCACGACCTCAATCTTGATGCACGAACAAGTCTAAGCAAGGTCTAGAGGTACGACCTGCACGAGTCGTCCCATTGACGTCGTTGGCACGACAATTGGTTTAGTGGCACTTGAGTTTAAGTGAAAGTCTTAGCAGCGGCCAAGTTCATATAAGTTGCTTCTCGGTGAAGCGTTGTCTCGAATATGTTGAAGTCGCGAATAGAGTATGTCACGACCCTGCCGTTCCGAGTTGTAGTTCGGTCAAGTACATGAGCGATGAGGCATTGCCTCGATCGAAATACACGTTGGCATTGTAGCACGACCATGTCGTTGCACATCGGTTTGGTCAGGCGTCGTGGTCTTAAAACTGATCTTAAGGCAAGACTAGAAAGGCAATCGTAAAGGAACTTGTATTGCACAAAGTAAATGAATGTGTCGGTTTTGTATGGGTGGACGAGGAGCTCACTCCACCAGTACATTTGAATACTGATACCCACACAGTCTTCATGTGCAGGCACAGGTAGAAGCTCGTGGCGCAGAGCTCGCTTGGACGCATCGAGGCACGGAGTTCCTTGGCGATCCGAAGCGTGCGGCCGCGTGGAGTCAAGACTTATATGTGACATAATGTATGGACATTGTCTTCCGAAGCTTCCGCTGGCTCAAGCATTGTATCGAGAGATGAGAGAGAGCAGAGTGACTTGTAAATGAGAGAAAAGTGAGCTTGAGAGACTTGTAATCAGGGCCTTGCGCCTATTGTAACCTCATTGTTCAATATTAATAAAGAGTACATTTTGAATAACTTGTTTTGCCTTTAAATTTCTGCTGCATGATTCAATATTTCTGCTTGGGACTTCTGTGCGACGATCTCGTCGCAGCCGATGTAATCGGCCGTTATAAAACTGCCTTGTACGAACATAATCTAGGCTCATGCGACATCACGCCTTAGCGAGGACGATCGCTCCTACGGGAGCGGGGCGTGACATCTGCGGTACAAAGATGGGACATCTATTACGGATCACTTGAGTGAGTTCTAGGACGTGGCTGACCAGCTATCTTCGATGGGAGTCAAGTTCGACGATGAGGTTCAGGAACTATGGCTGCTGTATACATTGTCAGACTCGTGGGAGACCGTACGAGTATCTATGATCGCTTCTGCTCCAGAGGGTGTGGTCAGTCTGGAGTTTGCCAAGAGCGGGGTGCTGAATGAAGAGATGCGGAGACGTTCTCAGGGCACTTCATCCACATTCCATCACTTAAAGGCATTGGTTTCAGAGAGCCACAAAAGGGGCAAAAGCAGGGGGCCAGGTGGTGGCAGAGACAAGAGCAGGGGGAAGTCCAAGGGTCGTTACGAGGACTCGGAGTGTTACCACTGTGGCAAGAAGGGCCACATCAAGTGGAACTGTTTCGCTTGGAAGAGAGAGAAGAAGGGCGACAAGGGGAAGCAAGACGAGAACACTACAGCGACGGCCTCGATGCATGGAGCCGATGTGATCATCGTAGGTGATGAGGTTATCAAAAACCTTGCCTGCGATAATAATTCTTGGCTGGTGGACTCAGGGACTTCAGCACATGTATCTCACAACAGGGCACTATTTGCCACTTACACAACAGGCGACTGTGGAGTATTGAAGATGGGCAATGGAGATGTGTCGAAGGCGGTTGTCATTGAAGATGTGCATTTGAGAACAAAGACGGGTACAGTTCTTGTTCTCAAAGATGTTCGTCATGTTCCTGATATCCGCTTCAACCTGGTGTCGGTTGGAAGGTTGGATGACGAGGGATTCTTCAGTCTCTTCGGGAATAGTCAGTGGAAGCTTTCCAGAGGTTCGATGGTGATTGCCAGAGGAAGCAAGAAGTCCGATCGCTACTATATGGAGGGGAGCGTACATGGGGCACATGAGGTGAACGTAGTCAGTGATGCGTCTACCGAGTTGTGGCACAGGCGGCTTGGCCATATCAGCGAGAAGGGGATGAGCTACTTGGTGAACAGGAAGGTGATTCCAGGGCTCAAGTTTACAAAGTTGGAGAAGTGCACGCACTGCTTAACTGGGAAGCAAAATATGGTGTCTTTCCAAAGTCACCCAAGTTCAAGGAAGCCGGCGTTGCTCGAGTTGATTCACTCGGATGTCTGCGGTCCTATGAAGGTAAAATCTATTGGTGGTGCTTCTTACTTTGTAACTTTTATTGATGACTGTTCCAGGAAGGTTTGGGTCTATGCCTTAAAGACCAAGGATCAGGTGCTATCTACTTTCAAAGAGTTTCAGGCCTATGTTGAAAGAGAGACGAGTAAGAAGTTATTGTGTGTTCGGTCCGACAACGACGGCGAATACATTAGTCCCTTTGATGCGTATTATAGAGAGCAAGGGATACGACACCAGAAGACTCCGTCCAAGATACCTCAGCTCAATGGTATAGCGGAGCGCACGAACAGGACACTGATGGAGAGGGTGCGGTGTTTGCTGTTAGAAGCAAACTTGCCGGGCAGTTATTAGGGTGAGGCTCTTCTCACAGCTGCTTATGTTATTAATTTATCTCCTAGTGCTCCTTTGCAGGATGATGTGTCTGACAAAGTATGGTACGACAAAGAGCCGTCATACAATCACTTGTGAGTGTTTGGCTGTAAGGCCTTCGTGCATGTACCGAAGGACGAGAGGTCCAAACTTGAGCCGAAGACGAGGCGATGCGTCTTTGTCGGCTACGGTCAGGATGAGTTTGGCTATAGACTCTACGACCCGGTGGGAAGAAAGCTCTACAGAAGCAGGAACGTGGTATTCGTCGAGGATCAGATCATGACCAACACTCAGGATTCCGAGACGCCTTCTGAGGCTGAGGGATTGCCTGAGTTAGAGTCATTTTACTTCGAGCAGTTTCCAGAGGACATTACAGAGGATCCAATTATGGGGGAGCCAGTACATGGAGTAGCTCCCAACTTTGATCATCAGCCTGCTGATGGTGGTCAGGGTATCCCTCAGAAGGATGAGCATGCCGGGAAGGCAGTTCCTGAAGGGGAGGAGGTTGTTGATATACAGCCAGCACCAGTGGCTCCACTGAGAAGGAGCGACAGATATCGTCGACCATCTACGAGATACTCACCGGGTAAGTATGTGCTATTGACTGACGGGGGAGAGCCCTAAAGTTTTACAGAGGCTATGGAAGACGAACACGGGCAGGAGTGGATGGAGGCTATGCAGGAGAAGATGAGTTCCTTGCACACTAATTTCACTTATGAGCTGGTGCGGTTGCCAAAGGGCAAGAAGGCTTTGAAGAATCGATGGGTGTTTAGAGTGAAGCAGACGGATGATGCTACTCGCCCTCGATACAAAGCGAGGCTGGTAGTTAAAGGCTACGGTCAGCGGAAAGGCATAGATTATGATGAGATCTTTTCGCCTGTCGTCAAGCATTCGTCTATTCGGGTGGTGCTAGCATTAGCAGCCAGTCTCGACTTGGAGGTCGAGCAGATGGACGTGAAGACGGCATTCCTCCATGGTGATCTTGAGGAGGAGTTATACATGGAGCAGCCAGAGGGATTCTGTGAGAAGGGCAAGTCACATTTGGTCTGCCGGTTGAGGAAGAGCTTGTATGGTCTGAAACAGGCTCCGAGGCAGTGGTACAGGAAGTTCGAGTCATTTATGGGGGAGCATGGTTATGCACGGACGACGTTGGATCACTGTGTATTTGTGAGATATTTTGCTGAGGATGATTTCATCATTTTATTGCTCTATGTTGATGATATGCTATTAGTGGATCGGAATACCACTAGGATAGCAGAGTTGAAGAGCCAACTGGGCGCGACCTTCTCTATGAAGGATTTGGGCGCAACAAAGACTATTCTTGGGATGGAGATCAGCCGAGAGAGAGAGTCCAAGCTGCTACACTTGTCCTAAAAGAAGTACATTCACCGGGTGCTTCAGCGTTTCGGGATGGACGGGTCGAAGAAAGTGAGTTGCCCCCTTGCGGCTCACTTTAAGTTCACTGAGGAGCAGTGTCCATCTACCGAGGACGAAAAGGAAGATATGGAGCGGGTTCCATATGCTTCAGCTGTCGGAAGCCTTATGTATGCTATGGTGTGTACGAGGTCAGACATCGCTCATGTAGTTGGCACAGTTAGCAGGTATCTTTCAAATCCTGGAAGGGTACATTAGAGTACAGTCAAGTGGATTCTACGATACCTTCAGGGCACTGCCGATTGGAGACTTTCTTTTGGTGGTGACGAGCCGAATCTAGTTGGGTATACCGACGCTGACATGGCTGGAGATGTAGACACGAGACGATCGACTTCGGGCTATGTGATGATGTTTGCCGGAGGAGCGGTATCGTGGCAGTCGCGGTTGCAGAAGTGTGTTGCCTTGTCGACGACAGATGCAGAGTACATTGTCGCGACGGAGGCTTGCAAGGAGTTGCTGTGGATGAAAAAGCTGTTGCAGGAAATGGGGCTGAAGCAAGAGGAGTATACTTTGCTTTGCGACAATCAGAGTACTATTCACCTTATGAAGAACCAGACATTTCATAGTTGGTCCAAGCACATCGAGACACGGTATCATTGGATACGGGATATGGTTGAGAAGAAGGACGCGATGCTTGAGAAGGTCCATACTGATGATAATGGAGCGGACATGCTCACGAAGGTTCTACCAAGGAGGAAGTTTGAGTACTGCAGGCGGATCGTTGGGATGACGAGTTCCTCCACCTAGTTGTGAAGGGGGAGATTTGTTGGAGTGGGTGGGATTCCCAACCTATGTGGAGAATATTCCAGAGAGCGACTAGCGCCATCCATGTGTCGGAGAAGCTCGGGGAGTGCATGGATCCTATTTTGGAACATATATGGTAAGAAAATATATGATTGAATTTCCATATTTCCATGATCATATATTTATGTTGGACCCTTCATATAGTAGCTTTCCATATAATTGGGCTTCCAATTATGGCAAGCCAATTATGATTGGATTTCCATTAAATATATGATTGATGCATATTGAAAGTTTTCATATATATTGGCCTTCCATGTATGGATTACCAAGGGCTTATAAAAGGGTGATGCATGCTAGTTGTAAAATCATCTCAAAACAAGAGTGCTTTACAATCTTTGAGAGAGAGAGAGAGGATTAAGGACTATTTTGAATGAGAGATTGCTTCGAATAATTTTTCGGCATCTCTTGTTCTTCGGAGTCTACAATCAAAAAAATTTCTTCTTTCAAGTGAGTTGTGGTGATCCTTGTTTGATCGGGAGGAGCTTGTAGAGGGTGTATTCTCTTTATTTCATTAGTGGAGGTTCTTCAGGGTTGGACTCCGATCGTCCCGTGGTTTTTTTCGCAAGGGTTTTCCACGTCAAAAAATCTTTGTGTCTGCGATTGTGTTTGGCGTTTTTGGTTTGTGTGCTTTTGCTCGGTTCTCTCGCAGGACTTGCTGGTTTGGGGGAACGGTTTCCGCGCTTCGTTTCCAACAGGTCAAATATTCGAAAAAATAAAAATATTGAGGTTAGAAACTTCACATTCTTGAACATGTTGTTAAATTTGATTAATTAAACAAGTCCCCACCATGTTTTTGGTGCCAATGTTTTCAATAATTTATACGAAACACGTTTAAAACTTCACATGCTTAAAACTTACTTACTGATTTAAATCTGTCAAAAGTACGCAAGTATTATACGTTTCTGAAAAATACGGAAAAATTCGCATATAATACGAGTTTTATTCGGGTGATTGCTAACAAGGTTACAGACTGCTTCTGCAGAGGGTGGACACAAGTTAAGCTTAACAGCAACATAGCAGGAACTGAGCCTCAAGAAAAAATTTAAGGTACTGGACAAATGAATGAAATTTATTTCATCACATATTAGCATTTATGGTGATATACTTTTAATTGATCCATGTAAGGAAATTGTACAAACATTAAGATAGATTGTCTGATATTTTCCTTCGCAATACTCTAATAATCATAAAGTACAATAGTTGCAGGCTGATTCGTTAAAGCCAACAAAATAATCTATAATTTTTTTTACCAACGGTAGGGAAATTTGGAGTATTGAGCAAGATATAACAGAAAAATTGGAATAAGAAAGTGGTAGAATATGGTGTGATTTAAGGCGTGCATCACACAGCACTAAACCCACTTAATATTAACATCTAAACATCCAAACATAATGAAGTATAACCAACTCCTTTGGGGCTGAACAAATCAAATTCCACACATATAATATAACAAGATATACAACAATTCTCAAGGTTTAAAGTTTCTATGACTGCACCAAAACTTTAGAACCATACAACGATATGTTTTTTATTTATAAATTTCGTTTATAATATGTGTCAAAAACATAGGTGGCTCAAAAACTATATTAGTCTTTGTCACTCACTAAAATTGGATGGTCAAGGGTTGACCATGAACCAGACCTATGGAGCAACAACATATCCCTTATCCATAGCTTGGGCCCACTAACATAGGCCATTCACTAGACTATGTGGCTCTCAGCCAACTTATCATCTCTCAACTTTTTGTATAATTATTGAAATTAGCTCATTCTTGTTCTGTTTGTTATTCTTAATCTCTGATATACATATATACTATATCACTCAGCATATGTAATATATTCTGAACATATTTATTTGTTCTTTTTCGCGTAATTTAATTAGTTTGTGCAGAAGTTGGAGATGAACATGGCCTCTTCCTTCGCAACCTCTCCATATAATCCCCCTCATGCATGGCCAGTAAGAGGGAAGGGCACTAGCAGGGTTTCTGCATCAAAATATGGAGGATTAACATTCATACAGGTATATATATGAATGCTTCTATATATGGATATGTCTTAAGTAATAAAATTGAAATAACAAATATGGCGCATCCGAACTTTGAAGAATCAAAATATAATTTGTAGCTAGTTAGATCTTTGTTTCATTTCTTCCTGCATTAATCATCGTCATCTGGCTTAATTTGCAGGCTTCCAAGGGGTGTAAAACATGCAGTGGGAAAGGTGCAATCGAGTGCCCAGGGTGTAAGGTTAACTTACTTTTTGTTGATTTTCGAAAAATAAATTCGATACCATTTGTGTAATATTTCTATATACTATTAGGATTTTGTAAAAAAAAAAAAAAAATCTATTTGTAGCATTCATATGTATAGAGTTTTTAATTTCAACTCATTCGATTTTTCGTAGATCTAGTTTACTGATGGACCATCTCTCTTTTTCTAATATAGTTATAACAGGTTAATTGTATGCAGCTCTTATCGGTCATGAAAAATCATATTTCAAAAATTCAGACTAGTTTCTTGAAAAGAAATTAAGGGTGATGCTCTCAACATCAAAATCTAGGTTCAAGAAATTAGAAAAAGAACTAACACTATAGTAAGTAGTAAATTGTGCAATTAGAATAGTAGTATGTCCCAAATATGTTGTCAAGGTATTTATTAACAAGCACCTGTTTGACAAAGAACTATTTGTTTCAAGTACTGTATGTATATGTATGTAACATCTTCGGGCATTCAGGGATCTGGAAGGAACAAGAAGAATGGAAACATCTTTGAAAGATGGAAGTGAGTTTGCTTACTCTTTTGTAATTGCATCAAGTTTTGTTCGATTACGACACTGTTCCACAGTGTAGGGGGGGTCTTAATCCTCGTGTCCGTGTCAACAGGTGCTTCGACTGCCAGGGGTTTGGCATGAAGAGTTGCCCCAACTGCGGAAAGGGAGGGCTCACGCCTGAGCAGAGAGGAGAAAGATAGTAGCCAGGTTGATGAATGAATGAATGGCTTCGACGGTTGCTGGGTTATCGTCGTCTTTTTTTTCGGGACTATTAGTTCCAATATCTTGTAATATCCTGTCAACAAACATATCCAGTACTTGATCCTTGTACTGTATTTATATAACATACAATTTGCAACTACATTCATTATCTAGAGTCCATCTATTTTACTCTCTTTTTTCGTTGAGAACAAACTTGAAATTGAGGAAATTTTAGCAAATTATGTCATTGTTAATGAAGCACAATTGATCTAGCTACCCAAAGCTAAGAATGAAGGCATGCTTGATATGAAAAAAAAAAATTCAAACTGTGTGACAATGAAGATCAAGTTTTTCATTCTGTTTCACTGGAAAACAATTCCAAAAATTAATTTGGTTCATATAAATGTTTTGAATCATTGCACAGTTAACTTCGATTACAATTAAGATGAGAAAAATTATTTCTCTACTACCCCTAGTATAAGATGCTACAACTAGCTAGAATCAGGGAACGAGGATACATATGCAGATGAAATTCCAACAGATCACCAAAAGAAGGTTATGAAGACTGCAATTGGTCATTAGTTTAACATCAGTGATATAATTCTACTTCAACATCCTATGAGTATCCGGGGATTGGCGGGATCGACAGTTTCAGATCGGAATATTAGTATCGAAAAAATATTAAAAATTTGCTTTATACATTTAGGTATAACTTTAAGTATTTCATGTGTTGTTTCTTAGTAATTTTAAAACTTTAATGAAATAGTAGTCACCATTGCGGATTGGTTTGCCTGCAATGTATGAATTTTCTTCTTTTACATGACTTTACAACCTTATAAATTTTTTACTCAATTTACTTTGCTTAATTGACTGAAAAAGAGACCCCAATGTCGATTTCGATCGATATTGATATCGGTTGGTAGTATCGGCCGTATCGGATCGATATCGTCCGATACTGCAAACTATTAATAAAATACAATCTCCACATCTAGCAGCACAACCTGATGCACACAGCTCAAATCAGTGGCAATCAGATCAAACCACAGTCTAAACTATGTTCACATTTCAACTAAGTCAATATCAAAGATTAAATAAAGCTAGCAGCTCACCATAACTGGAGAGAGAATATTATGAAGTAATGAAACTAAAGAATGATGCTTATTTGCTTGAGTAATGCTACATGGACCGCGGTCTTAGCCCGCAAACCAGGTGTCGGGCTTCCATTGGAGGGGGGTCCGATTTTTTGACATGGGTCCGATGTGGTGCAAGGGGACGAATGGGGGGAGAGACACGTCTGTGCCCGCGGTCCCCCCCCCCCCCCCCCCCCCCCCCCCCCCCCCCCCATCGAGTGACACTCTTTGATTTTTTTTTTAATTAACAAAGGAAGATTAATATATAAAATAGATGAAATGATTTATAGGTTATTGGAGGGATAAAATGACCAAAACGCATATTATTCTAGTATAGACGGGCTAAAGGAATATTGTGGCCATTTTAGTTGAAGTACCAAAGTTTTCAGGTGATGCTTACAAACAAAAGAATTGGTATGTTTTTTGGTTCAAATGTCTTTCAAAATAAACCAAAGAATCTTTGAAAACATTAGGGGTGAACATTTGATTTATTTGATTTCAATCGAACCGGACTAGTCAAATCGAATAAACCTAGCTTCTAAAAAATAGAAAATCCAAAATTAGTCATAATAAAAATCGAACCGATAATCGATTTTTATTGTTCAATGGACTAGCCAAAAATTAGAATCAATTATATATATATATATATATATATATATATATATATATATATATATATATATATATATATATATATGTTGTATTTTAAAACTGGGTCCAAGCCCTTGTTAGCAATCGACCGAATAAAACTCGTATTATACACGAAAAATTATGTATCTTTTAGAAACATATAACACTTGCGTACTTCTGAAAGATTCAAATCATTACGTAAAATTTAAGCATGCAAAATTTTAAACATATTTCGTATAAATTATTGAAAAATTTGGCAAAAAAAAACGTGGTGGGAACCTGTTTAATTAACAAAATTTGACAACATGTTTAAGAATGTGAGTTTCTAACCTGAATATATTCATTTGTCGAATATTTGACTTTTTTTTTAACATATTTTTTTTTACACTTCGTCGATTTATATTCGTACTTTTGTTGTCCCATTTTTTCGTTTACCAAATTGCTAACAAGGGTCCAAGGTTGAAGTAGTTAAATAACTTAAATTATCAAAGTTGGACTTTAAAACACATACATAATTATTATTTTAAAATGTACACAAAATATATAAATTTTTATTAGAAAATATGCATAAAATTAAAATTATTTATATAATTGAGTATCTTATTCGATTTTTAATTTTGGACTAAACCGAAAATCCGGATAACGAGTTTTAGTATTTTTTTTTCTTTGCAAACGAAACCGATTCGTTCGGTTCGGTTGGATTTTCATTACAAAATCCAACAATAGTCACAAATAGAAAGGCTAATTATATGAGCACAACAAAAAGTTATCGGGGCTAGCATATTTTTCAATTTTTCTGACTGCCCAATTTCTAACAAGGACTGCCCACTTTTCTGGCAGTCCAGTCTGTAGAATGGACTGTCAGAAAAATGGGTGCCACAATGGAATAGTCCCGATCACTTTTGGTTAGGGGTGTAAACGGACCGGACGGACACGGACAGTCCACTGTCCGTGTTCGGTCCGTTAATGAAAATGAGTTCGGACGGACGGACACGGACAGTTCATTGTTCAAGTTCGGACCAGACGAACACGGACAACCACCGTTTGTTAATTCAATCGGACGGTCCGCGGACAAATTAAATATATTACCAAAAGTTATTATTTTATCAAGATAACTTAATAGTTGGTTCAAAAAATTTAGTTGAAAGAAAATACAATTGAAGGTTATAGAATACAACAAACAATAGTAAAAGAATAACAAAAATCGAGACGGGACAACAAAAATTTGATACAAAACCAAAATATTATGACATAATTAATACAAAACCGAAATAAGTCTCCACTATCGGATTGTTCGCGGACGAATTCGGACCGGACATGGATATGACCGTGTCCGGGTCCGATTTTTAATCGGACCAAAAAAAATGTCCAAGTTTTGTTCGTTAATGAATCGGACGTTCCGCGGTCGAACCATTTATCGAGCTGGACACGTACGGACAACGGACTACTTTGTCCGTTTTACACCCCTACTTTTGGTTGTGCCTATATAATTTGCCAAATAGAAAACATAGTCGAAATGATAAAGAAAATTACATTTATGCCATCCCATCTTCTATAAATGACATCTCACCTATTTCTCCCGCCAAACCCCTCCCCCACTCCCAATTCCCAATGCAGGTCGACTCCCCAGAAACCCTAGCCGACCCGGCCCCTGTCCCGAGAGAGCCGCCGGAGATCCGGCGGCTTGACCCGGAGGTGGTGAACCGCATCGCCGCCGGGGAGGTGGTGCAGCGGCCGGCCTCGGCGGTGAAGGAGCTACTGGAGAACAGCCTCGACGCCGGCGCCACCTCCGTCTCCGTCGTCGTCAAGGACGGAGGCCTCAAACTCATCCACGTCTCCGACAACGGCCACGGCATCCGCGTAACCACAATCCTAGCTCTCTTCCCTTTCCATTTCGCTTTTTTTTTTTCCTTTAGTTTTCTCAATAATTAGGGTTTTCGTACATGAGGTGCGGATGAATGCTCTGAGTAGTGGCGGTGGCTGGAGTTTAGTTTATCAATGCACTGGTTTGGTTTGAGATTATTGACAGAAACTGATAATGAAAATTAACGCGTTTACTTGGATCCATTGTAGAATCAACTACTCTAAAAATTGGTGCCGTGTCGATTCGTGTTGGACATGACAAAGACATTCCGAAATACACTAGGACATGCCAAAGTGAAAGTCCTGTCGTGTCATATTATTGTCGTAAAGCATAGGGCAGACCAGTTTAATGGAAGAGATCTTCTGTTGGGTCTTTTCGCAGGTTTAGTTCTTGTGGGTGTTGGATTCCGGTAATGCTAAATCCGGACCAGGACCCGAGTCCTACCTGTAGAAGCTCCGGGTCCGTGTCATGTCTTGGTCCTCTACAATGAGACAATACCTTGCCCATTCACCATAAAATTCATGTTGGGTCCTGATTCAGTCTGTGAATTTTTTGCTAGAATACGTAGAAAAAATGACTAAAATCTTAGAATTCCTTTACTTAGGGCATCTTTGTTTTTACCTCTAATTAGGGGTGAATCACTAATTGGGCCTAATTAGAGGGGGACCCACAAAAAAATGCCCTTTTTTGCATCTAATTATATGCCATTAGAGCTTGACGACTAATTAGAGGCTTACAAAAAGAGAGCAGTAGCCTGGTGCTTTCTTTGCAACCAAACCTCTAATTGGAGGTACAAAGACCATTTTAACATCTAAAAAATTCAGTAATTTTCTCTTGTATCCTTAACACTCAACACTGATGATATAAAATCTGAAAAGAGAAACACAGAGAGAAGGAAAAAAAAATTGCGTGATCAAATTGCGGCGGTATTGCACACAAGTTTTTGAGATTAATCTAGTTTTATTGCTTTTGTTGTTGTGGTTATTGTGAGTGGTAAGACGCTTGTTTATGATATGTTTTGTAATTGCTTTGACTTGAATGATATAGTCTAGGAATGTGACATTTCTCTTAATGTATAATGAAGTGACTAATATAAATTCAGTTTAAAGATGTTATAGATTATTTGTTGACATAGCATTAGCAGAATATTTTATTTTAGAATACTTTATAAAATGGTACAAAGGTAAATGTTTCTATTCCAAGTTCTGTTTATTGAGTTGCCGATAATGGTAGGAAAAATATAACTTTTTGATTCTTTGCTCACCTTCTACCTAACGAGAAAGTAATTTTTTTTGATCATTTGGTTTAATGGATGGCTTTCTTTGGGGAATTCTTGTGGAACTATTATGAATGCAACAATGATATTTATTTTGGTATATTTGTTATAAGTATATGCTTCGCAGCTATGAGTTGAGATTGTTGAACTTATGATCTGCTGTACTACTTATCGTTAACCATGGATGCATTGCGGCAACAGCATGAAGACTTGCCAATACTATGCGAAAGACACACAACATCAAAGTTATCCAAGTATGAAGACCTTCAATCAATTAAATCAATGGGTTTTAGAGGCGAGGCATTGGCTAGCATGACTTATGTTGGTCATGTCACTGTGACAACTATAACCGAGGGCCAGCTGCATGGGTACAGGTACATGTGTTCCAATAGGAAAAATTAGTGAAGTATATATATAGTTTTTTCCCCTTACAATTCAAGTTATTTGGAGGTTACATTGTTTTGATGGCTGTTGGGATTCAGGGTTTCTTATAGAGACGGAGTAATGGAGCATGAACCTAAGCCCTGTGCTGCTGTGAAAGGAACTCAGATAATGGTATATATGCATTATTTCTGAAAACTAGTCCTATTGAAAAGTCATACATAATAATTTTAGGGTTGTTTTATCTCAAATTTCAGGTTGAGAACCTCTTTTACAATATGATTGCTCGTAGAAGAACATTGCAGAACTCCAATGATGATTATCCTAAGATTGTTGATCTGATAAGTCGCTTTGCGATTCATAACACGAATGTCAGCTTCTCTTGCAGAAAGGTTAGCAACTCATGCTCCTAAGTAGTGTGAATTTGAGAAATATCTTCTTTTTCTTTTGCAGAAAGGTTAATTGTATTAGTATGAATCAAACTTACATCTCAAAGCTAGATACCCATCAGTCTAGAGTTAGGCCCCAGTTGCCTAAAATATCTCTATTCCTTCTGGTGTCTCTAGTCTTTTCATTCACTTTGGACATAAGCAGAACTACATCTCCATGTATTCTTTTGCAAATGGTAAAGGTCCTTCTATTCCTCTCCTTCCATATATGCCAAAGAGTGGCAACAAGAACCTTCTACATCAGTTTAAAAATCTTTGATTGCTTCTTCCTATGCCATGTTTTGAGAAATATCTTTGTCCTATTCTCCAATATCTTTCTTATAAATATTTTTTCTTCAATGATATAGCATGGCGCAAATAGAGCAGATGTTCATGCACCAACCTCAAGTTCTAAACTGGATGCAATCAGAAACGTATACGGTGTTACTGTTGCTCGTGATTTATTGGAAATATCTGTTTCTGATGATAGTTCTGCTCGATCAATATTCAAGATGGATGGTTTTGTTTCAAATGCTAATTACATAGCGAAGAAAACAACAATGGTGCTTTTCATCAATGGTAAGTGAACTAGAGTTTGCATAAGAGTGGTACATAACATTAATATCTCGTCCTGGGACAATGTACACAAATATGTTTTGGGTCCCTTCGGAGCCTAGATATCGGTGGCTTTTACCAACATGTAGTCAAGGAAGTATCATGTCAGATATGTGTAAGATGTCGATACGGATTCACTATGGCTTTATCTACATTTTCATTGGATGACTGGAGATCGGCACCTATTGAGACGCTTCATATCACATTGACCCTGTAAAGCTTGTTCGTATTTCTTGGACGTTTTTAATTTAGGGTTGTGCTGGGACCTAAACCCAATTTGGTGGGAGAAGGCTTAGATGATAACAGTGCTTGTGCTTATCAGTATTTACATTGGTGAATGCCAGGGGAAGAAATGTTTACTAATCCAACCCATTTTTCTTGGACTTCTCTTAATTTAGAGTCGTGCTGGGTACCTAAAACCATTTTTATGGGAAAAAGCTTAGATGATAATAGGGCTTGTACTTATCAGAATTTACATTAGTGGATGCAGGGGAAGAAATATTTACTAATCCATCTCAAATATTGTGGACAATGGTTCCTATTATACAAATATTCTTGTTTCAGTTATGCCTTCAAAATATGTGGTCCGTAACTTTTAGTTTCTTTGTAGACAGGCTGGTCGATTGCACTTCCCTGAAGAGGGCCATAGAAGTCGTATATTCTGCAACTTTGCCAAAAGCATCAAAACCTTTCATTTACATGTCTATCAGTCTGCCCCCTGAACATGTAGATGTGAACATACATCCAACAAAGAAAGAGGTATTGTATGACCACTGAACTTACTGTAGTGGGTGATGGGAAAATGATTTTGTGCAAGAGAGATGTTTTCTTTCATTGTTGCTTGTCTGGTCACCATGTGCCTGATGTTCACTTCCCTTTCGAGAATTTGGTGTGATTTGTAAAACTTGTTTTTGTTACCAGTAGGTATAGATATTAAATCTGTCCAAAGCTTTTACCTTTTTTTTAAAATTTTTTTGTATTCCTTAGGTTAGCCTGTTGAATCAGGAGAGTCTTGTCAACACCATACAGAATGCTGTTGAGTCCAAATTGATTACCTCTAATAGTAGCAGAACTTTCCAGGCTCAGGTATTGTAACTTCAACATATTTCAAACCTATTAATTTTATACTACAACTAAATTTTCATTGATTTACTTAATGGGGGCAAATTCTCTACGTTATATTCTACAAGATTTCGTCAACTTTAGCACTAACTATGTGTCGACATTCCTTTTCAGTTGATAAATTATAATCATTATTGTTTAGGGATCTGTTGTGACTAAGTTCCATATGCTCTCTCCAACAACGAACCATGTTTTCTAGATTCATACGACCTGTTGTACACTCACTTCCATGCGCTGGGATTGAACACTGAAATAGTGCAGGGCTCGAATTGCTACGTAGTTGGAGGTTTCCAATTCTCTGTATGTGGTCCATGAGTTCATTTCTGTTTATTCACCCGAGAATTGGATGTTCTTTCCTGTAGAAGACCATATAATCTTCCAAACTTTAGCCGTGTTTTCCTTTCCAACCTCATAGAGAGGTTGGCAGTTTTCTTACCTTATCATCTACCCTTGTAGATTCCATGGCAACTTACTATTGTCGAAAGTAGACAACTTACTATTGTCGAAAGTAGACTATGTCCATCTGTCTGTCTCTGTGGAGCCTAAATACAGTTTGACAGAGATATGTTAATAGCTTTCAATTGAAGCCGTACATACAACTCAAATGGGTTCAATCTGAGCAGTTGAATGGAGGTGGCTTAGTCTGAGCCCTTAAAAAGTTGATGGCACAACTTACTCAATTTTTTATTATTCAAGTACTAGCAAGTAGGCTAAGCTCGCGTGTTTTCTTGTTTCTCCTGAACTTTTGCATATTTTCTATGACACTATGGATTAAACCATAGCTGTAAAGTTGCTCATATATTATTTGGTGTCTATCTATAGATTCCCCCACAACAATTGGCAGAATAATGCAAGTCATCCAAGCTATGTTGTACTGGGGGCTAGGCGAGGCGAGGCGAGGCGAGACGACATCCTACCTGCCTCGTCTAGGCGCCCGCCTAGGTCACAGTTTATGTGCAGAAAAAAATCTGCAATATCTCAGACAGTGCAGTTATGTACTTATGTATAAGTTATGTAATTATAACAATATAAAATATTAAGAAACAACAATATAGCAGTATAAAAGAACAATTGATTTGTCAAGAATAACTAATATACATAATTAACATTAACACGAGCAACTGGTAACTAATGCAATATAATAAGCATTAACCAATAAGCAATATAATAAGCCTAAAGTAAGCATTAACCAATATTCAACTTCAATTAATAATAAGTTGATAACTAATAAGCATTAAACAAGCATTCATAAATAAAGCAACACAAGAAGTTCTCTAAGACATGTTCAAATGCTGGGAAAAACACACGCACAATTAGTGCTTAACACAGCAGCAGACAATATGCAATATAAAGGAAAAAAACAGCAGCAACATGCAATATAAAAAAGAAAAAAAAGCAACAGCAGCAGCAGGCAATATAAAGCAGCAGTACCAGCAACAACAAAAAAACCAGCAACAACTTAAGAAAGGAAGAAGAAGAAGAAGAAAAGTAGCAACAACTTAACCAAAAAAAAAAGACAAAGAAGTAGAAGAGGTAGCAACAACAAGAAAAAAAAGAACAACAACAAGAATCAGAAATAAAAAAGAAACAACATCGGCAACATAAAAAGAAACAACAAAAGCAACATAAACATAAAAAAAAAACGAAGAAGAAGAAGAAAAGGAAGAAGAAGAGGAAGAACAAGAATACTCGGAGTCGGGGGGGGAGGCTCGAGCAGCCGGAGGTGTCTTCCCCCCCTTTTTTTTTCTTTCCTTTTTTTTGTGGAGCAGCAACAACAACAATAGGCTCCAGCAGCCTTTTCATCTTTTTCTTTTCTTTTCTTTTCTTCTTTAGAGAATTGTCCGAAAAGGCTTTACAATTTTTTTACATTCAATAATAATGCCCATGGCCCATACCTAACGCCTCCTTCGCCTTTCACTTCCCCTGGTCGACCGTAGGCATCCATCGCCAAACACGGAAATTATTTCTCCAAGTCGAGACGCCCTCCACTCAACCTGGCCGCCTAGGCCGCCTAGGTGTCGCCTGGAACAACATAGCATCCAAGTAATGTTTGGGATCACTGAATATCACTAATGCCAATTTGATTCCCATGCTAGCCTAGTTTGCTATCCTCGAGGGTAAGCCTCTAAGTTGTGAAGACCTAAATAAAGAAACTATTTGTGAGACTGAAGCAGCCATTGGGGAGCTAGGGCCTAGTGCTCATGGCGAGGTGGCATTTGATGTTTCCGTTTAGTCGAAATAAGTAGAAACAGAAAGACATAAAGATGTTAACAAATTAAATAAAAAGAACTTTATAACCATGATAAACCTAAAAGATTTTAGTCTATACAATAAGTAATCATAAATAAAGTAATTAAAGAGTCGGTTTAAGTGAGAGGGTCCAATGAATAATGATTTGTTTGATTTTCTCTTGATTTAACCACTAAAAATTTTACATTAAAAAAGTTGGATATGATTTTGTTCTTCGTAGATTACACGTCATGCTTCTTACCACATAAAAGGATTAAAAAAACTCTTCCTAGTATTTCCTCTCCCCAAACCGATCTAATTTCTAGTCCACAGGTCCACACCTGATCGTTTCATGCGTTGGTCAACTCGGTCTACCATATGGGTTGATGCCATCTGGTCAGTGAATCCATTGTCATAAATAAGTGATCAAAGGTATATAGCAGGAGTTAACCCCTAATCAATCTCAGTCGGCATCCTAGTCGATCTCAGTCCAATTGGATAAAGTGGTTTAGCCTAGTGCTGTATTTATACATGTAACATATCTTAGCAACTTTATAACAATTCTCACATAGTGAAAGCAACAGAATAGCCTAGAACTGTGATAGAGAGGAGATTGAAACTTCAGACTGATGGATCCTTAGCTTGTTCCAAAGCTCTTCAATTGTGTCATCCTCCAATTTTTTAGTATCTAGGATAGCATCTTTCCTTACTTCCAATTGGCCTTCTATCTTAATGGGATCATATAGGCTACTAGGAAGCAGGGCTGCCACAAAATTGGTTTACTGCCTGTCATATCCATTTTGGACATGTATTGGACATGACACAGTCACACTAAGTGTGTATAGATGTGTTTTTTCGAGTTTCTGTGTGTGTATCATGTCCTGGTGTTCATGTAATTTTAAAAAAAATGATAATCACTTATAAATATGTTAATAACACTTAAGGGTGTTGTTGTTACCTAAAACGTCTAGTGAGCACTTAGGGTCTGCTTGGCAATAGTATTTTTTTGGAAGTTATATGAGTGTGTATACGTGATTGTTTGGGTGGACAATGATATAATAGTTTTTTGGAAGGACTTTTGTTTATATATGGACATACAAGTAATTTTATTGTTTTAAAAAACTTTCAGAATCGCTCGTTAATGAATTACCAAGAATGTCTTAGATTGGTATAAAAGCCGCTACTTAAAACCATCCACAAACGGACCCCTCATCACCGGTACTTTAAAAATACCTCATAATCGCTACCCCAACAATTGCCAAGCGGTTAAGCCCACGTAGAAAGCATGGGGGCAAGCAGATGCTTGGTAGCACGTAAAAGGAACATAATAATTTTCTTCTTCTGCAATTGCTATGCTTTAACTGAAGCTGTGCTCTCTAACCTAGAAGCAATCTTTTTTATGGGTAATATTGTTCACTTCTTGAATTCACAGTACCCATGGCATTGGTGGTGCTGGTATAGGAAGATGTGATTGTACTAGCAGTAGCGGAGAGCTAATCAATCTGTATCAAGACCATGGAAAATCTAAGATTTACGAACTTTAAAACCATGGACTATACAAACCTTAGTTAAGACAAATAAGTACTAAACTCTTTTTTTCAAAACTAGAAACTAGTTACATCATTAACTCTTTTCAGTACCCAAAGAGAAACTTGTACATGCTAAAAGTAACCCAGTAAAAGTAGTGACAAGAATATATAAGACACTACCATAAAAAGGTCCCTCTCTTTTGATTACCTGTATTATACACAATTTTTTCCTATTTTGAGTAATATTACTAAAGACTCTGGGTGGGGTAGGGTGGGGGAGGGGTTGGGGTGGGATTTCAGAATCCAAATGGATGGATTTAAAATGGTGGAGTGTTAGTCAATTGGGATTTAAGGAGAGAATTTGAAAGTTGTGTTAGTGATAACTTAAGGATTTGAATTTGGAACATCCATAATCTTATTATTTCATATTGATTATTACCATATATGATATAATTGGGGATTCTCAAAGTCTTCTATAACCAATCTTCATTCTGAAATCCACCTAGGTTTCCTTCTTTCCTCCTCTTACTCGTGGAAGTTGGGACCTCCTTGAATGCTCTTTGTCTCTCCCCATCCGGTTGATCGTTGTTGCCATTTGGCTCTGACGTTGCTGCCATTACCAAACCCTTCCACCACCACTTCCCTCTCTCCCTCTCCTCTCTTGATGTTGCTTGCATAAGCAAGCTTTCGTGCACAAGTGATGACCTGGGAGGTGGAGGAGGATGCCACACCTGATACATCATGATTTTGGAGATCTTTTTTTTGAAAAATATGTGTTATTTGTTTTTTTATTTTATTTTATTTTTTAGAGTAGTTTGGAAGAAGAATGTGTCCTTTTTTTAAGAGGTGTTCTTTGATTGTCGGTTGTCATTTGTTCAACTTATAATGGAAACACTGAAGGTTCTCATTGACATTTTGATTTGAATATTTTTCTTTTTCTTTTGGTTCATGAGAAGCCCTAAATAAATTTCATTTTAGGAATTTAGACATGAGCATATGTATTTTGCTTTACATTTCCTAACAACAGTAGTTCACGTCTTTCCTTATTGCTGACAAAGGCCCACCAATTGTTCTGCTTGAGATGTTGCAGAGACAATCTTCTTGGGGCTTGGTTCTACAATACTATAGGATTTTTCCTTGTCATTGAGTATTAAACGGTTCTCTATCATCTCATAATGAATGGTAACAATAATTTGATATATCCGACAATATTAGCCATTGAAGATCACTTACGGTCTTTGGGAGGCTCATGGTCTTGTGTGTCACACCAACATGATAAAGGATCCATTTGCCTACTTTGCCGAGGGAGGAGGAACAAGGTTCAAGAAACTTTTTGAAGATAGGGTAGTAGATTTAAGGACTTGTATGCCAAGCCTTAAATTCAGAATACCAATAAATAAGGAATTTGTAAGATCATTATAAATTTTAACTTTTGGATTGTTTATTTTGATTATATACGGTTTAAATGTAAAGTCTGCAAAGTTTGAAATATGAACTTGACTGGTGGTGAAATGGATTTCATAATCCAGTCTGGAATGAATTTCATAATGCAAATGAAAGTTACGAGATTACAAACTTATGCTAGATTGACAATCATTTGGATTTTGAAATACAAATCCAGACTATATTTTGAATGCAAGTTGACTAACCCCCCCAATCTAAATAACTAAAATCCCAATATTATCATGGAAAGAGTCGAACAACCGAAACAAAATAAGATACTAAGCCCCATGAAGCACAAAATGCCCCTAAATATAATAAGTTCTATGTTGTATTGGGCGCTAGGCGAGGCGAGACGAGACCATGCCCGCCTCGCCTAGGCGCCCGCCCAAAATTTTTGGGTTTTGTAAATGTGTAAACATTAGAAGGCAGCAGCAACAACAGAATGCAGTATGCAGCAGTAGTAGCAGAAGGCAGCAAAAAAGAACACAAAAGCAAAAAAAAAAAGGAAGAAGCAACAGTAACACACAAAAAAAAAACACAAAAAAACCCAACAGCAACAGTAACATGAAAAAGAGCTTTTCCAAAAAAAGAAAAGAAAAAAAGAACATCAGCATCAGTAACATTTGAAAAAAAGAACATCAGCATCAATTTTCATTGAAAAAAAACAAAAAAAAAACAGTAGCAACATCATAAGGAAAATAAAAGGACGAAGGAGAAGAAGAAAATATCAGCAGCAATAGTCATAAAATAACACAGAAAAAAAGAACGCAAAAAAAAGGAAGGAAAAGAAGAATACCTGGCGTCGGCGTCGACGACTTGGTGAGTCTTCTTTTTTTCTTTTCTTTGCTCTTCTCTGTTTGGAACTTGGAAGAAGTTTTTACAACAGTAGCAACAACAATTTTTACAACAACAACCGTTTTAGCAAGCAACAATAACCCTAAAGCCAAAAAAAATTATTTGTAAAAAGCCTATAGCCCATCCTGAGATCCCACCGCCTAGGCACCCGCAGTTGTCTCCCCTGGTCGAACCAAGGCGCCCGCCTAGGCACGCCTCGCCTTCCACTGCAGAAAAGTCCACAGGTCGAGGCGACTTGTTCAAAACCGGCACGCCTAGGCGTCGCCCGTAACAACATAGAATAAGTTACACCAAAGATCACGCTCATGTCACGTGGCGAGTCTTCAAAATGATGATATTTCTCCCTTGTTGGAGTACTTACTAAAAGAAAAAGGAAAAATGCCTACCACCTGTTGTAAATATCTGCCACCGTGATATATGCATAGTGATGTACCATCACTTTGGCTATCAACTTGCCAACAATGTTAACTTAATGGTACATGTGAGAGCCAAGCACCATATATTAACTAATTGACTATTCTACTCCTACTTAGTCTAGGATTCAAGATTTCACAAGCTACTCAAAGGGCACAACCCACGTAATGGCTCAGTCTCACCCTGTCAGGACGCAACCCGCTTGATGGCCCTGTCTCACCCCATCAGGACACATGTTCTGATCTGCTCCATCGCCCAACTCCCCATGGTCTAACATGCCTCTGTGCCACTTGCCCAACTCCTTATGTGGGTAACAAGAATCATAGTAGATTGGATTGGCTATGATACCACGTTTGTGCTCTATCCCATGGGCCTGCCTGTAATGCTCCGCTCCGCACGAGGCATTTGGTTGGCTTATTGGATGGGATCAGAATATTGGACCATGACTTATGTTGAGAATCAGGAGAATTGAGACTGATGCAGTCTCTCTTAGCTGGCTAGACGGAATGGGTATTGGAACGTGGCTCGCTGGTGGAGCTACGCATAGTGGAATTGTGTGTGATCGGAACAGAAGGACCCTTTTATGCAAGTGAGTGGAACTGTCCTTCCTCCTCCTTACTCCTTCATGCTTAATAAATGAAGTATTGAAATGCTATGAATTGTCCCTAAATGTCCCATGTTTTAGTTGCTGAATAATAGAGATGCCTATGTTGAGAATTATTGAAATGTACAACAAATTGAACTGCTAATGTGATTTGAGGCCTGAGAATGAATTGATAACATTGTCCCTTATGCTTAACGCTGCCGGAACAAGTAGACACTTGAATAATGAGATGCCTTATGAATGATAGAATAAGAAATGAACTGGCTATGCTATCGACCCAATGAACAGAATGAAACACTAGAATCATGTACTCTCTGTATAACTGTTGCAAGAATATGAAATGTTGCCTGTCCCTTATAAGAAATGAATAAATGAATAAATGTCCCTAGAAAATGAATGAATGTTACGTTCCTCTTAAAGAAAGGAATAATATGAGATACATTGTAATGAAACAATGAATGAGAAATGATAAAGCTGGGATCGTTGAGATCACTAAATGAAATGAAGAGAGTCCATATGGTTTAACAACACCAGTGACCATGTAGTCAGGATGCATGCTAATGAATGTTTTGTGCAGGCAGCGTAAGTATATCTGATAACCTGCAATTGATGCAGGTATGAGAAGTCGACTATCGGTAAGGAATCACATAATTGTGATATTGTATATATTGGTTCAACTTGCCTGCTTAACATGCTAAATAAAGTGATGCTGTGTTATTGCCTTTAAAATGAGACTCTATAACATGCTCAACATGTTAAATGCGAATTTGCTGATGCATTGCCTTTTAGATCATTGCCATAACCTGTTGAATGATAACACCAAGTATGCTAAACGATGCCTTCAGAAAGTATTTCCATAATATGCCGCAACGTGTTAACTCAATGTTGCTTAGATGATGCCTTACTGAAAGAAATGCTATACCATGCTATGACATGTTTACTTCAATATTTTTGCTCAAGAAATGTAAATTGATGCTAGGCCCCAAGTAGAAAGATCATTCTATTAAATGCTTGCTAAAATTGACCAGTTGGTGTTGGTTTAGGCGAGTGGGTTGGATTCTGCTCGCCAGTACATAGATGATGTGCTGACCCACGTTTTGTGGGCAGGTGCTCGTAATTGGAATGTTCTACACACGAAGATTGGCTTGATTGGTCCCGCGGCATCTAAGATTTGTTAGGCATACCGAAGCTCTCCTTGCACAAGATGATGTCTTCTGTTTATAAAGGACATAATGTATGGAACATTGTAATCAGTTGTACCAGTGAGATTGTAAGCCAAGTCGGTATATCGAGTTGTAATCCAATGTATCCAAGTATCAAATGTAAGCTGTATAGCATTGTTCAGTTGGCTTTCAATGTAAAGTGGGATTTGTTGTAAGCATTGTACTTCAATACAAGTCTTGTACTCTTCTTCAATTATCAATAAAGAGAATAGAGTTCTATATATCTCTGTGTGACTTCAAGTTATCCTTTTATCTCCGCTGCTATAAAGAAGTGATCTATTTCTATTCAATGAGAAAGATTGTCCTCATTAACATTCAATTTATTTGCTTCTGCCGCTGCGATGTGTTCCTATTTGAAGAAAATCAATTATGTACCATCTTTGCCTTGTACAAGTGCAATACTAGACTTGTACGGCATCACGTCCAAGCGAGGACGATCGATTCCAAGAGATAAAATATGTGAATAAACGACTCTACGAATCGGGGCGTGACAAATTGGTATCAAAGCACGGCTTTACGTCCTTGGTCTTTTCTTTGATTCATTTCAAATCAAAGTTGCATCGACGATTAACCAAAGTTGCTTTCGCGATCACTCAACGTTGCTTCCGCGATTAAATCAAAGATTGCTTCCGCGATTATGCTGTTGTTGTTCGATAATCATCCTATGTTGCTTGTGTCTGAAAGTTCGTTGACCCTCTTGGCTGCTCACTGGATGTTCCATACAATAAGTCTATATACATTGTGATGTCCCTGAATGAATGATTGTTGCTGGTTTGGACACAGATAACCCAACAATGACTCGATGCCATAGTATGCTATATTGTGAATGCTGTTGGGAATGTGGGAATAAAGAAAAGTGGCTATGTATGCTGTAACAAGTTGAGAATTGTATGTGATGTTGGGAAAGATTTGGGAATGAAAAATTGATGGATGAGTTCAGCATAACTAGTGAGTTGACTCATATGTGCTCGCTAGTGCTTTTGAGACCCTAAGAATGTTGGCTTGTGATATTGAGACCCCGAGATGTTGGTTAAGTATTGTGATCATTGTAGATCATGAATGTCCGGAATAGAATTGAGTTGGTATTGTTTGGGAATGGCTTCATTTCTGAGTGGTATATTGCCTCTACCACCTCAGAACTAGATGTATATTGACCCTTTTCATAGGATAGCAATGAGACTATTTGTGGGTACTGGGTAGTGCCGAGACTTAGCTGGGAGTCATGTATTGTTGCTAGATGACTCGAGTGTCCCTTGACGGTGATGTTATATTGAGTAGCGAGATTGTCGGAAATTGTAACTGGTGGCTTGGATTTATAAATTGTTGAGTCGAGTGATGTCTCAGACTAGTAAAGACAGTTAGTATGTTATGGATAAATTGATTTGGCTAGAGAATGTTGTGGCTTAGAACATTTGAATGTCAACTTCGGTTGGTTGGATGCAAATCAAATGTGGCTAATACAAAGTTGGTTGCTAAGCTGAAAGTTTTGAAAATATTGTCGGTGAACCAAAGGAATATCAGAAATACGTACCTTGACCCTAAGGTGTAATAGATGTCAATCCATCTTGATCACCAAAGGATAGTCGTTGCATAGGTGCATGATGCTGAGGAATTGAATTGCACTAGAAAAATAACAAGTAGTTACTCTGAATAGTGTTGTTGCCTAGAGGATGGTTAAGTGATACATAAATTGTCGGATTGAATGGGATGAACTACTTGACCATTGCTGCATGAGATTTAAGAATGTCCGTAAGATAGTTTGATGATTGAGAAACAAATGGGAACGAGAAATTGCAAACGTGTTGGATAATGTCGGTATAGGTGATTGTTGGTTGGGATATAGATTGTTGGCTTATGACTTAGTGGTGTGACTCTGTCATACGATCCGAATAGTATGGTTCCATAGTCCTGTTGAGACTAACGGAATCGATGACCCTTGAATAGTTAGCCTTGGCTTACGGGTTCGTGTGGGTACAAAGAAATTGGAATAGAAATTGAATCGTTGGGAATTTACTTGATGGATTATTAGAACGATGAGAATCGTATGTCGGGTTGGGAATTGACCGTAGTGATGATAAGATCGATCTTAGTCGATCGTTGGGTAAGTCTAAGAATGAGCCTCTGTGGAAATTATTTCCTTGAGGAAGATCCTGGATAGATAGACTTGACCCTAGCGACCAGTTGATGACTTACCAATTGTTGGCATAGCCAACAATGGCGATTAGTTATTCAGACTGAGTTAATACCCATAGGTTTGGGTAGAGTTCCTTAGAACTGTTGGTTGCTTGTTGGCCTTAAGAATAAGAAACTAGTATAACCCTAGTAGCCGTCCACTCTAGGGAAGTCACCTGAACGATTAAGTTTAGCTGTCAGTGTAGCTAACCTTAGAGATTGACTGAATAATTGGTGACCATTGGAGACCCATAGGATGACCTTGTGGCATTGAATGAGAGACGGTGATAATGAGTATTGACCTAATGGAATGTATGCTTCAACTTGTGCCTTAAGAGATGTTTGACCCTTGAGGATTATATGTCGGCCATAAGTGGGAATTGCAATCGTAAGGTAAGACTTGAGTGCCTATAGTCGGGTAGCTAAGTTAACCTTGACTGTTGCATAGAATTATACCCTGACTCGGGTAATCAATAGTGGGTGACGTCGGATTGTATCTATTTGAAAAAAAAATGAATTGCCTCGGTGAGAAATATTGTTGGATTTGGGAAGGAATATGATTGCATGTTGGGAACTCTTGATATGATTGGCTCTAAGTTAGACCCTTGATCGAATGTTAGAAATGTTATGCTTGGGTATAGAGCTTAACCAAGTTGTCCCTGATATTAAGTATTGTGGCCTGGAAGATAGTGATTGTGGCAAAGTGAATAAAGCAATAAGTCAATTGAAAGGATGCTAAGTCGGATTTAGAAAAGAGAGTTATATCGTGGCTGATCAAATCGCACTAACATGGAAGTTGGCTGAAGTACATATGTTTTGGGGACGCCTAAAATATGTGTATGGATCCAGCCGAAGTGATAGGTTGCGACTGAGATAACATTATGGAAAGAAATTATCGCACTAGCGCGGACTTTGGCTGAAATGTATATGTTTTGGGGACGCCTGAAATATGTGTATGGATCCAAACGAAGTGATATATTGCGACCAAGATAGAAATGCAAGGAAAATGTTGGCGAATCAATGAGAAGTTACAAGTAATTGAAAAAGAGATAGACAGATCGAATCGTTGATGGATTTAAATGGTACAGTTGGATAGCTATTTTGAGATGACCGAGTGTGCTGAAATGAATATTGAATTGAAGCTGAATGAATAACTCGTTGTGACTAAGTGAATCTAGTAGAAGAGTTGTTTCCTTAAGTTTCGAGGACGAAACTTTTTCTGAGTGGTATATTATGTAATGCTCCGCTCCGCACGAGGCATTTGGTTGGCTTATTGGATGGGATCAGAATATTGGACCATGACTTATGTTGAGAATCAGGAGAATTGAGACTGATGCAGTCTCTCTTAGCTGGCTAGACGGAATGGGTATTGGAACGTGGCTCGCTGGTGGAGCTACGCATAGTGGAATTGTGTGTGATCGGAACAGAAAGACCCTTTTATGCAAGTGAGTGGAACTGTCCTTCCTCCTCCTTACTCCTTCATGCTTAATAAATGAAGTATTGAAATGCTATGAATTATCCCTAAATGTCCCATGTTTTAGTTGCTAAATAATAGAGATGCCTATGTTGAGAATTATTGAAATGTACAACACATTGAACTGCTAATGTGATTTGAGGCCTGAGAATGAATTGATAATATTGTCCCTTATGCTTAACGCTGCCGGAACAAGTAGACACTTGAATAATGAGATGTCTTATGAATGATAGAATAAGAAATGAACTGGCTATGCTATCGACCCAATGAACAGAATGAAACACTAGAATCATGTACTCTCTGTATAACTGTTGCAAGAATATGAAATGTTGCCTGTCCCTTATAAGAAATGAATAAATGAATAAATGTCCCTATGAAATGAATGAATGTTACGTTCCTCTTAAAGAAAGGAATGATATGAGATACATTGTAATGAAACAATGAATGAGAAATGATAAAGCTGGGATCGTTGAGATCACTAAATGAAATGAAGAGAGTCCATATGGTTTAACAACACCAGTGACCATGTAGTCAGGATGCATGCTAATGAATGTTTTGTGCAGGCAGCGTAAGTATATCTGATAACCTGCAATTGATGCAGGTATGAGAAGTCGGCTATCGGTAAGGAATCACATAATTGTGATATTGTATATATTGGTTCAACTTGCCTGCTTAACATGCTAAATGAAGTGATGCTGTGTTATTGCCTTTAAAATGAGACTATATAACATGCTCAACATGTTAAATGCGAATTTGCTGATGCATTGCCTTTTAGATCATTACCATAACATGTTGAATGATAACACCAAGTATGCTAAACGATGCCTTCAGAAAGTATTTCCATAATATGCCGCAACGTGTTAACTCAATGTTGCTTAGATGATGCCTTACTGAAAGAAATGCTATACCATGCTATGACATGTTTACTTCAATATTTCTGCTCAAGAAATGTAAACTGATGCTAGGCCCCAAGTAGAAAGATCATACTATTAAATGCTTGCTAAAATTGACCAGTTAGTGTTGGTTTAGGCGAGTGGGTTGGATTCTGCTCGCCAGTACATAGATGATGTGCTGACCCACGTTTTGTGGGCAGATGCTCGTAATTGGAATGTTCTACACACGAAGATTGGCTTGATTGGTCCCGCGACATCGAAGATTTGTTGGGCATACTGAAGCTCTCCTTGCACAAGATGATGTCTTCTGTTTATAAAGGGCATAATGTATGGAACATTGTAATCAGTTGTACCAGTGAGATTGTAAGCCAAGTCGGTATATCGAGTTGTAATCCATTGTATCCAAGTATCAAATGTAAGCTGTATAGCATTGTTTAGTTGGCTTTCAATGTAAAGTGGGATTTGTTGTAAGCATTGTACTTCAATACAAGTCTTGTACTCTTCTTCAATTATCAATAAAGAGAATAAAGTTCTATATATCTTTGTTTGTCTTCAAGTTATCCTTTTATCTCCGCTGCTATAAAGAAGTGATCTATTTCTATTCAATGAGAAAGATTGTCCTCATTAACATTCAATTTATCTGCTTCTGCCGCTGCGATGTGTTCCTATTTGAAAAAAATCAATTATGTACCATCTTTGCCTTGTACAAGTGCAATACCAGACTTGTACGACATCACGCCCAAGCGAGGACGATCGATTCCAAGAGATAAAATATGTGAATAAACGACTCCACGAATCGGGACGTGACACTGCCAATCAGTGATCTGTGTGGATGGGCCTCATATGCTGCTAGGCGCCACCACTTTAACTCTATAAAGCACATGGTACACACGCCAAGCAACCATACATTATCTTGTCCACTCTTCTAGTATCTTGTGGGATTTGGGATTTCACAAGAAGAATCTCCTTGTCACAAGATGACCTTTTGCATATGAAGAGTAGATAACCGTTGTGCTGCACTCTTAACTTGATGGTTACCCTGTTGTTTTTTTCACACTAATTCTTGGAGACCTCTAGAAGAATGAGAAACAATAAGATTGATTGGATAATTGAACTAAGCACATCTAGCAGATGGATTAGTATCTACAGGTTCTTTTTTTTAATCAATATTTAGAAGCGTAATTCTTACAAAGTTTGAACCGTCCATGTGTCAAAGTAATGCTTGGTTGGGATAAAAAGCCGCAGACATAAACAGATTTGCAGCAGTCTTCCAACTGCTTTCAGAAGCTGCCCCAAAATTGAACTGGTTTATAAATTATTTTTAATATGTTGCTGGTATCAAACAGCTTTTGGGATTGCTTTCCAAAAATAAGCAGAAAGCAGGTAAAGCAATCTTAAAACCCAGCCTAAGTTGGCCTAGGTTTGAGATACTTAACAAATGATAACCATGTTCAGTACAATCAGAGAATGGGGACATTTCCGACTAAGTTTTTTGGACCAAAGTGCCATAACTTGTCAGGATCATATAAAAAGATCAACCATGTTACCATCTAGAGTGTTGTTCGTTGCAGAACTTGAACTGCATAATAAAAAAAGGTAAGCCTGCCTACCAGCTAACTGGTTTTCTTGGTTTTGTGAGAAGGCTTTCTTTTGCTTGCAGTTGGCTTTGGCTGCTGGCACAACATATAGATGGTGGATCAGTCAGGACTCAGGCAGCTCCAGATCCTCGCAAAAAGATGATCAATTTGTATTTGGGATGCTTCTACTTCTAGTCAAGCTCTAAGGAGCTTATTTTCATGTTCGATGATGATACTAATCCTGATTTTGATGGATAGCTGGTTTGTTTTGTGGTGCAGAACACCACCAGCAACCAGCTGGATTCATATTTTTGTATTGAATAAAAAGGAAAAAAAAGAAGAAGAGGAAGTTCTGTTTGACAGAGGAACCAGTAGTTCTAGGTGCTAAACCAATCTCAAACCTAGAGGGGAGAGTGAGGAAATAATAGTTTTCTATTTCTGCCATAATTGGATATAAAGAAGTATCCACTATATGATATTACAAAAATATTTGATAAGTTTAAAATTAAAACTGAGTGCAAAACCGTTATTTAGACAAATGCTATTACCGATATTTTCTACTTATTAAAAACCAGTTTGTAACTTGACCCCCAAGGCGTGACAAACAATTATAAAGACTCCAAGATGTGAAAACATTCATTAAAGAGTGCTTTTTCTGATGCTGTCCTAGTCTTTGGAATCTTCATTGATCATGATTGCCATCAGAGACTTCAGCGTCAGATAATACTTTGTCTCCAAATTGGTCTTCAAATCTAAAACGTGCACTATGCCATTCCTGCTGCAGCATACTTGTTGAACATTTCTATTTTTCCCTTATAAGTGCATCATTTTGTGTCATCACGAGTATTTCAGAATTTCTATATGTTCTCTGAATATATCTTGCAGTACTGTGATTTTAATATAATATTAATGTCTGCGTAAGGGAATCATACTCCTTTGGATATAGGATCAAAGTGGCAATAGATTTGACGCTAGGCTATCTTATTTACTCTTAATTGAATGATGGTATTATACCTTTTTGAACTTGTGTTACTCTTCACCACTAGCATTTCTTAATTTATTTGTAGCCATATTGTGTTTTCTTAATGTTGCAGAGATGACCCTTAGCAGAGCTGAATGGAAGTAAAGGATTCAGATAGTTGACCCAAAAATTTGGGGGATAAAGGCTTTGTTCTTTTTGTAGAAAATTGTATTTTCTTCCCAAGATCATTATGTGAAAGAGACGTGATGTATTAGTTTTTTTTTTCTTGTTTCATTTCTATAGATGTCATCATGCAACTGCTTGTGCATTATAGTAAGTGTTTATAAAAATGAAAGTGCACTTCAATTTAATTTTCATCAAGTCCAAGCCTTCTCCATCAGAAGGGGTAAGCTATGTGAGCATGCTTCACAAAATAATTGACAGTTTTTAGGATTGGCTATCAGTATCAACCTGACATCAGCCTCCTGTATCGGTGCCAAATTCCTAAGCAAGATAGGACTTTGTCGTAAACTTAGAAGGGCCACTTCGTCGGTAGATGGACATACCTTTTTGGGTAATGTAGTTAAGCTCATACAACCAAGGAGTACCGTCCTAGGAAGATGTAGACAAACATCAAAATGTGTTGAAACCTTGGGAGATTTGATTTTCAAATCCACCGGAGTTTAATCGACAGGAGATATCCGGTGGTTTTTTTGGAGATCCAAGCTAGGGTGTTGTAGATCTCATGCAGATATACCTAGAGATACTGCCCATCTTCCACCTCACCCTCCTCTCTCTTCCCTTTTTCATTTGGTTGTCATGCTCGGGTGTCACCGCCGAGCTCGCTCGAAGGGGGGAGGCAGAACTCTAGGCACTCCCTCCCTCTTGCATCCTTCCTTTTTGATCTCCTACTAGATGTCCTCATCACCCTTTTCTTTATCATTAAGAACCTCACCAAACTCCTCCCTCTCTTCATCTCATCTTCTACGTAACGGGCTCTCGACTAGGAAATTGCAGCAGACCTAGATAGAGGGTAGTCATTGGATGACCCGACATCCCTGACCAGGTGTGGGTACGGGGTGTTTGACGTGGAGGGATGTGTTGTCGCCTATGTTGTTAGTATCGTACAATGCACGATATGTATCTTATGATACAATATGGATTTAGAAGTATAAAACTAAACTCCTAGAGTTATTGTTTGTATTTAGAAGTATAGACCTAAACTCATAGAATTTTGTATCATACGAGATACAATACCCGATACACGCTATAATACACAAGCAAATCGATACATGATACATATCACAAGTTGATAACCTACGCTATTGCTTGTCGTGGACGATAAGGGATGGATCTGACATTTCTTGGGTGCATGTGCGAGGACCATCGTGAGGATTACCGCCACAAATTCGTTATTGTCATGGCGACAACGCTTGCAACCTTACATGGATTAGGTCAGAGGTGGTCACCATTATTGGGCATTAGAGGGTTCACGTAGTGAAGGTTAATGTTATGAACACGACTGCGTAGCTATGATGTTGGAGTGAGACAATAACTTTATCTATGAGTTGTTTGTGCTTCTTCTTTGGTGCCGATTTCATCTTAGGGAGAAAAACCCTTAGAGAATCATGAGTCAAGAAAATGTTTAAGGTAATTGTGAAATTGGTTGATAATGGGGTTATAAGTGAATAATTGGCAAGGATCTCGGATACAGGATATGCCATTCTTTGTAGTGCGATTTGACAAGGGAATGTAGGGGTAATGAATCAGTGAGGACCACACCATCGGGGCATGGTGAATAAAAGCATGCTATAACAACGATGTCCTCGATTAACACCATGTCAGGGGTAATAAAACACAAGTCACTTTCCATTATGTTACTCTGACAAAGGGGGTCGAAAGGGGTAAAGAACCAGTAAGGTAAGATATCACGTTATTTATTTCTATCTTTTCTCAAACAAAGTCTCCTAGACATGAGACTTAAAGGTAAGTTGATACAATTTGTTACTAGAAATTGCACTTCTCAATGGCATATTCAGTCCAAGGTTCTAAACGGCGGTAGGCGGATGCGCGGTGGAGAGGGCCTGCCTGCCGTCTAGGCACCACCTTGGCGCTTGATACATTTTGAGCATATTTTTTACTACTTTTTTGTGTGCATAATATACACATTTTATTGGTGTTTTATGCATAATTAAGTTGTAGAACAAAGATTTATGGAGTTTCAGTCTTGTAAAAGTGAACCATAGGTTCATAATGTATACAAAACATCTAGTCAGTTATTGCTCTGCCTAGGCCACCTAACCTCTGCCTATGTCGCCAAATCTCCAATGACCGTCTATTCCACCTCCAACGACAAAAGCGATGAGGAGAGCGACCACCTCGCGTCTAGGCGTTGACTCGGCAGCCGCCTCGACCGCCATTTAGAACACTTATTCAACCAAATAGAGACTTAGACTAACACTATGGCACATATATATTTTTTAGACTAATATGTGGAAAAAATCCCCCTAACTTCCGGTAATGTTAATCAATGAAATAAAGACCCAAGTACATGGATATAACTCCGAAATAACAAAAAAAGAAAAGATTCCTGAGCGAAATTGGAATGATGTGCTGGCGAGTCAGAGCTTGTCGTAGCTATAATCCATCACTTTTGTAAATAAGAGTTCGTAAAATCTCGATCTTTCTTCCGTTATCACGATATGAAGATTCAAATAAAAAGATAATTTGCCAACGATCACAAGGTTGATGGGCAAGTTTAACTCAAACAAAGTTCCCTAGACAAGGAAAGAGTAGACTTAGAGGTATTAAGAGGTAAGGTGATACAATTTGCTACTAGGAATTGCATTTCTCTGTGGCAGATTCAGCCAAAGAGCGAAACGAACGACATCAATGCACTTTAATTTAGTATCATGACAGAAATAAGGTATTTGCTATTTTATTCTTCATGATGTGGTAACTTGTAGAATTTTGTTAAAAATTGTATCAGGAAGAACTAAGGTGGTACTAGATTGATGCTTTACATGTACACTTTAGGTTGTAAAATCATTGCCAGCGAGTCATCTGACTCCAAACAAGGAGGTCCACCATAATTCTCCATCTTCTGGTATGGATTTGTTTTCTACTTGTTTTAGTCACATAGCATAAGTATATTTATCTTACTACTGTGTATGATCTTATGCGGCTTTTCTGCTTACCATGGCATAGGGACAAAATCTCAGAAAGTTCCTGTTAATAAGATGATTAGAACAGATTCTCGAGAGCCTTTTGGAAGAATTCACGCCTACTTGCAAGATAGACCTGCATCACAACATGGGAAAAAATCTGACCTGGCTTCCGTGAGGTAGGATCTGGTTTGGAGTTCATACTGTTCAAATTCAGTTCTTTGATGTCAGGGAAGTCCTTACGGACTAGTGTAATAGGTTGTGTATGCAGATTCTTAGGAGCTACTATATTTAACTTAAACATGACTACATGAGTGTGGTATATAATTGATTGATTGTGTGAAATCACACTTAATGCCAGATAAGTGTCACAGAGTATTAACTATCTTTTAATCATTGTGGATCAAATGTGTGGAGAAACACATCAATTATAAATCAGTCAATCCTATGCGAAAACATTACAAAAATCTTATATAGGCTTTGCAATCCTTTTTTTGGCAGTAGTTGCTATTTAAGGTCACAATATTGGGACCTATGAATCGGATCTCAGCTTGCTTGAAGATAAATTAGCTTTTATTTTCACACGATTAACTGTCCAAATTACTATAAACAAAGTTAGTACTGTATTTTTTGCCTATGTAGGCTTTATTTAGTCCATTGTAGCTTAGCACAAGAGTTATTACCGAACGATCAAGTTCAAATCCATTTGCTGTTTCTATCTGGACCAAATATTCTAGTTGTACTGTAGTTGCATGTGTTTCATTGTATCAAGTTTTTCTAACACTCAAGCAACATGTTCATTGCTGTGTTGATGCCAGGTTGTTGGATTGACACTATTTTTACTTCACTGTTATTTTGGATCAACCATTTAAATTTTGTTCTCCAAGAATGTTTTGGTTAGAGATCCAGAGCAGATTGATGTTAGACCAAATTGTTTTGGGCCAATACTTATGATGGTAAAAAAGACAATAATAAAAATTCCAAGGTTCTTGTCTTTTTTGTTAGTTCTGAACTTCTACTTGGATTTACCTTTCTATTTTTATCTTTCCTTAATATTATAGGATTTGTGACCCAATCTCGTTTCAGGTTTCATTGTGCCAGGGGTGAAGAGGGAGGTTTGGATTTTGTACCAAGGACTATATGCATTGGCAGATGCAGAAACATTTTCCGTGGGAACGAAAATATATTAACTTAAAATTTTATTTAAAAATGTAATGACAAATCTCATCAAGTCTATCAATATCCAAAATTACATTAAAACAGCCTACATTACAAGGTTCAAAAACTTGTTTCCAATATCTATTTTAGACCTTCCTATGAGTATTGGTTTCGACAGTTTCGAAGGGTTTCATTGGTCTTGAGTCAGTCAATTTCGGTGGTTTTCAGAAACCAATACTTGCAATTGTTTTTACTGTATGTGCTTCTATACCACCAGGACTCAAAGCCTGTATTTTGGTTTTTTATTTGTGAATGATAACTAATTGAGAGCTAGTTCTCGATTAGGTGGGAGACTCTAATCTCATAAAGGTCAATTAAAGAAAGACTTCAGTCCCTAATTAATCTGTATTTAATGGAATAAAAATTTAAAAGAAGGATTGTATCCACGATTGTCTCAACTAAACGGATTGTTTTCCATACTTATCTTATTTCCCATAAATTCAGGAAGGACATAATATAGAACTTATAAAGAAAAGAAAAAAATTATTACCCACCTCTATCGGATTGTTATCCAAAGTCATTTTATCTCCATACATTTAGGGGGTATATTATAGAATTGATAAAGAAAATAAAAATTGATTACAGAACACCTATATTGTGATGGGTCTAAGAATCAAACTAGAAAAATTGATTACAAGACCTACTTATAGTTTACTGAGTTTACCAACTAGACAACCTTTTTCTCCTTGATTTTTTTAAACATGGATATAAAGGGACGACCAAAGACTACATAGAAATAAACCAAAAAATGGTGGAGTAGTCACCCACCCTGGCCCTAACCTAGAAGAGCTCAGTCTAGATACATAGTTCCTGAAGTCAGGGGTGCTTTAAAGAAGATAAAAAGTAGAAAAGTGGTAGGACCCAATGATATTCTTATTGGTGTTTGGAAATGCTTAGGTAAGAAAGGATTTTATGGTTTACTGATTTATTCAACTAAATCCTAAAAACTAAGAAAATGTCGGATGAATGGAGAACTAGTATCATAGAACGCATATATAAAAATAAAGGAGATACAAAGTTGTAACAACTTTCGAGGAATTAAGCTTACGATATAATTATAAGAAGCTCTCTTCGTAGTCTCATGGTGTGGCTCTCTTCCTAGTCTCTTAAAGGGTCGAGATCCTAACAACTTTGTAATCTAGTAAACATGATACTAGTTCAAACAATTTTCAAGAGTATGTCTGAATTTAAACATGATATTGCTAGTATGTTAGTTTAACGAGAGTTCCAATAAGTTCGGGTTGTCTGGAATTGTAACTCGGCTTGGACACTCTAAATTATCTAAGCAATATAGCATATGATGTGGTCGAGGAATGGAAAGAGAGTATGTGAACTACTCTGGAGTAGGATCTCGACCATAATTTACAGTATCGGCCGATACTGATCCGATACGGCCGATACCGATACGGTTTGGCATGTCCTGATCCGATACCGACTTCATCCGATTCCAACTGATACCCAATACTGACCGATACCGACATTTGGGATCTCTTTTCCGGTCAATTCAGCAAAGAAAAATGAACGAAAAAGACAAACAAGCAAGGGTTTAAAGCATAACAAGGTTGCAAAAGCATGTAAAAGAAGAAATTTTATCTATTGCATGTAAACCAATCGGCAAGGGTGACTACTATTTCATTTAATTTCAAAACTACTAAGAAATAACACTGGAAATACTTAAAATTATGCCTAAATGTATCAAAGATTTTTTTAAATGTTAATAATTTATTACTAATTATTTGTTTTCTGATACCAAAAAATCCGATACTACGATCCGAAACCGCCGATACTACTGATATCGTTGATACCGATACTCATAGGAATGGTCCGATACCGATACTGCGAACCTTGATCTCGACCCTTCAACCAAGCAAGGAGCAGGTCACAGACCTTCTCCCGAGGAGAACTACATCTCTATACCATGCACCGACAAAATATATAACAAACTAGAAATATTGCATAGTTAAGAATCAATTGGCGAGTAATCTAGATGAACACCAAGAGTATAAACTACTACGAACAAGATAGTGATACTAGGTGAAGTTAACAAAAGTCTCCGACAAATTTTGGGTCATTCAGAATTATAAGTCAACTTGCACACTTCAAACTATCACACAATTTGGAATACACAAAAAACAGATTTCATGTTCCGACTTTGAAAATTAATCACTTCAATTCCGAATATTATTATAAAATTCTACCAATTGGACATCCTTAATATATGTGTTAGTACATACACGCAAAATTTCAGGTTAATCGAAATTACGATTTTGCCTTCGACACTTCTACCAAGGTGTGACAGTGACTATTCTGGAACGAAACAGATTACAGCACATGACGTCTGGGTTCAACCTAACATAGTTCATAGCTTTGAATTTAGAATACTATTATATATTATGTTTTCGAAAACGACATCTAATTCTCTACATGATTATAAACCCACATGACCTAAACTCTATTGTTAAGCACATAAAGAATAGCTCCGAACAGAACTGCGCTGACAGTACATGTTCAGAAAACTGCACGAAATTCCAAGAAAATATTCTTGTTTAACGGGGTGTAATTCATAATTTTGAGATGCAAATACCATATTATATATTTTCGGAAACGACATCGAATGCTCTACATGAATAATGTCAGATTACCTGAACTATACTGTTTAATACATGAATACTGGATCGGAATAAAATTGCACAAAATGAACACATTCAAAAATTTGTTCAAGTTTCTGAATATGATATTATATTTCTAATTTAACATCATTAAATGCACGAAAATCATGGTAGAATAGAATGCCATATGCATGAAAAAAAATGATAAATGACATTTTGGAGTGACAAGTAGCACTTGCCTAGAACGGTGAAGGTGAGCCCTTCTATTCCTTTTCTTCAGATTTTCTTTCTCCTTCTAGATATCCTTTTTGGTAGGGAAATGAATCAAGTAATAAAAATGAAGAGAGGGAAGGAGAGACGTGTTTTTTTTTTTTTTTTTTTGCATAAAAATAATTCATGCCATTATGCCACCTAAGTAGCATATGTGTCATGAGGTGGAGGGGGGAGGATTACGGAGGAGACACATCACTAAGTGAGGTGGCATGGTAGGTGCAGGATAATTTAGTAATTTACTATGGAGGGGTAGAAAGGTAATCGGCTAAATGGTTTAGTTTTTTAATTAGAAAAATAATAATTTGTTCATTACTTAAATTAATTCAAAATGAGAATGCAAATATTAAAATAATAAAATTGAAGAATATCATATCATAAGAAAATATTAAAATGCATCATTTATAGTCTAATCCAGAAACAAATTCAATTGTCGTAAACCAAAAAATTATCTGGATACAAAGATACAAACCATAATAAAATAGTACTTAAATATTACCATAAAATAATATAATTTTTTGAGAATGGTTATTACAATATCGTGTTGGTCGATGAGAGTAGACAAGGCTGACATACTAAAATAGAAGTGTGGAGAGAGACTTTAGAAATTAAGGATTTTAAAATTAGTAGGACAAAAATAGAGTATATGAAATGTAATTTCAACCAAAAGACAAAATGAAATGAGGGGAAACTCCATATAGATTGACAAGCAATACATAACAGTAATAGTTTTCGGTATTTATGATTAATTATTCTTCATGACGAAGAGATTAAGAATGATGTCTTGCATAGAATTAAAATATGATGATTGAAATGAATGAGTGTTTTTGGAGTACTTTGTCATCGGAAGTTACCTTTGAAGTTGAATTTTTCTCTCTATAAGACAGATAAAAGACGAGTCATGCTTTATGGATCCGAGTGTTTGACAATTAAAAGCAACATGTCCAGAAAATTAGTGTAGCAGAAATAAAAATGCTAAGATTGATAAGTAATAATACATTGAAAGATATGATAAAAAATGAACATATTTGTGGAAAGTTAGAGGTGGCGGCAATTGGAGATAAGATGAGAAAAAGTCGTCTTAGGTGGTTTGGACATGTGCAATAGACCAATATATGCACCGGTGAAGAGGAGCGAAAAGAGAGCAATTAAAGCAGACACTATGACTAGAGATGCCTAAACGAACTTGAATACATATTTTAATAAGGGTATGCTTTTTGTTAGCGTTACAGGGACATGGCCCTTAACAATGCTGAATAGAAGAAAAAGATGCAAAAAAACTGACCCAACTTTTTTGGGAAAGGCTTTGTTGTTGTTGTTGTATTTGTTCATTGAAAAAGATATTAGAAATTGCATTATGTCATCTTAATGACTTATAACCTAGATTTTTCGGGTGAGATGCATAAACAAACAAACTTCATTCAGCTGCATGTTAACATCTTAAATCCATCTCTAGTTTGGTCTACCCGCCACCCCAATTGAATGGCAATCTGAGCTTACCGTAGCCCGAATGGATGCCCAAGGAATGAAATTATAGAAAAGTTGAAATTTGCTAGATCTAATACTAGAATCAGGGTGTGTTTTTAAACATTTTTTTTCTGATCGAAATGAATGTCACAGGAGTTGTTATTCTTGTTTGGTGTCTAGTTGATATTATAAGCTTCCCCTTACAAGTGATACGAATCTTATCGAACTTTTCCCTGTTATTGTAAGTGTGAAAGTCATTTTATTTTTTATGATAACTACCAACTCTAATGTTTGCAGAACTGCTATAAGATTAAGAAGAAACCCCAGAGATGCTGAGGATTTGACTAGCATACATGAGCTTGCCAACAATATTGATAGGAATGTTCATTCTGGTGAGTTACAAATATATATTTTTCTAAGTCAAATGAAGTCTGCAGAGGGTATTAAGATGTTGAGAGTGATAATACTTCAGGTCTCTTGGACATTGTAAAGAATTGCACATATGTTGGCCTTGCTGATGAAACTTTTGCCCTGCTTCAATACAATACAAGTCTTTATCTTATGAATGTGATAAATGTGAGGTATGCACTCAAATACATTTATTTTGGCTATTTATCTCATGCGGAGCCTCCATACATTATTGACTGAGGCAAAAGAGGCAATCTGGAGTTTGATCTATTCCTGTAAACCGTTTATTCAACTGATATAAGGCTAAAGATTAGATCCCTAATCTTGTGAGGCAGTACCAAATCCTTAAGAAACCTTTTCATGGTGCCACTTGTGTTGGAGTTATGTACAGAAGTGCTGCTGTGTATTCGTTATTGCAATTACACTAACTGATGTCTATTTAACATTGTTCCAGTTTACAGTGTCTCGATTAACTTGCAAGCCATTTCCCTTTCTTAAATCTATTTACTTTTGGGGATAAGTAATAAAATGTGATATCATGCTACTGCCGAAATTGGAATTCATTAATTCGGGCCTATGGACCCACACTTGAAACAATGCTGAATGACAAGTTGAAGAGCTCTGAATTCTTGCACGCGGCCCTCTATATGAGATAATAAGAATATGAGAAATATATCTTTTTTTTAATACATCAGTCCTTCTTGTGTTTAGACTCTATAGAGTTTCTTGCTGCTATCCTCATGTTTTCAAGAGAAATCACATGGGAGGATTGCATGTTACATTTTGTCTATATGTTAAATAGGTAAAACTAGGTCTTACTGCATTTTGTCTTTATTACCATTTTACTTGAATCTAGAACTATGAATGCGGTTGCTCAGTGAAGATCCCAAGTATTAAGTTAAAGGCACCCCAAGAGCCAAACACCATGAAAATAGTGAACAGACCAGACAATTATTTTATGTCTTATAGGTCAGAGAATCTATTGATGGTACTTGCATGATTATTCGTAATCATAAGGAAAGAAAGTTGAAGTGAGGAAATTCCAACTGATTTCATGAAGTGTTGTCCTATTTTCCACAAATATATGATATTGTCACTCATGACTCAACCATGGATTTGTTTGCCTTTTTTTCCTGCTGTAATGGCTATGAATTTATTCTTTAGCTCATGTCTGGGATCAAATGGGAAAATTTTCTTTACTCTAATGATCAAGAGTTATAAGTCTTGCTCAATTAAGGCTTTTCATATAAAAAGAACCGTGATAGACAGCTTTCTGAGTTGTGTAAATTCATAAATTGCTCAATTCGTCCTGTGCTCTTCTTCCTTTGAGAGATGCTAACGAGTTTGTGTAGACCCTGAAAAAAAAAAAACCTAGAGATTATTGGTAGATAATAGTGGCTTCTGGTGAGGTACATGATTATTTCCATTCTTTATTCTTGTCATTTGTAGTTTGCCTACCTAAGCTCATGAAAAATTGAAAACATTCAGTTTCGTACCGCGATGATAAGGGAACTTTGGTGGCGACGAGGGGGTAGGAATTGAGGCTAGGTTTGGGAATGCTTATTGGAGACTGCTTCTACTTATTTTTCTTGGAAAGTGGTTCAAAACTGTTTGGTAACATGATAACATCCTTATAAATTTTTTTTTTGAAAAGTTAGTTCAAATTTGGGCAACAATCTCCAACCAAGTCCTACAGGATCGGGGGAAGAGAGGGGGAGGAGGGGGGGCTATGAGGGATATGCTGAGATATTTATTTTTTGTGCTACTTTACGAATTCGAGCAGAATCTTACCTTTCGATGATGTCCGTCTAAAACTTTTGCTCTGCATTCCATTTGAATGGATTTAGTGGGGATGCATTGAATTTCATGACTTATTGTGCGATAGTCGTATCTCCCCTTTTTTGTGTTTCTTGAAGGGGGGTGGGGTGGGGGGGGGGGGGGGTGCCAAATATGAGTACATATTGCAGGATAGTTGTTCTTACTCAGTGTTCTCCTTTTGGCATGGGATGGGAGGGGTGAGGTGGGGAGTTTATTGGTGGGTGCTCAACACGAGGACTTTTGAGTAAATATAAGAGCCATTTTGTAATTGTTCAGACTTGTTTAGTTTTCATCAATATGAAACTTAATAATTTAATAATGAGACCAATGAGTGTATCTCATTTAGGAACTTGTCTATCATGTCATTGAAGAGAGAGAGAGAGAGAGATCTCACAAAAGATATGTTTACTAGTATGTGCGTTTAACACTTCATTCAACTTAGAGATATCAAGGAAGATCATAATCTTGAATGTGCTATGAAATTTGAATAATGGTCTTTATACATTTGCATTGCAGATCTCTGTTTAATTGTCTTACTTCCCGCAGAATGTTACTTGTGACTACCGTAGTGTTTTTCTTTCCACATACGTGAAGTTTGGGTTATAATTGGCTTTAATACTTTAACTGGTATTTGGTTGATATTTTGTCTTTTTGTATCAGCAAAGAACTTATCTATCAACAAGTTGTAAGTCGATTTGGCAAGTTCAATGCCATCCAACTTAGCAATCCAGCTCCTCTTCCGGAATTATTAATGATAGCATTAAAAGAAGAAGACTTGGAATCATTGGGTGATGAGAATGACGATCTCAAAAAGAAAATTGCAGAAGTAAATAAACTATCCGTTGAAGAACTTGGTTTTATTGACAAATTACTCTTTTTTTGTTGATCTGCATATTTTCAATTAAACACCTATTGAAGATTTTGGCTACTTATTGACAAATTACTATCTTTTTATCATCTGCATATCTTCTTTCTTGCTAACATGTACTTGTTGACGATAAACTTGATATTGTGCCCATAATTTTGACCCCACAAATTTTGTTGGGCTACTACCATTGGGTTTTGTTTTGTTATTAGACCCGTTGTTTTTGCGTTTAGTCCAATTTCTAAGATGTTAGATGCCTAGAATATTCTTGGTAATTTTAAAATATCCATCTTCTAGAGATGTCCTAATACTATATTTGTAAAAGAGTCTTGAAGAGTCCAAGCAAATTTTAGTAGTGTTTGAACTCTTCCAAGAGTCTACAAGAGTGACTATGCCAATTGGAGCATCAAGATGAAAGCTATGCTATGAACACAAGATGCATATGAGGTTGTAAAAAAAGGCTATGTGAGCCACTAAGATGATGCTTCATTATCTCAAGCTCAAAAACAAATGTTGTAAGCTTCAAGAAAGTGGGACAAAGTGGGACAAAAAGCTCTCTTCCTTATCTACCAAATTGTGGATGATGATGTGTTCAAGTTTATTTCAAGTGCAACAACCTCCAAATAAGCAAATGAGAAACTTTAAATTTCTTGCTAAGGAGAGATCAAGGTACGCCTCCAAACTTTAAAAAAATGAATTTGAAGTTTTACATATGAAAGAGTCAAACTATTTTGGACTATTTTGCTAGAGTTTTGGCCATTGTTAACCAATTGAAAAAAAATGGTAAAAACATAACCAACACTCGAGTGATGGAGAAAATTTTTGTTCTTTGCTTCCACAATTTGAACATATTGTAGTAACTATTCAAGAAACCAAATACTTGGAGTATATGACTATTGAGCAACTCAAGGGCTCGTTATAAGTCTATGAAGAAAGGAGAAAGAAGAAGCAAGAAACATTGGAGCAAGTCCTTCAAACAAAGCTCACCTTCAAGGAAAAAAGAAAAAAACTTTATCAACCAAAGAAGTCAGAGATTGTAATTGTGATCATGGTCGAGGTCGTAGAAGAGAAGGGGAAACTCATTACAAGACATTCACCAATGGAGAAAAAAAGTCAACTATCCTACAAGAGGACGTGGAAGAGTAAGCTTCACAAGAAAAGATGGATGCCAAAGGTATGACAAATCTCAAGTTGAATATTATAATTGTCGTAAGCTTGGAAATTATGCATTGGATGTAGAGCATAACTAGAAATGTTGAGGAGAAAGCTCACTATGTTGAAGAAGAAATGCAAGAGAACTCAACTTTATCGTTTGCACACAAAGAAGAAGAAGAAGATATAAAGAACACATGGTACCTTGACATCATAGAAAGCAACAATATGTGTGGAAGTACAAACATCTCTATGGATCTTGATGAGTTCATTGGTGAGTATCTCATTTTTGAAGGTGAATGGTAAACACCGGTGAAAGAAAAAGAGAATGAAGAAGAAATCATGCAAAAAATTGTTGTCAATGGCGACTGTGTTTAATGAAGAAAGGTTGTACCAATCAAATATTCAAGAAGCAAGTTATAACATAGTTCTTCTCATGGAAGAAGATGATAAAGAGCAAGTACGGGAAGAAGTACAAGAGCCTATTACTCCATTATGGCGCCAATACCATCTCGAGAAGACTCTCCACCGTCATCCTTGGATGAGATAAGTCTTCCACATATGAAGAGCTTGCAAGAGAAGATTGAGGTAATCACTAATCAAAATGATCTACACCTTTTTGTCCTTTGTGACCCGATATGTTTTGAAGAAGTGATACAAATCAAGATGCAAAGAGATGTCGCGGATAAAGAAATCAAGGATATCATGAAGGATGGCACTTGGAAGCTAGAGACACTTCCAAAGTGGCAAAAGAAATTGGAGTGAAACGAGTCTACAAGTCAAAGAACAATGCTAAATATGGAGTCAAGAGGTACAAGCATAGCCTACTTGCGAAAACTACAATCAATGATTAAGCATCGACTATGATGGAAAGTAAGCTCATCTACACATGTGCACATCGAAAACTATGATGGAGAGTAAGCTCATCTACGCAAATGTGTGCATCGGAAGAAAAAAGTGCAAATGAAGTATGTCAAATTACAAAAGTAAGTCTTTGATATCTTCATCAAGCAAATCGAGAAAAAAAAAATTATTCAAGCTAAAAAGTTCACTAGGAGTCGCAAAATCAAGTTTAAGGTGGAAATCTTCTCTTCCACCAAAATTTTTCTCTCTACATTTTATCCATCTCCAAATTGATTCTTCCTTGCTTATAGGCCTACCATGTAATGATCCGTTCCGCCCTAGCGGAACGCCGATTCAAACGGCAAGTGCAACAACTCGAACGAGCCGTCGACCCGAAGAGTTGGCATCGACCTGAAGAAGAATCGATGCAAGGCTTACATTGGCCCGTCAAGATGAATCCAAACTTAGACTTTCAAAGGCGCGCTCGGAGTATTGCTCGGCCGATGCGAACATCGCTAAGGTGGGTGGCTCCGATGAACCCGTCTTTGCTTAGCCTAGACACATAACAATACGGACACTATTGCTAGAATAGCTAGGCGATAACACCGTGCATGCTAATAAATGACTCAACGCACCTAGCTAAGGGAATAATCTCATCTTGCAGGCTTGTTTAGAACATGGAAAAGAACTCGGCGAATATCGAAACTCTCGCACCGCGCCCCACGCTTGTGCTACGGCACAAGCTTACGTTCAAGTCCCTTACGCGTTCAACAATGAAACAATGAATGGATTACAACAATGAAACGGAAGACTATCGACATAGTCGTTCCGAGTAGAGTTTAGCAACACTGAAAGACTATGGGACCGATGGGTCGCCAAGGCGACTCCCGTACGGGAAGTTGCATAATGTATAAATGAAAGAATGAACGAATAAACGAGTGAAAGAATGAATCAACGAAGGGATGAATATGAAAATGAATCAATGAACGAATGGACAAGTGAAAGAAAGAAAAAGAAGGAATGAATAAAAGATAAGAAGGAAAGGAATGGTTAGCGACAGGTGTGACGGGCACGTGCAACGGGGCTCGCTACCCGCGCTGTACGAACGCCAACCTGGTCGATAACGCATTATGGCTAAGGGTTAGCCTACGGCTCGGAGATAGTCGTTAAGTTAAAATGACAAGATAATATGAAATGGTCGTGGACAAACGGCACGGGCGTTGTGTGGAGTATACCGTGGCCGTATAGTGGAAGGATTCTGCGGCACGGGCGTTGTGTGGAGTATACCGTGACCGGCCTAGGCGGAATCAAAACGGGGATTACGGGCTGCCTGGGTGCGGGCTTGGGCACCGGAAGACGTAAGTGCAGGGTATTTCAAGAGACTTAACGGGGTGTACCAGCCATCACCCTACGCTAAGTTGAGAAATACCAAGGGAAAATGTCCAAAATGGCTTGTCATGCCAGCGACCGGTGCATATAGATTAAGTGGACCTTGCTGGTGGCTATCCACGTGCAAGTCCTTGCATTGAAATCAAAGTAGTCTAAGTTAAATGAACAATCGCCTACTGAACGGCTTGAAATGTATCACACCAAATGATAATGAATACGTCGTACAATGAGTTAGAGAATACGCCTACAACGCGCTAGAAACTGAGGTAGGGACACGCCCTTGATATTGAATGTTTCCAAGAATCACGTTATGTTATTACACATGAATTGTTGACTAACTTGGTTTACTTTGGACAGGGAAGGCCGGACGGTAAGTATGGGTAAGTCGTGTATGTATTTTCATGCGACACTTGAATTTGGCAACACGGGATAGGTTATGACATATGCCATGAAATTGATCCTAAGGCAAGATTAGAAAGACAATGAATGATAGAGATGCACAAAAGTAAATGGAACGTGTTTGGTAATGATAGCATTGTGGGCGAGCAAGCCTCCCCACCAGTGCATAACAATGTACTGATAACCCCACAGTCTGCTTGCAGGATGCAGGAGACGCCGGCGAGTGCGGAGCTTCCATCGAACGTGTTAAGGCGCGGAGCCAACTCCGGGGCCTTGGGACGTTGCAAGAAGCTGAAGCACCCTATACAGGACATAATGTATCGGAACATCGCCACGAATCATTCCATGTTGTAAGCCACTTGGCACGCCTTTTATGTTTGAGAGAGAGAGAGAGCTTGAGCAACTTGTAATATCGGCCTAGCGCCGCTTGTAAACTTCTTGAATATCAATAAAGAGTTCGAATTCGCTTCTACTTGTGTTCATTTACTTTCCGCTGCAATGGGAACACTCTGTGCGACTCTGTGGCCTAGCTCAAATCGGCCGTTTCTGGACTTGGCCTTGCACGGGCGCAACCTAGGCCCGTGCGACATCACGCCTTAGCGAGGACGATCGCTCCTACGGGAGCGGGGCGTGACAGATTGGTATCAGAGCACGGCTTTACGTCCTTGGACTTCATTTCGATTCTCTCAGTTTTGAAAGCTCGTTGAAACAAAAGAAGTGTACGCTCTCTCTCGTTGTGCCTTGGGATGTTCCATTCAATAAGTCTAATATTTTTAAAAGCTCGTACGAGTACTCGGTTGGACGGGATCGATAGGCGAAGGCCTTTGTGCCACCATGACGGACTTGAGTTGGAAGGAACCGATACTAAGAGTTAGCAAATGCAGTGCGTGCTTGAATGAGCTTACGCTGACAGCAAACAAGTACACGAGACCAAAGTATAGTTCGAACGGGATGGTTATGAACGCAGCCTTTTGGCTAAGTTGTGCCGCGTGTTGCGCACCTCGACTTCTGGTGCAATTGAGTTGCGAGCGATATCAAGTACCGCTCGGTCGGGAACGGAGATACACTTAGAGTGTATATCGATAGGAACGCTATCAAACTAACGCTTAGGCGTGCACGAAAGATTGGCTTGGATTTTGAGGATTAGTGCGAACGACTTAGTACGTCGAGGCGACGTGAGCGATTACGCTAGAGATTCGTCGAACGAATCTGGAGGATATCTTAGCGCATGACGCGAACGTGATTAAGGACTAGATCGTATTGCTTGAATCCGAGTGGTGTATGTGATAGGTTCGGAGAAGAATAAGAATGAGTGTCGACGACTAGTCGAGTTGCTCGAACCCTGAGTGGTGTATGGACGTCATAGGAATCGTTCGAGCGAGACTAAAGGATTTACGGATCGTACAAGTATGTCGGCAAGCGATGCGATCGCGCAAAGCCTTAGAACGTGTCACGCTTAGTTGGCTGTGACTTCAAAAGTCCCGAACGAGATGTCGCTGGACAACTTGTCAATGGGCAACACGAGTTAGAAAATGGTTTGGAACGATGAATGAAAATGAATGGTCTTGATCGAGAAAATTTTGAGGATCGCGCGTACGATTTCGGATTGATTCAAATGAATTGTGACTTGAGTTTGAGCAACGATCTTGAAACTAGCTTGAGGAATAGCAGTTGAATTTGATCTTGAATATTAAATGAAATTGTAGAATATCCAACTCGGACAACAGCATCAACGCAAGACTCAAAATCGGTTGCAAAGGAAGATCGTCAGGTTACGCATATCGTCGATGGTATTGAGGCGTATCAAAGATCGATATGCGATAACTCGGGGGTACTCTGACTCGGCGAATGACGATCGTGCAAATGTCATTGTTCCGTTGGATGATATACTTGGGATGTTAAAAATGTGTCGAGGAAAAGATAGACTTGGCTCGAGGATTTTCTAGTTGAACGCATGACGGTCAGACTGTCAAATTGATTTGGCTTTGATGAAAATGAGAATGCTTGGATTTGCTTCGTTGACAACCACAACGTTGACGTTCTTGTCTTATGCGAGCGCAACTCCAGCCTCGCACATGCGTCGCGCCGGATTAGGACGATCACTCCGCGTGAGCGCTGATATGGTGATTCATACAGCGGGAGTGATTGAACTTGGATGGCGTGGCAATTTGATTGCTTCGACTTGTGGTTTGACGCGAAGGTAAACTTGAGAATGACTTGGTGTGCTTGATGATTAAACTTGAGGATTGAGTAGGTCCAATCCGCGTATCGAGAATGAGTTAGTCTAAACTCAAACAAGAGTTACGTCCCGATGAGAATGATTATTCCACGGGAGCGTTGCATGGTGATTCATGAACCACCGTGGATAATCGGACTCGCGTGAGATTGGGACGCAATGTATTGTCGAGCTGGATGACCTCGTGATCGAATACATGAATTGGTTAGAATGGATATGTGAAGTATGTCGATTGGGTGATTTGAATGGATTCGAATATACGCAACGAATACATTGATGCGAATAGGTGATCGTGCTCGATGTTTAGAAATCTGAGTGACGCGAGCTTGGGTAGAAAACTTCCGTACTACCGACTTTGGTTTGACCCTAGGATTGGGGTCAGTGTTGGCATTATTGTTGGGGAACTATGATTCCAATCCTGGCATTGACTTAGCCTTGAGAAATGGTCTAGCGGTTAGGCGAGACGCCCCTGTTTTAAGTGTTAGCAATCGAAAGATTGATCTTAAGGATTGGCATGGATGGATAGCATGAATCACGAATATAGGAAACCCTGCTCACTAGATTCGGCTGACATGCATATATTTCAGGGACGCCGGAGTATGTGCACGATGCGACTCGAGTGAAAATGACGAATTCTCTATCACGCGGTTTGGTGAATGCATGTATTTTGGGAACGCCTGGAATGCGTGCACGATCCAACCAAGTGACACGTTGAATTCCAAACGAGACTTGAGGAATGGAAAGTATCGGGGATTGAGATCGTGTTAAAAGAAAGGAATGATACTAGTACGAGCGTGGCTCAGAATCAAGAAACGTGTGAGCGGAGTGTGCGTGAACGACACCAAGATTTGGCCCTAAACAAGCGAATGATATAGAATCGATATCGTGAAAGTAAAAGTTGGTATAACGAATTTAGACCATTGATAGGAAGATATGCTCGACGATAGTGCAATACTTAGTCTTGAATCGGACGAAAATTACTTAGACTTGGCCGACCCCACTAAGAAGGAATCATACTGATTTCGTGGACAAAAACGCTTGAAAAGCGAATCGATTCATCTCGATGACCGAGATAAACGAAAGTGAGTTTGCCTCATCCTACGACCCTCGCATTTAACGAATTACAACGTGTCTCGTGTGAACATTTCAGTCCTATGACACATCGAAATAGCAACCAAGTTGAAGAAACATCAGCTCTAAAATGAATGAAAAGTTATTCAATAAAAATCGACCAAAACGTATACAGACACGGGACTTGGAAAGGTATCGAGTATAGTTCGGTGCCATCGAGCGGTAAAGCCATTCGATAGGGATTGTCTAAGAAACACGACGATACGAGTTAAAGAATGGTAGGATGACCTGCACTCAGAAAGTCTCGAGGACGAGACTTATTTTGAGTGGTGTATTATGTAATGACCCGCTCCGCCCTAGCGGAACGCCGATTCAAACGGCAAGTGCAACAACTCGAACGAGCCGTCGACCCGAAGAGTTGGCATCGACCTGAAGAAGAATCGATGCAAGGCTTACATTGGCCCGTCAAGATGAATCCAAACTTAGACTTTCAAAGGCGCGCTCGGAGTATCGCTCGGCCGATGCGAACATCGCTAAGGTGGGTGGCTCCGATGAACCCGTCTTTGCTTAGCCTAGACACATAACAATACGGACACTATTGCTAGAATAGCTAGGCGATAACACCGTGCATGCTAATAAATGACTCAACGCACCTAGCTAAGGAAATAATCCCATCTTGCAAGCTTGTTTAGAACATGGAAAAGAACTCGGCGAACATCGAAACTCTCGCACCGCGTCCCACGCTTGTGCTACGGCACAAGCTTACGTTCAAGTCCCTTACGCGTTCAACAATGAAACAATGAATGTATTACAACAATGAAACGAAAGACTATCGACATAGTCGTTCCGAGTAGAGTTTAGCAACACTGAAAGACTATGGGACCGATGGGTCGCCAAGGCGACTCCCGCACGGAAAGTTGCATAATGTATAAATGAAAGAATGAACGAATAAACGAGTGAAAGAATGAATCAACGAATGGATGAATACGAAAATGAATCAATGAACGAATGGACAAGTGAAAGAAAGAAAAAGAAGGAATGAATAAAAGATAAGAAGGAAAGGAATTGTTAGCGACAGGTGTGACGGGCACGTGCAACGGGGCTCGCTACCCGCGCTGCACGGACGCCAACCTGGTCGATAACGCATTATGGCTAAGGGTTAGCCTACGGCTCGGAGATAGCCGTTAAGTTAAAATGACAAGATAATACGAAATGGTCGTGGACAAACGGTACGGGCGTTGTGTGGAGTATACCGTGGCCGTATAGTGGAAGGATTCTGCGGCACGGACGTTGTGTGGAGTATACCGTGGCCGGCCTAGGCGGAATCAAAACGCGGCTTACGGGCTGCCTGGGTGCGGGCTTGGGCACCGGAAGACGTAAGTGCAGGGTATTTCAAGAGACTTAACGGGGTGTACCAGCCATCACCCTACGCTAAGTTGAGAAATACCAAAAAAAAATGTCCAAAATGGCTTGTCATGCCAGCGACCGGTGCATATAGATTAAGTGGACCTTGCTGGTGGCTATCCACGTGCAAGTCCTTGCATTGAAATCAAAGTAGTCTAAGTTAAATGAACAATCGCCTACTGAACGGCTTGAAATGTATCACACCAAATGATAATGAATACGTCGTACAATGAGTTAGAGAATACGCCTACAACGCGCTAGAAACTGAGGCAGGGACACGCCCTTGATATTGAATGTTTCCAAGAATCACGTTATGTTATTACACATGAATTGTTGACTAACTTGGTTTACTTTGGACAGGGAAGGCCGGACGGTAAGTATGGGTAACTCGTGTATGTATTTCCATGCGACACTTGAATTTGGCAACACGGGATAGGTTATGACATATGCCATGAAATTGATCCTAAGGCAAGATTAGGAAGACAATGAATGATAGAGATGCACAAAAGTAAATGGAACGTGTTTGGTAATGATAGCATTGTGGGCGAGCAAGCCTCCCCACCAGTGCATAACAATGTACTGATAACCCCACAGTCTGCTTGCAGGATGCAGGAGACGCCGGCGGGTGCGGAGCTTCCATCGAACGTGTTAAGGCGCGGAGCCAACTCCGGGGCCTTGGGACGTTGCAAGAAGCTGAAGCACCCTATACAGGACATAATGCATCGGAACATCGCCACGAATCATTCCATGTTGTAAGCCACTTGGCACGCCTTTTATGTTTCAGAGAGAGAGAGAGCTTGAGCGACTTGTAATATCGGCCTAGCACCGCTTGTAAACTTCTTGAATATCAATAAAGAGTTCGAATTCGCTTCTACTTGTGTTCATTTACTTTCCGCTGCAATGGGGACACTCTGTGCGATTCTGTGGCCTAGCTCAAATCGGCCGTTTCTGGACTTGGCCTTGCACGGGCGCAACCTAGGCCCGTGCGGCATCACGCCTTAGCGAGGACGATCGCTCCTACGGGAGCGGGGCGTGACATACCATCATTCAAATAGTACTACCATTTTATCCATTGAGCTTTTTTCCTTTCATGGATGTATGCTTATGTCGTTCACACATTCAAGGTAAAAGGTATCATGAGTGTGATTCTTATCTTAAGCAGACTTTGTGATTTTTCAACATCCTAGTGGCTAGGATAGAGGTAATGATCGTTACAGAGATGTTACAAAAATATATACTCCGATCACATAAAGTTTTTGGATGGAAGTTATATTTCTTAACATTAGGACTTAGGACATAATCCTTGCTGGATCATGTTATGAGAGGGTTATATTTTAAGAGGACAAGGATAATAAAACCTTCAATAACCAAAGGGGATGAACTCTCATCTAACATTCCAAAGCATGTATAAGAATTTAATAGTAAGTACAAGGGCTTCCCGAAAGGCAATAAATCAAGTAATTAGTTGCTTTGCTTTCAACATATTAAATTAACTTCTAGTAACATCTGATCCGAGGTTCTAAACGACGGTAGGTGGGTGCGTGGCGGAAAGGATCCGCCTACCGTCTAGGAGCTTAATACATTTTGGACATTTTTTTACTATTTTACTAATTTTGTGTGCATAATATGTATATTTTAAGCAAGGTTCGAAGTATTGGTATCGAAATCGGTATCGACCATTCCTATGAGTATCGGGATCGGCAGTATCGACAGTATCAGAGGTTTCAGATCGGAGTATTGGATTTTTTTGGTACCGGAAGACAAATAATTATTAATAAATTATTAAAATTTTAGAAAGTATATTTTATACATTTAGGCATAATTTTAATATTTTCAGTGTTGTTTCTTAATAGTTTTGAAAATGAATGAAATAGTAGTCACCTTTACCGATTGATTTACATACTCTAAGTTTTCTTCTTTTACATGCTTTTATAACCTTTCTATGCTTTTACCCATGTTGATTGGTCTTTTTCGTTCAATGTTTTTTGCCGAATTGACCGGAAAGAGATCCCTAATGTCGGTATCGGTCAGTATCGGATATCGATCGGTATCGGATTGTGACATGCCAAACTGTATCGATATCGGCCGATACTGCGAACTATGATTTTAAGGGTATTTTATTGGTAATTAAGTTGTAGAATAAAGATTTATGAAGTTTCAGTCTTGCAAAAGTGAACCATAGGTCCATAATGCTTGGAAAACTGTTTTGCCAAAACATCTAGTCAGGTATTGCTGCGTCTAGATGCTTGTACGCCGTCTCATCTCCGTCTATGCTGCCAAATATCTGTTGGCCGCCTACACTACCGCCAACGGCAAAAGCGGTGCGTAGAGTGCCTCCTAGCGTCTAGTCAGTTCTCTCAACCGCCATTTAGAACACTTATCTGATCTACTTGTATCATCTTGTCTCTTTGTCTAGTCTCTTGATAGTCTAGGAGAACTCGGAGAGTGCTCCTTGGTTGCATGAGCTCAAACAACATGACCCAAAAGGTAGATCTACCGACCCACCAAGTGGCCATCTAGGATTGAAGACGAGTCCCTCTCTGGCTCATGGTTACATTTGCTAGGTCTGTTGGCACCAGAATCACTAGTTGATGTCAAGTTAACAACAGATCATTGAAATTTTCTTATGCTCCATAGCCAACCCCGTTATGACGGGAGAAGGCTTGGATGACGATATCATGATAATGAATGATGTTCCATAACCTTTTCTAACAAATGTCTAACATAATAGTTCTTTGTGGTCTTATCATGATGTGTGTGTGTGTGTACAATTCATTCATCTGAATATTATGCCATTCATAGATAATGAGAATCAACAATACATAAAACTATACCTAAATATATCAAATATTTTATTTTAAACAAAATTTAATTATTTTTTGGCTTTATGGAATGAAGAACTTCGAAGCTATTATACAGAACCACCAAAACTGCTGAAATCAGAGATACCGATACTTAGAAGAAGGATTCAAAACCAATACAAGTACCTTACTGCAAACCTTTATTTATTTTCCTAATTACCTTCCTAAGAATAAAAGATGAATGATTATCTTGCTGGTATTGAATAGTTGCTGAAAAATAATTGAAATAATACATTACAGTACCCTTTAGAAGGATATGATTTTGGTTAGTGTAACAGAGAACATGGCCCTTAAAAAAGCTGAATGGCAACTGACCCCAAAATTTTGCGATAAAGGGTTTGTTGTTGTATTACAGTCACCCTTTATATTTTGCAAGAGGGACGAACCCTCCTAGCTAGCAGTACGAGTCACTAACTGGGTAACTCTGATTGTGACAATTTGAAAATTAAAAGGGGGAGTTGGTTGAATCACCATCTAGTTTTAATCTTTAAACTGTATTAAATGATGTCCTTTTTTGTACGAATTTTCTAATTATTGTTTTCACATGCCCAATTACATCAAATCTTTAACTGCATGAGACTGACTGTTGTTTGTTGTCAAACCTTTAATTGTCTTAGAGAGGTGATCCACTTCACTGATCTCTTTTTATCACTTTTGTTTCTTCTCATTTCTCACATTTTTTAGGGGTGACCATATGAGTCAAGGATAGGGTCTGGATTGTTCAATAATGCAACAGACTCTTGCTAAGAAGTTTGGAATGAACTTCAGTGCAGGTGGCATTAAGCACATTTAGCTTTCTACTGCCCATCTTTCCACAAATTGTCCTATTAGTTCTTTTGCGATATTGTTCTGTTCTAAAGGAGTTTCTTCTGGCTTATGCTTTTAATTTTACTCTGTTAGCACCTAAAATACATCACTCGAGTGATTTCTTAGAGTCATTCATCATGAAATATTTAATTTCATTTTCTCTATGTTTTCTTTGAAAGTTCAGCAAATCAAGTCTTTTACTGACTGTTTTCTAACTTTATACATGCACTGCATTGCAACTTAGTTGACTTACGAGATAAAAGATGTTTACCTTCTTATTGTGACGTCTGCCTTTACCAGATGAATACTGAATTACTCAAGGAAAAAAGCGGAATTGCTTGACGACTACTTCTGTATACACATAGATCAAGAAGGGAATCTAATAAGGCTTCCTCTCGTGATCGAACAGTACACACCTGACATGGATCATGTTCCAGAATTTTTGTTGAGTTTGGGTAACGATGTATGTCATTAATATTGAAGTTTGTTTTGGTGATTAATTCAGTTATCTATTTAAGTGTGTTACCAGAACTTGTATGTGGTGGTTAAGTACACTGAGGTGTTATTCAATATTCGTCTGTTTTCTGGATTATATTTTCGTCGTTTGATGAACCTTGAATCCTTGATCCTTTGGGTAGACAAAATGCCTTTCTGTCGAATGCCTTTAAAAGATGCCAGTACTTCTCCTTCTTGCTAGCCATGGAGAGTCATAACTATAATAATCACTAATACTTACACATACAGATGTGGAAGATGAATCATGAAACAATAAAAACTACCCATTATTTACTTTAGGCAGTTATGAAGGTGTCTAATTTTTTGATATGTGATACTACTACTATACAAAGATACGTAGAAAATGCTTGTTAGATAATCACCAAAAATCATCACCCTCCAATCATATCCTATAATTGAATAGTTCACACATAAAATAGGTTTATTTAATTAGTAGTTTCTTTTCCCGTGTGTTTGTGTCACTAGCAAGTTGTATATGACTAAATGTGCAGTCATCTTTTGTAGGTTGACTGGGATAATGAAAGAGTATGTTTCCAAACAATTTCAGCTGCTATAGCCAACTTCTATGCTATGCATCCTCCAGTTCTTCCAAATCCCTCGGGCAATGGAATTCAATTGTACAAGAAAAATATAGGTCAACGCGAGATTAGTCATGCAGGAAAAGAATCTACTGTTCCCTGTATCCTTGTTTTTGCCTAATGTTTTTGTTGTTTGCACAAAATGTTAATTCTCTTGCATTTGGATTTTATATGGTGATTTAAGTTAGAAATTGTGTTTCTTTGATCTTTTGTTAAAAATGTGATAGTTTAAGAGGCTAAATTTATTACCAATCACAGGAGTGAAAAGTGTATGCTTCATCATGAGACATTTCCTTCTTTAAAAAGTTAGTACAATGAATATAGTCTAAATTATTTCAAAGTTGTGTCTGAATTTGAAATATGTGTAAAACGGGAAGCACTCAGTCACACCCTGACTCACTGGCCCGCCATGACATGACCTGTGCATGGGCTAAGCCGTCTGCAATCACTTGGCCCAATTTGCCAAAATTGTTAACCCAGATGTACATATTAGATCCATACACTCCAATACAAACCAATTAAACTCTTATAATGAAACTCTTAGCAGTTGTTTTTAATTGAACTCTTGTGTATCCATTATGAACAAGAACAACAATATTTGCATCTGATGCTTATATTTATTTATTTATTTATTTATACATTTATCTACCAATGAGGAGGAAATCACAAACAATTAGGAGGAAATAACGACACAATGTCCCAGTCATAGACCAGTCTTAACTTGCTTATTACACAGGACACGCCCCCTTATTAAGTACCGAGGCACCCACCTCGCCGCCTTGAGAATTGAGGGCCCCTGCCTAGGCCTTTGGTCCTTACCTCCTCACACTTCCTTAATAAGTTTTAAAATGCTGGTTTGAGTCAGGGAAGCGTCCTCCACATTCACGGGGATGCCTCGACCCTCCCAACCATTCACTAGAAGGAGGGTCGTGCCACTAGGGCACTTAGTTTAGTAAGTATTGATACGTGCCACTTGTAGAATGTACAGTATGAGAAAATGACACATTTAGTCACATTTCTGACCTGACAAAATTAGAGTTAGAGGCGTTTTTTCTGTTAGCTATCATTATCTATAAAGTGCTAATTTGAGAGAAAATTATTTTATCCTTTCTTTTAAAATATATATTTATATACTTGCTCATTAGATAGATGCGGCTTTGCACTTCAGCCAGGGGCAGATCCACTTGAAAGGCAGTGGGGTGGGAGGGTGGGGTGTGGCCGTCCACTAATTTTTTGAGAATTTTGTTTTACAAAATTTTCTCCAATAATTATGTCAAATATCTATAGATAAATCTATAAGCATCTACAATTAATCACAAAAACAATATAGTTCAGTTGGTTAAGTTTCTTATTTTAAAGTTTTAGTGCCTGTTCCTCAGGTCTCAAGGTTGTTCATCTCTAACACATTAATTATTATTTTTACAATATACCGGTTTTTACTATTTCAAGTTCCCACTGAACTTTTTACTGTCCAAGCCCCCACTGACTATATGTCCAAGACTCCAAGCCCCCACTGAACTTTTTACTATTTCTTTAATTGCATGTTTGTTAGATTAGTAGCGCATATTTTCTATACGATAACATCTTCCTTTTTAATGATAAAAAAGCAGTGAGATTTCTACAACTTGGACAGAGCTAACCAATATTGGTAGTCACCTGTGTAGCACAATCATTTTCTTTTCACTTAAACTTGCTGGATGATTACTATGTAATCTTGACGGCATATTTCTGAATCTACTGAAATATTGTGTATCATTGGTATTTATTCTTGAATATTAATTTTCCTTTTGTTGCATGGCAGATGATGTTGGAGCAGATAATATTGATAATGAACTACTTGCAGAGGCAGAAACAGCATGGGCTCAGCGTGCATGGACAATACAGCATGTCTTGTTTCCTTCCATGAGACTGTTTCTTAAGCCACCAAATGTGATGGCTACAAATGGAACTTTTGTGGAGGTTGTCATCCTTCTCTACTAGCTCATTGTTCTACTTCAACTTGTGGTTATCTGCACCACTTTCATCTCTACTCACATTAATATAGATACATAGTGAATTAAATGCAGTCCAGCCACATCCGATAGGTACTAGGAATCCTTTCCAATGCATATTACAAATATTCGTGTTCTTGATTTATTTTAGAATAAATCATTCATGTAAAAAGAATAATGCACCAATCTAGTTGCTCAGAACAGTGTGGCTACATGTAGGAATGTAATTGGGATCTGCATATGTCCAACCAGACCCAATCTAGATACAGCTGGATACATTATGATATTCCGGATAAAGTTAGATATGGATAAGGGGACAAATATGATATTCTGGGTCCTGTTGGATATCGGTGAGAAACGGTTCCTATTCGTATCCGGATGCGGTAGCAAAGCTTTTCCTTATATGATATCCAGACCAACATATTAAAGACAGGTGTGACTGAATGTGAATGACGATAATGTTTGAATGGAGGTAAGGGGAACCCTACAAATTTCAATATCATTTTCAGCAGATCTCTACCATTGTTTTGTTGAGTAGAATCAAAGTATCATGGTTTGTCTATTCTGGGTGCAATTGTTTTTCTTTTCTTCCTAATTCTTTTAACAGACATCCACTGATTTTGGAACTGACGGAACTTCAAGTCTTCAATGAGTAAATAGCCACACATATAGGAGCGCTATTGAATCCTGAAATGCCTTTATATTCTTTTATTTTGATCTTGTTGAATGCTTCTGATCAATTTTGGTAGAGTATTCATCCTCTATCTAGTTTTAGCTTTGTTAAAATATTGAAAATTTCTTGAACGCTTTGTTTATTTTTTTAATCACATCTCTGTTTTTTTAAAATCCTTTAAGGTTAACCAAAGATGATTGGCTTATGATCTTCTTCTTCTTCTATTTGTCTTACAGGTTGCTTCAATGGAGAAGCTCTACAAAATCTTTGAAAGGTGTTAGATAACATTTCAAACCCGAAATCTATTTGTGGTGTCTTAGATGATGGCATTTTGAATAGTAGAGAACCGAAGGAAAAGGTCCTCGTAACCAGTATTTTGCTGTGATGTTTTGCAAAGTCCAAAAATACATGTGCCACAAAAATGTGAATATATTGATGAAACTAGTTGGCTGGTCGTTCACTTATTAAAGATAGGTGGCTTGCATGGCATACTTTAGCTAGTCATACAACTTCTGGGCTCCCCTTTTGAATACACTTAAATACGGACTGTGTTTGTATATAACTGGCTCAGTGTAATGGCAAGGCCTTTTGTTTGATGGTGGTTTTCAGAAAGGATCAATTGGAAAACTTCCATAGTCAAATATGTCAGTTTTATGCAGTTTTGTGACCTTTGATTCATAGTCTTTATCATTTGATGTTCATCGTCTTTAAACAGTATAGTTCCGTTCCTTGTCCAAAATTTCTGGAGCCTTTTTTTTTCGACCTAAAGTTAGGAAACATGTAAATGATTACTCTGTTAGAGTGGGAAGCTGTTTTTGATCGGTAAGGGCCTGAATCTAGTCATCTACCTAAGTTAGAAAACAGTATATTTCCGAATGTTCATAGAGCATTTTATCAGTTTGTGCAGATGCTGCCTATTCCGATATCCTTTTTTGAAATTAAAAAAAAAAAAATCATATTAATGTTCTCTCATTACAATTGTGCACAAATTATTGAAGCTATAAAAACTAAATCAAGGAAATCTAAAATTATTTAATTCTTGGTTTTGGATGCGACCACAAGCCATAAATCAGATGATAATCATGCACAAACATAGATGGATAAACGAGATTCTCGTCTCTTTTTTGCCTTTGGAAAACATATAACAACAACAACAACAACATCAACAAAAGCCTTCGTCTTTGAAAACTAAATCCATAAACCAAAGAACACTAAAGAAATTTATCAGAGCCAAGGACGTTATGAGCCATAAATTGTCCACCATTAGCACTATTTATGTCCTCTATGTATATTTGATAAAAATTTCTAACAAACCATGTAAACAGGAGGAGAAGTTGTTCAACATTCAGCATGATTGTTTGATGTGGCGGTCCAGCCCAAAATGGAAGGGGCCAAAAGAATTTGGAAATTAAAAAAAAAAAATTGGGGGCATTCCGAGAATCGAACTCGGGACCTCTCGCACCCAAAGCGAGAATCATACCACTAGACCAAATGCCCTTTGTTATACTAAAAGTTATATTAACTTATTTAAATATATTACCCAACTCCTCACATAAGATATGTTAAATTTTTTTTTTAATTATTTAGTTAATGTTATATTATATTCATAATTATTATGCTATTTTATTTAATAACTAGGTGCCTCTAACACTCCTTTGATAATTTGGACTAAGATCTTTATAATATTTTTATAAGTTTTAATGTTGTTTTTATTGACATATACGCGTGTTACATTTGTAATTATTTGGTATACCTCCTATTTTTTAAATCAGAATCCTTTTTTTTATCCTTTTATGCTTTTATAAGGAAATACCACTTAGATTACTAAGTTACATTATTCTACAAATTACGCACATTATGAATATATGCAACATGTTATAGTTATTGATTACAAGTATATTTAAAACATCACATATATTTATAACACCTTATTTTGCAAAACATACCAAAATTATGGTTCTAGAAAACAAGGTGTTATGGTTACATGTAATATACAATAAGTACCAATATCATAAGATACTACTTATAGTTAAAGGAGTTGCTTCACTAAATGTAGGCTTAATTAAATATGGACTGAAGTAGAATCGTTCTGTTAATGTTATATATGAGATTATTAACAAAGATCAATGGAAGAAGCACTCTAGTTTGGTGAGAGCTGGTATATTTATGAGCGGATGGATTCCATCGACAAGGTGAGTAGTCTTATCCATGAAGGGGAGTAGAATCTGTAGGGATGTTTGATTGAGGCTGCTCATGAGGAAGACATATGTGCGGTGGAGATTAATATCGGCAGGGGATAAAAGATTACTGGGTTTGGGAAGATATGGAGAGCTACACCTTCAAGTTCAGCACGATTTTGAATCAAATCAGGACCTACCATGAGGAAGTAGACTGGATGGAGATAGTATAGACCAAAGGGACGACAGTCAAAGTATTCTTTGTATTTTTACAAAATGATAAGGAACAACTCCTTACTAGGGGCAAACTAACCATGTTTGGCATCCCCTATAAGGGATAGTGGAAATGAGGATGACTTTAGGAATCATATGTGTCACGTCCCAGAACCAGAATACTGGAGAGCGGAGGAATGACTCAGCCAGCTACGTATTACGGGTAGATGAATACCGTATAATACGATCAATGCTGTCTAACCAGACGAGGGGGTGCATACTACATGAAAGTCTTACTATGGTCACTTCACATCTATTGTCTCAATCATTCGAACAAGAAACAGAAATAGAGAACATGTAAGATAAAGCAGTAAGGCGTCCCAAACGCTTAGTCAAAATGTTCCTGAGATCTGGCTTTACAAAATATAGCCAGATGGTATAGTAACATATACACAATTGTTATCAGCTGCAGTCTGACTTAATTACAATTATGTAAAAGCAAGTGCAAGACAATCCGACTAACATGTCGGTGCCAAACGGCTAAGTATGAAGTAAATAACAAAACGAGCGGTGGAGTAAGGAACCCACTTGAGTCCTCCTGCGATCATTCCCCTAGTATTGACCATCTTGGAGGTAGAAGTAAGCTGGATCCTCGGGAACTAGCTCTAAATATGGCCATGCAAATCAGAGAGGTTAGACCTCTAATAGCAAGTACCACAAGGAAGCACGATATGAAGGATTAAACCAGTAAGTAAGAGAATATAATAATAGATCTCTGCTTTCTACTAGGATTCACATAACATCACGATACTTCGAACCAACCTCCCAACCAAACAAGGACAGAAGTTGGTCCGTCATGTCCTGACATTCTGATCATCTCAGTTAGGCAACAGAGTAGGTACAGTACACAAACAAATCATCTTGAACGGCCAATCAACTACTACGGCTTGCTATTGTGAGTCCCAAGTTATCCTGGAATTATGCAATAAAAGATTCCTCAGTTCTTACTATGTGCGAGCAAGGCTAGTCTATCCAGTCAATCAATTGCGTCAATCATGTAATTAGACGAGTCCCAGCGGAACGCCCGCCGTTAATATATCATGTACAATAATATAAGCAGATACCGTTTCCTGCCCGTGTGACAGATTTACAGTATCTGTGGGAACCAGCCGGCCTGTCGGGCACTACTAGTCCCAAGAGGGCTACCATGTAAGAACTCGGAAATCCATTCTCTCCATGCCATCATTATTTTATTTGACTTAATGGTCTCTACGTTGAGTGAAGTTCCATGCCATGGATCATGGTCATTCAAATGAGTACTTTTATACGGGGTACGATATGCGCAACTCTACAACGATACCCGTACGGCTAGGTTGTAGGTCTTACATAGCGTAATGCAACAATCAAACTAACCACGGAATAATCATGCCTTGACCATAAAGTACACATGCTGTTTTTGTAAGATAAATAAATAAATAAATAAATAATTTGAAACCTGCATGTGCCTGTATGCCAATATTCGGGATCGACCAATCGATTGCAATAGTTCATTACATGAACGTGTCTCATTCATTCAATTCAACAAGACGACTAGCCAGTCTCTTAGTTCCAACTAGGAACGCATGATCAATTATTAGTCAATGTCACAATCATTATCAATGGTGACAAGGCATAAAAATCAAATAGTATTCAATGGAGTCGAGTCTACGACTCTCAGGGTTAAGTTCCAGTCATACTGGGTATCTACGGATCAATCAAGACACATGACACATTCTACACAACCATATGTATTAAAAATATTAACATGCCAAGATTATCAAGTTCATAAAAGGGCATAAGGATATAATAGGAGAATTATCATGCCATCATTAAATGAATAAATTATAGAATCAATTAGAAACACCCAGGTCAGAAAGTCATGCTAACAAGTCTATGCTAAGGCCAACAAGTCACGCTAAGTCTAGCAGGTAGGAGTGAGCGTATAAACATCGTGAAAAGTGGTTCACGTTGGCACGCACAGCGTGAGCGTGAAGGGTAATTCACGCACTCATAATCGTGAGCGTGAAAAGTAACTCACGCACGCACAGCGTGAGCGTGAAAAAGTAATAAGAAATTCACGCACGCAAAGACGTGAGCGTAACTCAAAATTCACGCTGACACGCAAGAACATGAGCGTGACTAAAAATTCACGCACGCATGTAAAGACGTGAGCGTGACTTAAAAATTCACGCTAACACGTAAGACATGTGCGTGACTAAAAATTTACGCACGCACGTAAGAACGTGAGCGTGACTTAAAATTTACGCTAACACGTAAAGACGTGTGCGTGACTAAAAATTCACGCACGCACGTAAGAACGTGAGCGTGGCTCAAAATTCACGCTAACACGTAAAGACGTGTGCATGACTAAAAATTCACGCACGCACGTAAGAACGTGAGCGTGACTCAAAATTCACGCTAATCACGTAAAGACGTGTGCGTGACTGAACCTTCGTTCCCAGCCAGAAATAAAGTTCCCATGGTTCAGAATGGTGAAGAATGAGAAGCTCTGCCATCAGGAACTATCTACTCTGAAAAACACGCTAGGTTGGGAGATCAAAACCCATGGCCAATCGAAAATACAACAACTTAGATCTGTAAGAAACGAGCCAAGGAAATCAAAAATGCTAAGAACTAAACTCTCTTAGAATCCTGAGAGGAAGAAAATGAACCATAAAAATGGTTCTCAAGTGGAAGCAAGATGTACTTGCCTGCTGTTGGGTTGGTGGAGAGAGTGATGAGGAAGAAGAAGAAGTAATGGAGAAGGAAAGTTATGAGGAGAGAGAAGGAGATGGGGGCTTAAATAGGAAGGGTGGTGGTAGGTGGGGGTTTGTGGGGTTCGGTTCATGTGAACCACCATGAACCCAAAAATAACCAACCATGGCCGAACCACAATAAGGCTAAAGCTGAGAAGTTAAAAGCAAAAAATAAAATGCAGGAATAAAATTGCAGGAAATAAAATGCAGATAATTAATTAACATGAAATTAGAGGAATTTAAATACAGGATAATACATGATAAATACTAAATAAATATACATGAGTTGTACATGTATAAAAATACGCATTCTGGGAACGGGGAGTGACATCTCTACCCACCTTAGAAAAATTCCGTCCTCGGAATTTCAAATCCAAGCAGGTAGAAATATCGGAGCTAAACTAATACAAGCAATTCTAGTGAGCAAGCAATCATTTTTACCATATCAAAAGCAAGTACTATATATGTAAATTCATCAATCTACGATATCAAGTAGCTCTACCCATAAGGTGATAAGCATGAAGAATCAGGACAATCAAGGTATACAGAAAGAGATATACCTTGTGAGTCAAATAGGTGTGGATACCGTGATCGGATATCATCCTCACGTTCCCACGTTGACTCTCCCAAGGAGTGATGACCCCAAGCAACACGGACAAGACTAATTGTTCGGTTCTTGAGTATCTTCTCTTCTCGGTCCAAAATGGACACAGGCTGTTCCTCGTAAGACAGGTTGGTACCAACAACCAGCTCAGAATGATCGAGGACATGGCTTGGGTCCGATACATACCTACGTAATTGAGATACATGAAACACGTCATGCACCTCTCGTAACGAAGGTGGGAGGGATAAACGATAAGCAACATCGCCTATCTGATCAAGGATAACAAATGGGCCCACGTACCGCGGACTCAATTTCCTGCGAACGCCAAATCTAATGACCCCACGAGTAGGTGAGATCCGCAAGAATACGTGGTCCCCAACAGAGAACTCTAACGGCCTACGATGCTGGTCCGCCCAATGACGATGCCGGTCCTGCGCAACTCGAAGTCGCTCTCTAATTCCCTTAACCACTTCAACCGTCTGAATAATCATTTCTGGACCTAACATCTTCCTCTCTCCGATATCATCCCATGCAAGCGGCGACCTGCACTTCTTACCATATAGTGCTTCAAATGGCGCCATCTGGATACTGGCTTGATAACTATTGTTGTATGAGAACTCGACTAAGTGCAGGTGGCTCTCCCAAGACCCTCCAAAATCTAGAGTGCAAGCTCGTAACATATCTTCTAAAGTCTGAATCGTTCTTTCTGATTGCCCATCCGTCTGCGGATGGTAGGCCGTGCTAAATCTTAACTTGGTACCCATACTATGATGTAAGCTCTTCCAGAAATGTGATGTAAAGCGGGTATCTCGGTCCGACACAATACTGACAGGGACTCCATGCTGCCTGACTATCTGTTGCATATACAACTCTGTCAAGTTTTCTGTAGATTGCCATACTCTGAAAGGAAGAAAATGTGCTACCTTCGTAAGTCGGTCCACTATTACCCAAATAGCGTCCTTACCACTTGATGATCTCGGTAAACCGGTCACAAAGTACATTGTAATATGCTCCCATTTCCATTCCGGAATAGGAAGCGGTTGCAATAACCCAGCTGGCCTCTGCTGTTCTGCCTTCACTTGCTGACATACCAAGCAACGGGAAACAAATCTAGCTATCTCCCTCTTCATCCCGTTCCACCAGAAATGCTGCTTGATATCTTGGTACATCTTGGTCCCTCCAGGGTGAATAGAATACTGAGAACTGTGAGCTTCTGCCATAACCTCCTGTCTGATATCTCCACTAGGCGCACATAGACGTGATCCAAACCTAAGTGTACCATCTTCATGAATTCTCATCTCCTTCCTGAGTCCTGACTCACATTCTGCCCTAAGCTTCTGAATCCTTGGATCTTGTGCCTGAGCTGCCTTGATCCTGCCTACCAAGTCGGATTGAACTTACAGACTTGTTAGAACTCCTACATCACTAGGAAGTATAACTTCGATGCCCATCTCCTGAAGGTCTTCTAAGATATGCCTCTGTGTTGTTAACATAAATACGCCGCCTCTCCTGCTAAGAGCGTCTGCTACCACATTAGCCTTACCTGGATGATACTGAAGCTCCACGTCATAATCCTTGATCAACTCCAACCATCTTTTCTGCCTCATATTCAGCTCCTTCTGAGTAAAGATGTACTTCAGACTTTTATGGTCTGTGTACATGTCCACTCGGTTACCATATAAGTAATGCCTCCATAGCTTCAGAGCAAACACTACTGTCGCTAACTCCAAATCATGAGTTGGGTAATTCTTCTCGTGGTCCCGAAGCTGCCTAGATGCGTATGCTATCACCTTCCCATGTTGCATAAGGACACATCCAAGTCCTTTACCTGACGCATCACAATATACTGTAAAACCTTCGGGTCCAACTGGCAATGTAAGAATATGTGTTGATATCAACTTCTGCTTCAAAGTCTCGAATGATGCCTGACATTCTGCCGACCAAACGAATGGTACATCCTTCCGGGTCAAGCGGGTCATGGGTGCTGAAAGCCTTGCAAAGTCTGACACAAACCTTCTATAATATCCTTCCAATCCCAAGAAGCTCCGCAAATCTGCTACGGTCTTGGGTACTGGCCAACTTTCTACTGCTTCTATCTTCTTGGGATCTACTGCTACTCCAGCTCCTGATATGATGTGACCCAAAAATAAAATATGATCCGACCAAAACTCACACTTGCTGAGCTTGGCATACAATTGGTTCTCTCTCAGAACCTGTAACACTTTCCTGAGGTGGTCTTCATGCTCCTCTTCACTATCAGAGTATACGAGAATGTCGTCAAGAAACACAACGACAAACTGGTCTAAGTATGGCATAAAGATGCGATTCATCAAATCCATGAATATTGCTGGAGCATTGGTCAAACCAAACGGCATTACTAAGAATTCATAATGCCCATACTTCGACCTAAATGCTGTCTTGGAAATATCTTCCTTCCGAACCCTCACCTGATGGTACCCGGAACGAAGATCTATCTTGGAGAAAACTCTAGCTTTGCTCAACTGATCAAATAAGTCGTCGATCCTGGGTAATGGGTACTTATTCTTCACTGTTGCCGCGTTAAGCTTCCTGTAGTCAATGCACAATCTGGATGACCCATCCTTCTTTCCCACAAGTACCACTGGTGTTGTCTATGGTGACACGCTAGCTTGGATGAACTTCTTCTCCTTCAGTTCCTCTATATGCTGATATACCTTGGCCTGCACCGAATCCGCCATTCTGTAAACTCGATCTGATATCGGTTTAGTTCCAGGTGCCAATTCTATACTGAACTCAATATCTCTAATCGGTGGTAGACCTGGAAGTTCTTCAGGAAATACGTCTAGAAATTCTTCAACTACCTTCGGAATCTGAACTTCTTCCATTGCCGTTATTACTCCCTGCTCTTGCTGAGTTGCCTCTGATCTGACTAAGGTGAACCGCTTCATGCCTGGAATATCAAAAGATACACTCCCTCTACGACAATCTATTGTCGCATGACTGTCTTTCAGCCAGTCCATGCCTAAGATAACGTCAAAATTTTCAACAGGAAATTCTATCAACCGGGCGGGCAAGGAATGCCCGCAAACTACAACGCTACATGCTAAAATAACTCTACTAACTCCTACGAGCCCATTACCAGTGAGTATATTCAACCTCCCTGGCAATGCCTCGAACTCCATTCCTAGTCGTATCGCAAATTGTGTAGATATAAATGAATGAGATGCTCCCGAATCAAACAATGTTACTGCGGGATATGAGGCGACGAGAATGTTACCTGCCACAACATCTCCCGATGCCAATACCTCCTCCAAGGACAGAGTGAATGCTTGTCCTCGACCTCCTTGCTGGTTTCCATGCTGCGGCCTAGCCTGATGCTGTTGCTGGCCCCTTCCTTGATGATGCTGGGGTGGTCTATGCTGGTGTTGCTGCATCGGCGGCCCCTACTGCCGAAACATCTGTGCCTGCGGCATTAACGGACGTTGTGCCAACGGCCTTACTGCCACTGCTGGTCCCCGATACTGGCCTGCCCCTGGTGCTGGCAGAGCATGAAACTGCTGTACTGGTCCTCCTGATCTCGAATTTATGGGACATGTGGTAACCCGATGGTCTGGATTTCCACATATCAGACACAGTCCATTCAATGTCCGAGACACATCTCTAGTGTGTCCCATCTTCCCACAATAAGTACAGCCCACCGGGGATTGCTGGTTCTTCCTCTGTTGCTGTTGCTGCTGTCTTGGTGGTGGTGCTGGTCCTCGTATCGCCACATCGTGGATACGAATGCCAGTGGATGATGCTGTTGTTCGGGGCGCTGCTCCCCCTCCTCCTTCAACCTGGCTGTGGGATCTCTTCTGACCCCCAGTCCTTGTCGCAAGCCTCTGAATGGTGATCTCATGCCTTCGAGTTGCCGTTAATACTTCGTCAAAAGTTTGGTAATTGTGCCCCTCTATCAATTGCAAGAGTTCAAGATGAAACCCTTGCTGAAACCTCATGGCCCTTTGGCTCTCTGTTGCTACCATCTCTGGGGTGAATCTACTCAATCTGCAGAACTCCGCTGCATAAGCATCTACAGTCTTGCCGGCCTGTCTGAGGTTGATAAACTTCTGTTATAGCTCAAACTGTGCCACAATTCCATAGTACTTGGTCTTGAATCTTGCTGTAAAATCGTCCCAAGCCACAGGACGTCTGATGCCCACTTCCTCTGATTCCCACCAATCACGTGCGAGATCCTGAAGTAACAACTTCACTAGATCCACACGTTCTTCTGCCGGTACCTTAGCTGCTGTCAGAATAGCCTCAATATCCTTAAGCCATGCATCTGCTGAGATGGCATCCTCCGTGCCCTCGAAACGGCGTGGGTTGTACTTGCAAAACCGGGCTGATGCTCCTGAATCAGTCCTCACTCCTCTTTCCAAAGCCGTCTGCAATCCTTGGTTGAGCAACACATTCTGCTCTTGTAGCTAAGTGTGCATGCGTTGCTGGGCCAACATCTGATGTTGCTGAGTAGCCATCATTTCTCTCATGATTTCCAGAAAAGCCGGTGTGTCCACTTGGGTAGGTGGAACTGTTGGTGGTGGTGGAACATCCGGATACTGCGATCCAGCTGCTGCTTCCACTATTACTTCTTCCTGGGTAGCCTCTTGAGTTAGTACTGGCCCTTGTTGCTGACCAGCATGGTCAGGTTGTCCATGTTGCCCCTGCTGCTGTCCAGCTCTGACCGATGCGGACGAAGTGCCCCTAAGAAAAGGGACAAGAGAACAATCAAACAACCGGACATGAAGGATCAATGAAGTCAAAGGATACCGGAATGTCAAGCAAGGGTTGAGAATAAATAAATCATGAGATCAAGGGAGAACACGTGTGATTGAGACATCCTATAAATCAAAACACCCCACAAGTCTGAAATCAGACCTGCATGGGCCACCACTAAAACCTTGTCACGTCCTAGAACCAGAATACTGGAAAGCGGGAGAATGACTCAGCCAGCTACGTATTACGGGTAGATGAATACCGTATAATACGATTAATGCTGTCTAACCAGACGAGGGGGTGCATACTACATGAAAGTCTTACTATGGTCACTTCACATCTATTGTCTCAATCATTCGAACAAGAAACAGAAATAGAGAACATGTAAGATAAAGCAGTAAGGCGTCCCAAACGCTTAGTCAAAATGTTCCTGAGATCTGGCTTTACAAAATATAGCCAGATGGTATAGTAACATATACACAATTATTATCAGCTGCAGTCTGACTTAATTACAATTATGTAAAAGCAAGTGCAAGACAATCCGACTAACATGTCGGTGCCAACGGCTAAGTATGAAGTAAATAACAAAACGAGCGGTGGAGTAAGAAATCCACTCGAGTCCTCCTGCGATCATTCCCCTAGTATTGACCATCTTGGAGGTAGAAGTAAGCTGGATCCTCGGGAACTGGCTCTAAATCTGGCTATGCAAAACCAGAGAGGTTAGACCTCTAATAGCAAGTACCACAAAGAAGCACGATATGAAGGATTAAACCAGTAAGTAAGAGAATATAATAATAGATCTCTGTTTTCCACTAGGATTCACATAACATCACGACACTTCGAACCAACCTCCCAACCAAACAAGGACAGAAGTTGGCCCGTCATGTCCTGACATTCTGATCATCTCAGTTAGGCAACAGAGTAGGTACAGTACACAAACAAATCATCTTGAACGGCCAATCAACTACTACGGCTTGCTATTGTGAGTCCCAAGTTATCCTGGAATTATGCAATAAAGGATTCCTCAGTTCTTACTATGTGCGAGCAAGGCTAGTCTATCCAGTCAATCAATTGCGCCAATCATGTAATTAGACGAGTCCCAGCGGGACGCCCGCCGTTAATATATCATGTACAATAATATAAGCAGATACCGTTCCCTACCCGTGTGACAGATTTACAGTATCTGTGGGAACCAGCCGGCCTGTCGGGCACTACTAGTCCCAAGAGGGTTGCCATGTAAGAACTCGGGAATCCATTCTCTCCATGCCATCATTATTTTATTTGACTTAATGGTCTCTACGTTGAGTGAAGTTCCATGCCGTGGATCATGGTCATTCAAGTGAGTACTTTTGTACGGGGTACGATATGCGCAACTCTATAACGATACCCGTGCGGCTAGGTTGTAGGTCTTACATAGCGTAATGCAACAATCAAACTAACCACAGAATAATCATGCCTTAACCATAAAGTACACATGCTGTTTTTGTAAGATAAATAAATAAATAAATAAATAATTTGAAACCTGCATGTGCCTGTATGCCAATATTCGGGATCGGCCAATCGATTGCAATAGTTCATTACATGAACGTGTCTCATTCATTCAATTCAACAAGACGACTAGCCAGTCTCTTAGTTCCAACTAGGAACGCATGATCAATTATTAGTCAATGTCACAATCATTATCAATGGCGACAAGGCATGAAAATCAAATAGTATTCAGTGGAGTCGAGTCTACGACTCTCAGGGTTAAGTTCTCGTCATACTGGGTATCCATGGATCAATCAAGACACATGACACATTCTACACAACCATATGTATTAAAAATATTAACATGCCAAGATTATCAAGTTCATAAAAGGGCATAAGGATATAATAGGAGAATTATCATGCCATCATTAAATGAATAAATTATAGAATCAATTAGAAACACCCAGGTCAGGAAGTCACGCCAACAAGTCTATGCTAAGGCCAACAAGTCACGCTAAGTCTAGCAGGTAGGAGTGAGCGTATAAACAGCATGAAAAGTGGTTCACGTTGGCACGCACAGCGTGAGCGTGAAGGGTAATTCACACACTCATAATCGTGAGCGTGAAAAGTAACTCACGCACGCACAGCGTGAGCGTGAAAAAGTAATAAGAAATTCACGCACGCACGCAAAGACGTGAGCGTAACTCAAAATTCACGCTGACACGCGAGAACATGAGCGTGACTAAAAATTTACGCACGCATGTAAAGACGTGAGCGTGACTTAAAAATTCACGCTAACACGTAAGACATGTGCGTGACTAAAAATTCACGCACGCACGTAAGAACGTGAGCGTGACTCAAAATTCACGCTAACACGTAAAGACGTGTACGTGACTAAAAATTCACGCACGCACGTAAGAACGTGAGCATGACTCAAAATTCACGCTAACACGTAAAGACGTGTGCGTGACTAAAAATTCACGCACGCACGTAAGAACGTGAGCGTGACTCAAAATTCACGCTAATCACGTAAAGACGTGTGCGTGACTGAACCTTCGTTCCCAGCCAGAAATGAAGTTCCCATGGTTCAGAATGGTGAAGAATGAGAAGCTCTGCCATCAGGAACTATCTACTCCGAAAAGCACGCTAGGTTGGGAGATCAAAACCCATGGCCAACCGAAAACACAACAACTTAGATCTGTAAGAAACGAGCCAAGGAAATCAAAAATGCTAAGAACTAAACTCTCTTAGAATCCTGAGAGAAAGAAAATGAACCATAAAAATGGTTCTCAAGTGGAAGCAAGAAGCAAGATGTACTTGCCTGCTGTTGGGTTGGTGGAGAGAGTGATGAGGAAGAAGAAGAAGTAATGGAGAAGGAAAGTTATGAGGAGAGAGAAGGAGATGGGGGCTTAAATAGGAAGGGTGGTGGTAGGTGGGGGTTTGTGGGGTTCGGTTCATGTGAACCACCATGAACCCAAAAGTAACCAACCATGGCCGAACCGCAATAAGGCTAAAGCTGAGAAGTTAAAAGCAGAAAATAAAATGCAGGAATAAAATTGCAGGAAATAAAATGCAGATAATTAATTAACATGAAATTAAAGAAATTTAAATACAGGATAATACATGATAAATACTAAATAAATATACATGAGTTGTACGTATATAAAAATACGCATTCTGGGAACGGGGAGTGACAATCTGTTTTCCGCTTGTGACTTTGCTTGGAATAGTTGGAGTGCCAGAGGTCTAAGATTAGCCTTCCCTCCTCGCATGATAGTGTTCTTTCCTCTGTATGAGTGATGTTAAAGCACGGAAGGGTAACAGAATAAGAGGATACCGGCAGCTCAGAATAATCTCTATGGCGGTGGTCTGGTATGTGTGGAGGGAAAGAAATCGACGTATCTTTGAGGGGCTCTACCTTAGTATTTTTGTTGTATAAAGAAATATAGATGCTAACATAGATATTCTAGACCCTATACGATGACCTATCTTGTAATCTGGGCTTGATCATAGTTGTTTTTGGGAAAAATAAAAAAGGAAGGTAAATGGAAGAAAATAATTCAAACATTTAAAATATTTTTTCTTTTGGTGGTTGTGTTTTTGTAGGTCTACAATATTGTTATTGTTATTTGCACTGTGTTGCACTTATGCAAATAAGGTTTTTTTTTTCCAATACTAAATAAAAATAAAAGTATAGTTATCAATATTTTGTAAGTTCTAACATTTATTTATTTTTTGGTTAAAAGAAAAAGTCTATTATCAACATTTTTTTGTTTTGTTTTAACATGTTATATAAAAAAATTCATTTCTACTACCATATCAAATTGACCGTTATCACAAAGAACTCCCCTTCTTGCCGACGATGAGTATAGCTACTTCAATTCTTTCTTCTTCTTCTTCTTCTTCTCTTCACCACCACCGCTCCTTCCTCTCTCCCACAAACCCTAACATTAACCCTAATTTTCGTTTCCGTTACAGCCCAACTCACCGCTCTAATTTCAGATCCCTCGGCGTTAGCCGGAGGAGGAAGTGCTCTGCTTCTGCTTCCTCCTCCGTGAATTCTTTTGATCTCCCGCTCCTCCCTTTCCCTCCAGATGAGGTATGTCATCTCCTTCTCGGTATCCGAGCTCTCCTCTTTTAATATGTCGCATGGACACGACACGACACGACACGACACGGTCACATCCTACTGTATTCTCGGTGTGTCCGTGCCATGCTCGGCACTTGTTCGACGCAAAACTGCGCGACAAGCACACTGCACCGGTTTCTGTAGTGCCCGTGTTCTCCCAAAGAATGTTGCGAACTCATCAAGATTTTAGGGAAATTTTTAACCTGATACTTTTTTTTTCCCCTTCTAAATTGCTTATATATTAGCTTGTAAATTAATAGGGTTCAAAGACACTTTAGTTAGTTTAGTTTTTTTTTTTATGTTGGTGAGAGCTGGAACTGACGTGCTTACTTAGGATCTTTGTTTAGGTTCTAGTTCCGTCGGAGTACAAGACTCTTCACTTGTATGAAGCAAGGTTCTTGGCATTGCTAGAAGAGGTAACATTCTTAAGCAGTTATCGAGTAGACATCCTCGGACAATTGATATCATCACATGTATACATATGAAGCTAGCACTCTTCACTAAATATATTTTTTGATTATATCCATCTTCTTTTTCTTGTCAATTAGCTATAACTTGTTTTGCTTTTCTGCACGGAGTACCTAGCAGATGGATACATCTCTATCAGTCTTGTTTTAGACTTGTTGTGTTTTTTTCTCTCTCTCTTGATACTCAAACAAACATTATGTTGTATGTTACTCATTGCTGCTATACTTCTATTGCTAAAGTGAACTGTTCTGAATGCTAAACTTGGAGGATGAGTCAACCTAATAACTTGAAATGGGGGATACATATGCGAAACTCTAGTGGATATTAAAATAGAGATACCATACCTACATAGTACATATGTTTGTTATGTCTCAACCATATCGAAAATGTGTGTAACGGATATATGTGGGCTGAATGAGCTAGAGAAAGACTTTGAAATTAAAGGGTTTTATGTCACCACAATTAAAACTCCATTTTTGTTGGATAAACATTAAACATTGAAGTGGGTTGTGGGTCGTGGGTCGTGGCTCATTGGTCGCAGAACCAACATACTTAGGTAGGCACATTATCACACAATTTTTTTAGCTCCACCGAGACTGCACTGCATAACCCTCATCAGATTGGGGTTTAGCTTGAAGGCTCTAAAATTTTGTAGATTATTGTGGAATCCTCTTGAACTCTCACGAGACTTCCCTGATTTTCTAGTAATTATAGAATCTTTTCATGCAAATATCTTAGGCCTACAAGTTTCTTGTAAGATGTTGAAGCCCTATAAATAGGATGATAGTCTCATTTGCTTATTACTGCCAAATCTTGTTTCTTTCAATATAGTGAAGTCTTTCAAGTTCCACTCTTGCTTCACTATTCTCTTATCTTCTTAGCACGCTAGCCAAGTTCGTTCGAAAATGATTTGCACGGACCTTAGAGGAGGAAGTTTGTGTGGCGCACGGAATGAAGTATAGACAAAAACACTAAATTTGTGACAAGTGGTCTTAGAGTGAAGGACGATCGTTGTGATGTTGACGTTGTCATCGAGGAGCATCCCAGATCTTTCAAGCGACACCGAGGGTGTTACAAAAGAGTTTCCAAGGAGACACTTCCACGGAGAGGTGGATCGTGCAATCTTGCCGTATGCGGTTAATGAGAAGAGCAATGCTACAGTTACAACCAAACATTTACAACTTTTTTACAACCACTCATCCATTTTCTGACATGTGGGCCAGGCAGCAAATGGGTATAAGTTGTAAGAAGGTTGTAAAAGTTTGGTTGTAAACCAAACATTTCCCTAATGAGAAGCATGATGCGGACTGCGAGGAGGCAGATACGATAAGAAAATGTGTACGGCAGTGGAGTGGCTTATGCAAGGAGCCGCTCAAGAATCGTGGTGGACGTTCAGGTCGACAAAGTTGCAATAAGATTATCATGCACGGAGGTGTAAAGAATTATGTGCACCCATAAGACAAGGTTGATTGACGATCCGATAGTCCGCTCAAGCCTCTTTTTATGCCGAGAAGGGTACGGACCACAGGAAAAGGTATGTGAACCAATTTGCTTTCAATCTTGAGAGAAGATGGACAAGTCCGAGGAGGGTCGCACGAGAAGGAAAAAAATACGACATGCGACGACCATGATTACGGAAGTGGAAACCGTTCGGAGAGTTAATGCACCCGTCGACTATGGCATCAACAAAACAGGTGGGGGAGAATGTCAGACACAAGATTTTTCGCTCCACCGAGACAATGTTGCATAGCCTATCAAGTCATAGGGGTTACTTGAGGGACTAGAATTGTGTAGTCTTTGGAAAATTTTCTTGAATATTTTTCTTGGATATTTCTTGGAAGACTCTTGGATTGCTCCTTACATCTAAAAAAATTCATGAGGATTCATACCATTTCTAGATGGCTATCATGTAAATATTTTATTGTAAATATCTAGGTTCTAGAAAGTTTTAACCGTTAGATGGTGGATACATGATACAATCTTAACATTTTATGTAGGGCCCTTAATGCTATATAAAGTGGAGAGGCCTCATTTGTTCCTCACCAACCAAAAAGTTGTAAATTCTCTCTAGTATAGTGAAGCTTTCAACCAATCTCTCTTTTGCTCCACATCTTGTCATTCTTGTCTTGCCGATTTAGCTAGGCGTTTGGAGAAGGCTTGCATGGATCTTCAAAGAGGAAGTGTATGTGCCGCACAAAACGATGTGTAGGCAAAAACACTAAGTCCATGACAACATAATTATATGTAGGATTATGAGATTGGAAAATAGCATATAAATGGTGTGTAAGAGTTAATCCGTTGAGGTAGAACGATTTCTCTCCTTGTTGGACTAAGATGCTTAGATTTTGAGTGCAAATTGATAAGTTAGGAATTTTCCTTTTAGCTGAAAGGCTTTTAAATTTTGGCTCTATTAGAAACCAAAATCTAGAGTTCTGATGTGGATAAATATTTTTATTATTTCAAGAAATTTCCTTTTAGCTGAAAGGCTTTTAAATTTTGGCTCTATACCAAAATCTAGAGTTCTGATGTGGATAAATATTTTTATTATTTCAACACGCTCTCACAGGTCAAAAGCATATTTTGGGCAGAGAGCTGGATTCACATTGTGGTATTTTTATATATAAAATCTTCTTAAAATGTGTTGCCAGATATTGGTCTGCTTTGATAATATATTAGTCCATGTCACTGCACCAAAACTCTAGAGTTGTGATAAGGGTTGAGGGTTAAATGCTTATATTATATTATTTCAAGAGGCCCTTGATCTTTTTTCTGGGATCTTCATTCTGTCAATCACTAATGCAGTGCCCGCATATCTTTATATGGTCTGCTTCTTGATGTAGATAAATGTGAAGATTTTCAAGTTTTTATATATCTCGTTTCTTTGTGGATTGAATTGCTAACAGCATCACATCATTTGGATGGTTCATGACTCACATGTGCTCTTTTTTGCAGTCACTTTCAAAGCAAAAATCTTTTGTGCACTTTGTGCTGCAGCCAATTATTGCCGATATATCTTCCTCTGGAGAATCCTTTGCTGCCAAGTATGCTTGTCTGGCCCTCATAGAGAATGTAAGCTTTCAGGCTTATTGTAAAATGCCAGAAGTATAAGCTACAAAATAATCCTTTTATGGCTCAGATTGAACGGTTGGAAATTGGAGCATTGGTGTCTATAAGGGGCATTGGTCGTGTTAGCATTGTGGATCTTATGCAGGTAACTTCCAAGTTGGTTAGAAATAAAGCATCTTGTGTTAAGACGTCTTCTTAGCTTTTCTATGATAGAAATGATCAAGAAGTGGATGTTTTTATGGTCTATGTTTAAATCTATGCTTAAAACTCTTCACATTCACGAGAAATTTGGTGTATATGGGTTTAGAACTTCGATCAATTATTTTAATTTTAATTTATATGACCCATACAATGGATTCATTCATCTTTCTCTTTTAAATGGTGCATTTCGTCTGTTTTCCTATCATGGATGTTTAGGGTCCGACTTTCAACTACACCACATACTACCCACTGACAGGATCTTTTATTCCCATCCACCAGGCACCAACTTGAAACTATATAATGTGAAAGTTGGTCTGCAACCAAACAACTCGAGCTCTTTCGTAAAGTTGTAAATTGTAATAATATTTTGCATAATGCAATTCTGAAACTATGTTGCACAATGCTTACACTCGTCTTGATTTCATATCGGAGAGTAAAATGAAGAGGTTGATAGTTGAAAGAAGATTAGCATGCTTTAAGTAAGCGCCCTTATTCAAGTAAAAGCGATAATGGGTGCAACTACAAGGTTGTAAATCAGAAGTAAATGATGCAGTTATTGGCATCTAGTTCTGCCTCTCTAGGTTGTAGCTATCAGCAGAATTGTAAATTGTCCATTTTTAGAATGAGGGCAGTTTTACAATTTATTACCCCACTGGATTTTTTAACCCAGGACCTCCTTTTCTCCTACCCATAGGACTCAACCATTTGAATTGGAAATTTTGCTGTTAAAACATTCCAACTTTTTATGAATTTCTAACATATAGATTTAATTATGAATAGAAACAATAATAAGGAACATTGACTAACAAACAATACTTACTAAGATTCCCAACTTGCAAAACATGGACTCCAAGATCCATGTACCAAATTAGTCTAAAAAAGTTCCAATAAGTGCAACATTGTTTAACATGTGAATTTAGTTTTATAGCAGAGGGCTTAACTTGGCATGAGGGTTTAATTTGGAACTTGCAAGCTGGGTCCTCTCTTTAAACAGCTTCACCATATAATGTAAGAGTAAGACTTCACAATCTTGGCACCTTCAGTATCCTGCATTGAGAGCAGCCTCATGACAGTGGGACGTTTTTTCCTTCTAAGAGGAACATATAAATTATTTCTGCATGAAGCATGTCATAGCTGAACCCTAAGGTTAGTCATGAGGTGGCTATTGGGAGATTAAGAACGACGGGAAATGAGATGTCATGAAGAACATGTTCTGTTAAACTGTATTGGTAGGTAGCAGGAGAAAAGCAGGAATGCATCTAACAGTAATAGGCTGCTGGGACTCGGATAATCTAGGTATTATGGTGGAGGACCGAGTCAGTAAGTTTCATAAATATGTACAGTGAAGGTACCTAGGATATGTGACTTGGATTTTAAAGATTGCTGCATGGAGAGTTGTCTGTAAGGTATGATTTACTACTGTTACGAATTTGCAATGGAGATGCAGCAGACTTTGGAAGTAGATATGCTACTATATGTGAACAATAGAGTGTGAGATAAGAGAGTAGAAAGGAAGGAGAGTTTGAAAGAGATAAATTGGTCTTTCCTTAATCATTTCTGCTTCTGTAAGTGAGGATCCTAAAAATTTAGTCCAACATCGGATATGAGAAGAGACTTTAATTGGTTCATATTTGAGTTCTTAGGTCTCTCGCATGTATATCCGGCTTAACCATTTTGGCAAGTGTACAAAGCAACATGAGTCCCATGCATGGGTTGTGTCATGGTGCACTCTTACGCCAGGGTGTGACATTAAGCAATCATAGATCTTTTTCATTTCTATGAGGCAGAGTGAATGTTGTTAATCACGTACAATACACGATGTGTATCGTACGGTACGATACAAAAGGTTTTCAATACGAATCATATAGGTGTATTGGATGGGAAAAAATACATACAATATGTTTTGTATCGTCCGATACGATATACAAATATGATTTTTTTTTTTTTTTGGCTATTTATTAAGCTTTATTCTCCTTTCTTATGATTATTTTTTCCTTTTATTTTGCATGTTTCATTTACTACTATTTCTATTATGGATCTTATGGTGTTAAATAGATAAATTTATCTATGTTGGGAACTTATGATGTTTGTCTAACTTGTCTTTTAGTTTCATTTTTTACTTGTTGACTTTATAACGATGGTCGTTTATATTCTTAGTAATACTCTATATTGCACGGACACATATTCGACATGACATGTTTTAGATACGGTGACACAGATTCGGAACCTATTTTGGTTCTATTGTATTTCGGGGTGTCCGTGGCGTGTCTAATTCACGTGTGCAACACGACACAAATACGACATAAAATTTAGAATGTCGGTGCTTCTTAGGTGATAATCTTTATTGTTGCTTAATTTGTTCAACTTATCTATATATTGTATGTTAATTTTCTAATGTGTTTGATGTAACTTATGATACACAATACGATAGTCAAGCATACAGATACCCAATACGATACACGATATGACAACCTAGGGAGAGGTCCTTTTTACTCGACTCCTTCATCACAAATAAAGGTTTAGATGGAAGACATACCATTCAATGCAAAGTACAAGACTCGTGTTCTCGAGGACATAGGTTGACTTTGGCTCGTATTTGGTTTATATTAGGAGCAAAGTTTTTATATTTTTTGGATTAAGGGTTTATATTAATTTCTTGGGGCACGGCGATAATGTATTTTGCTTGCATCCTGGAAGATGCATGTTCGAGTCATGGAAACAACCTCTCCATGTATATAGGGGAAAGGCTGTGTACATCTTGACCATCTCCAAACCTTGGTAAGTGGGAGCCTCGTGACAATATGACACCCTTTTGTTTAAGACATATTGGATGGTTAGGATATATTTTTTAAAAGTGTTTGGTGAGGGTCATCAGCAATTGTGATCTTCTTTTATATGTAATTAATGATTTTTGGGGTTGTGTAGTAATCTTCTACCTTGCATATTTAATCGTAACAACCTGTATTTGAACGAGGTTCGAGATTCAATAAGGCCATCATGCGAGAATGACGTGCGAAGGAGTTCCGAAGATGATGGTGATCATTCCAGCCGAGCTCTATTGATGGTGGAGTGGCTTTGGCTTTTATGTTTTTGGTTGTTACTTCTATATTATCATTGCTGTTGGTGGTTTTGATTTGGCGATTTTGGTGTTGTTACATTTGCTGGTTTTGTTTGTTGCTTATTATGGTAAGTTTTTTTTAGTGGATTATGATTTTGGTAATTATGTTGGAAGATTGTGATTGCGAGATGGACGACCATAGTGTCTTGGACTTTCCATTTGATCTTCTATGGTATGTGGTCAGACTGAGATGTCTGAATTGTTGAGATTGAACGTCAATGTTTAAATATATATTATTGATGTACCAGTACGATGTCGAGATATTTTGTTGCAGTCCAACCATTATAAGATGGTTATGTGGATTTTTTCGAATTGGATTTTGCTTAGAGACAAATAAGAGTCAAGGTAGTTGACCCAATTTGGGATAAAGGCTTTTTTGTTGTTGTACAAATAAGAGTCCAAAGGTGAAGACTGTTGAGTTTGGGTCTAATTTGGTTTTTATTAGGATGTTTGGATTAATGGTTTACATTAATTTCTTGGTGTTCAAGAACTATCGAATGACTAGGGTTTAGGTCATAGCTATGTTGCAGGGAGACACAACATGGAAGGCCTCGACGCAGATACTAAATCTATTTTGGCGTGTCCTAGTATATTCTGGAGTGCCCGCGGTATGTTCACTACGTCACGACACCGCTCAAATGTTTGGAGTGTTCATGCTTCCTAAGACCATAGGCTATACATATAGTCAGGGGCGGATCCTGGACTGGGCCCACCCCATTTTTTCCCTCTCTTTTTCATTTTTTTTCTTTTTTGTACGAGTTAGTCCACACCTAGCCCACTCTAGCCCACCCCAGTTTATATTTTTGGATCCGCCCATGCATATAGTGCATCTTTTGATAGGGGGTGGTGGTGTAGAGGGGTACAGGTGTAAGGTTTTTTATTTTAAGAGTCTGTACTAAAAAAGTTTGGGTGGTTGTAATCTTCTTTATTAGTAATTAATGGAATTGTCACATCTTTGTCGTAACAACATGCACATGATAAACAAGGGTACAAACTCTATTCACAAAAGACTACATGGTAAGCAAAAATTGGCCATTTAATGCTTGGACGTAACATTTTTGCAAGTTGAGGGTTAGGTTTCTTGTAAGGATCTGCATTTAAAATTGTCAGATTCTATTTATGCAGTCAGCCAAATTTTTTTATCATTATTACACAGAATTTCCTTTTACTTTTTTTAGTACAACATTTTACTTTTTTTTAAGTACAACATATAATATTAAAATCTTAAGCCATAGTTTTGAAATGTCCACTTTTCTAGCATTGTGTGTACAATGTTTCAGTTTTTTCCCTTCTTAGAACATATTATCCACTTTTCTGCATATTAGATGCTGGAGACTGGAGTTTCTGAAATGTCAGGATTTGATGACTAGTCTTGTATCTAGTTCTGTATTCTGTTTTAGTACTCCTTTGCCAAATTGCTTCGTTGTTTACTCCACATATTACAGTGACTATTTTGGTTTTCTCAGATGGAACCCTACTTAAGGGGAGCTGTCATTCCAATTCAAGACGATATATCTGCTTCTGAGAGTGAAATAAACCTAAAACTTGTAGAGCTAAGGGAGTCTCTTTATGATCTTCATAATTTGCAAATTAAACTGAAGGTGACTTAATTTTTTGATTCACATATACATTGTGCTTCTAGTTCTTATTTTCATCTCTTTATTGTTATGTATCAAGTTCTATAAACAAATCTCAATGCTCAGGCATCAAAGGATGAACTGTTGCAAACTCGCATCAAGAACTCTTTGACATGGGCAGAAAGAGAAGTATCTGCTGTTATCGATCAAACTTTTATCCCTGAAGTAGCGGAGCGCTTGTCCTTTGCAGCATTCCAACCTGTTTCAGGTCCAGTCTTGATTCATCTGTTCCTTATTCTATATGAACTGAACATTATTGAAATTATCAGTTTAGGAATTTATTTTTGTTTGGAGTAGAAATTTAGAATGGATGCATTATTTGGTTATTAGTTTTAGTTTCTACATGTTGCATTCTATTAGTGATATATGTTAACATCTTGAACGCAATGGTTTCTTTTACTGATGCTAGCATATTTACTAAATCTAATTGTTAAGAGTTTTGTCAACTTACTGAATTTCTCATTTCTTTACATGCTGCCCATGTCTCATTAGCTAATATTGTTCCCTCTTCTTCTTCTTCTTCTTCTTCTTCTTCGCTAGGGTGTTCGCAGTCGGAATTGTTGAGTTTGCAGAGGGAAAAGTTGCGAGCAATGGATTCAAGGGACACGCTTGAAAGGGTAGAAATTGGAATCAAGTTTGTTAAACAGAATATTGGCATAGTTGCAGCTAAGCTTGCTATTCAGTCTGTGGGAATGTAGAGTACTAGTGAATCACTATATATGCCATTGTAACACTTTTTTTTCTTCATGTGGTTCTTCGTATTAATGCTCTCTGTTATTCCTTTATTCAATCAATTGGAATGATGCTGTTGATTATTTGTGTGTTTCATTAGCATCACATTTTTGAAATTTGACGCATATACCCTTTCTGATTACTGTAATTACTTGCATCATTTTTAAGATGGATTTCTTTTATTTTTTTTTTCCAAACAAAAAATAGTTTTCTTTTATTGTATGCAATTTTTTTTTTTTTTTTGGGGGGGGGGGGGGGGGGGGGGGGGGGGGGGTGGGGGGGAGATATACTAGATCTTTGTCTCACACATGATTGATATGAGAATCGAATCCACAATACTCTACCAACCGTCCCACAATTAGTTGGTTAAAGCTAGATTCAATTTTTTTTTTATTTTTTTTTGGTGGCTGATGTACTAATCGAACCCACCACCTCCCTATGTAATGTTGTAGAGTTCCTAACAATTATCTTTTCTTATTTTAAAAACTGTGTTGATTACCCTTTTAAAACTTCATATACAAATTTTTACTCCCGAGTACTTGTGAAGTACATCTACTACTCTATATGTAGTCAAAACTATAGACATCATCCCCTATTCCATTATTATGATAAGTAGAATTATGCTTACACCCTAAGTAAGAAATTGTCATATAATAGCAAGATTCAAGTAGCAAGTCTTTGTAATTAAAAATTATGCGATGTACGTCCTTGCAAATGACTAGTTGTCTATGAAGAGTAGGGTTGCCTGAAAGCAGTACTATGTGCAATTGTGAGTCCCTTCGTCACCCAAATCGTCTACTCGTCTCAATGACAGGTGGGTCAAGTGTGATGCACACAGAAAAGCTTGTCATGACCAAGTTGTCAGCAATCGACAAACATCGATACGAAGCAATCAAGGGGCTGGTAATTGAATGAAGCGAATGAGTTTGCAATATGGTCCAATATATAAACACGGATCAAGTAATATGGTCACATATCAATCATCCTGCCAATTGATCACAAGCAATTGCAAAAATAACATGGATTAGTAAAATGTTGTAGGACCAAACATGTAGAAAACTCCAATCTCATATTTAATCTTCGGAATTGAAGAGCATTCACAAAGGGCATTACACATGCAGCACTGGCCCACTGCACACCAATGGCCACTAGTAGAATACAAGGGGAACAAGAGTACTTTAAAACTGGGGAAAGAGGCAAAAGAAACAGATCAAGAAATATAAATCCGAGAAAATACAGAAACGTGGAAAGGAAATGGAACTACAGGAAAACCCTAACACCTCCGACGAGTCGAGCATCAACAAATAGGCGTAAGCTGAAGATGACCGCCAGGTGCAAATCTTGAACAAGTGGAGGATAAATAAAAGGTAAGAATTAGATCTTCAAATTATTCATCTTGGATAAGTTACTGAGAATGCAACTCTTAACTTCTCCAGCCAAAATCTGGAAAGCCACACATGGAGATGAGGCTGAGATCAACCACAGTGCCTGGAATATGCGATGAGAGATCAATTTCTGAGAGGCCCAGTTACTGAATCTCGTCCAGAATTCGTCTCTTTGTGCTTCAAAGAGAGATTTGTGAACTGGTACTCGAGGTCTCTGCTGTTACTGCGACTGTGGGTAACGGCAGGAAGTGGTGCGGGTTGTTGCTGCTGCTGAAATAACAATCGCAAGCGAGAAATTTCTCCTTCCAACATCTCCTGCTGAACTGCATTTGTCCCACATAAACAGAGTTATTATGATGTTATGTAATAGTGTGCGTAGGTAAAATGATGAAAGGTTAGAACAAGTAGTGAGATGAACATTTCCCTTTAAGATGATGATAAAAACACATGGTCATTTTGAAAATAACACATTTTCTACAATACTTGGACCAAACTGACAGTCCACATCAAGCAAACAACCAACTCTTTTTGAGCTGCAAATGAGTTATGCTATCAAAGTTCGTAATCAAAACAACTTGAAAATCCTCGACGTCAACAATAGAACAAAATGTGCAAATCATCGACTCCGAGCTTCTTTCTTGGTCAACCTCCTATTGATATCTTAGAAAGATACTTCTCGAGGTCTTCTCTTATTTTCCGGAACTTCCAAATTCTTTTTACAGTATTCCATCTAACCAGCTTTCAAATGTGTGTGCCTCCAACTCTCACTGAATCCCAACACCTTTTGCTTATCTGTCAAAGTTGTATTACATATATTTCCCATTTAAGCTTCCCTGTCAGGTGACTTGGTTCAAGTCACAATCACAGGCTTCCACACATCCAACTGTCACATGACGGCATAGGGAACATTTCTCACAAAGCCTTACCTATTTGCTTTGAATATCAAGCCTATTGGTCGTTATAGAAGTATGATTTTTCAAGTAGTAGCTTCAAACATAAGGCAAAGTAGTTTACGGCCATTAAGTAAGCTTCTCCATCAACAAGTACCAAAACATTTTTGGTCAATAGAAGTTCTTCGGAACGAGAGGAAACCTAGCCATAAATCATAATAATCTCACAGTGAAGCTCAAAGGAAAAACACACTAAGCAGATCATACAGCTCAGGTGTGGACCACATCATGATTATGTCTTAATCTTTTCCCATAAGTGAGATGGGTGCATTCAAGGGAAGTGGAGTCAGGTGCAGATATAGATACAGATACAGGGATATTGGAGGCTCAATTTCCAGTTTGCACTGAAAGAGCAACTTCATCTTAGGATATGATATAATGGCATGCAAATAAAATTTTAAGGATTCAAAAGATTGGTTATGTTTCATTATAAGGTGATGAATAGAATGGACTGAATCCATAAGCAGGAGAACAACAAAACTTCAGAAATTGTTGAGCAACATAAGCAGAAGATGCTGTTTTGGATAGTATGTGATAATAAGAATTCTATCATAACCTTAAGATCATGAGACATGTTTCTAGATATTAAGTACACAACTAAGAAACTGTAGTGGAGAAAGAGAATCGACAAATACAAAATTGGTATTAGCATGTTATGCATAGTAAGCTTACGGCGCTTGACAAGTTGCTCCTGTGCCAGACTATCCACTCGGCTCTTCAGGGCTTTATTCTCCAGATCCAATATGATATTCTGCCGGTCCATAAATTCCAGTTCAGCTGAAACTTCCATTCCTTCTGCCTATAAAGTAATGTACCAATTACAATGTGAGAACAATAATATCTTACAAGTTACCAATTTTCAGCATTCAAGGTTCCTGACCCAAAAGCATTAATTCTTGTCTTGCTAGCAGTTACCTGTAAAGCTTGAACATTTCTCTCCAATTCAGCAATGTACTGAAGTTTCCTTACCCGGGATCGCTGAGCAAATTGCCTGCAACAAGTTAAAGGATTGAGTATCCAGAAACAGTGGCGAAGCCAGGATTTTTTTATTGCGAGGGACCAATAGAACAGGTTCTAAGATGGTGTATGTGTGTGTGTTGGAGATAGGTCTAGAACATTAAAGATACAAATTATCTATTTTTTATCTTAGAGTTAACAAATAAAAAAATGTTAAGTTAGAAAAAAGAACTTGAACTGATGAAGGGATTGGAATCCAGGGAGATAGGAGAATAGCCAATTCAAATTTGGGTTGGATGAAGAAAAAAGAAGGGACAGTCTGTGGCTTGGTGCCTTCACTACTGCTGGAATTCCTCTATTAAGGTCGTGTGTTGTGGTGGAAAGTAAAGAAAAGGAAAGAAAAATAAATTGTGATACTATTTTTCAAGGGAATAAATAAAACATGATTCGGTGTAAATGTTTTTTTAGTTTCTACATGAAGTCATTTCATCTTCCTTCTCTCACTTTCTACCAAACAAACGACAGCTTCCTAGCCCCTCCCTGTCATGACCACTGTTCAGAAATAAAATGGGAGTTATATGTGCGTGAGAGAGGTAACTACAAAGTAGCACTAGAATTAAAATCAACTACCTGAATGGTATTATTCATGCACCTTGCCTCTGTAAAGTTTATTACGCCATAATAACATTGGGAAGCAATGTTTTTCATAATTAAAAAAGGGTCCTCGTTCTCCATTAAAGCACTGTCTGAATGATGGGAAAATGATCCATGAGACTTTCTTTGGGATCTTTAGTTGGGAACCAACAATAAGTGCAAAGGTGTTTAAAAAACCCTGAAAATATAATTTTAATTCCCGTTTGGAAGGTTGATAAAGTTGTTTTAGGCGGAAAAAATGAATATTAAATAAACTATTAGAATTCAACCAATATATAATAACTAACCGCTCATCATGAAATTTCATTGATGCACCGCCATCTGACATGTCTGCTGAACCTGGCCCGTAACTTATGCACTACTGATCAATTGAACTAACGACAAAGTTATTTTTTTACAAGTATATGCCGAGATTTATCATTAACTTTTGGGATTTATGTTTTACACTTTTACAAAAGTTTAATTCGAAATATTTCTTTCCGCGTAGGTAAAGGTCTTGCATCCGCCACTGATGCCTAATGGCCTCAGTAGAATAAAAAAGAGGTGGAGACATGTCTTATATTTTGTCTCAGGAACTCAAACATTCCAAGGCTAATAAGAGTCCTTAATGTAGACTAAGTTATGGATACCCAAACACCATAGTTCTATTTGAAGTGTCGCTTTCTTGGAATTTACAATTAGCAGTATATCCCTGAAGGGAGCTACCCAAAAACAAACTCCAAGTGTAAGCATATCAAGTCTTGGATATCCTCCACAAATTTGTCAGAATTATGAAATATCACCATCTACATGTAAAGTTTCTTCATGTCGAGCCAAGTGCCGAAGGTATTATACATCCTCCTGCAGTATAAGAAGAAACTGCGACCAAGGACTGGCATAGTGCCAATGGTATTACCCATACTCCTCGAGCACAGAAAATAAACTCCAAATCTTAGGGAAAATGCTAAAGCCAGGTAATCAAATTATCATACCTGTGCTTAGTACAGAATGTTTGTAGACACAGAAAAGTAAACTAAGCTAGAACTTAGAGGCGTTTGGTTCAATCGAATCTTCTAATTTCAGTCTAAGCCACCTAGAGCCACTTACATCTTTATTTATTTTCTCTAGAGACTTGATAGATACTTATGCAGGTTGTTTAGATTTGTATAAGTTTCCTCATCAGGTAGGAAGCCTGTACTTATTAGAATAGCATGAAGCAATAGCTGCTATGAGAGATAAGCATGCCTAGTAGAGTACAGTATAGTCCTTAAAACTAGAAATTATTTGTTGACAACCAAGACTGTTCTTGGATTACTGTTTGAAATCCCATTTAGCTAATGATGTTGCTACGGAAAGTTTCAGTTTTAAGATAGATTAGATTATGGAAGTCAGGGAGTTATTACAGATGCATTACTTTGTCAAGGACTCAAAAGGGTTCCGAACCTACACATTACTCTGATTTATGATCTTAAGGATGGTCACAGCTGCTAAATGATTAAAACATGGATTATTTTATAGAATCAAAATTACCATCATTCAAATAACTTCATCATGATTTCAGACGCATACATTATTGATTTTGATTCTAAAACCACATACATATTCAAATCTGTCTAATACCAATCCAAGGCCAGTCATCAGAAATTTGTTGTGATGTGACAACAAATACAATCACAATGTAAGGTAATACTTCTAGAAATACTATGAAACACTGACAACTCATAACAAATAAACACTCTAATAGATCAATCATTTTACAAGCAAGCATGATAAATTGTACATAGACAAGGGATCTTTACAAAATTTCAAAACAGAGGAGTTCAAAGTAACAAGGAATAATGTTTATTTCACAATCCTAAAGGAAAAGATCATGTTCAACATAGTTCAAAATGCTTGAAGGTTTGATGGAGCAATCTTTCGTTCATCAAATTCATTCTTTCGGACAGAAAAATAAGTGGCATCAGATAAGAGGAGCATGACAATTATGTTGGTAGTGGGGATTAAGGGAGCAACCACAATGACAACCCAACCTTTCTAGTAGGTGTGGTGCCTAGTCAGACGATGACGATAACAGAAAAGGGTGGTGAGTTGTAGCTGTGTGGCATCTTGAAGTTGGTGGTTGGACATAAATCAAGCTTAACTGTAACTATGGTAATCATAATGACATTGCTTTCAGTTCTAGTGATAGCCTGGGAAACATAGACATTAGCACACTGCTCTCCCTCAGAAGTACCATAACACGAACCAATTGACTGACAGAGGCAAAACTGATGATTACTTCTTACGGATTTGATGAAAATGATTTGTAACCAATTCATGGCCTATTAGAATTAGAAGGCGCTCTGGTGAGATCCTCACAGATAGTGAAGAATGAATAGTCCCATGGAAGGAAAGCTTGTCCAAGGAAACAACAAGGTTTTGTGGTCTGGTGAGATCCTCACAGACAGTGAAGAATGAATAGTTCCATGGAAGGAAAGCTTGTCCAAGGAAACAATAAGGTTTTGATGCCACTCGATATAGAACCAGTTCAGACAATCTATCCCTGAGAAGAATGCAAAGCAAAAGGGGGGAGAAGAATCCTAAAAGAGTTTTAAAAGACTAAAGGATGTGGAATTTTTTATTATAATTATCTTATACTCGTGTAACACAAACTACAAAAATCAAGTCATTAATACCAAATTTTAGGGCTCGGCGACTCCTTTTCTTTCATTCAGCTCAGCTGCACAGCTAGGTTGCAGTTGCACAGACATGAACAAATGGTGTTTGTAACTGTATTGTATGTACTCGCACAATATAGGGGTGACTATATTGTAATCTAAAAATGCTCGTGTCTCGTATCTGTACCATGTCCTTATTCGTACCCGTGTCCATATTCGTGCTACATACTCACTAAGGAGCCATGTTTGTTGTAACATTAACAAAAACCATATCCTTTGTTAAAAAGGCTTAGCCCCAATTCTAAAAGGACCTTTGACTAATATATTATCGTTCTTCCTAACCATACATCTATTAGTCTATGTAGCACATGTTAAAACCACATCTATTAGTTATGTTGCACATGTTGAATCCTTTTTTTCCATTCAGCTCAGCTAGGTTGCAAAGACACGGAAAAGTGGTGTCTGTAACCGTATCGTGTCACTCGTACTCGACATAGGTGACTATATTGTACCTATCTAAAAATGTTCGTGTCCCGTATTTGTGCCATGTCCTTATCCGTATCGGTGTACCGTGTCAATCTTCATGCATTATAGTTGCTCACTTAAGGGTCGATATGTTGTAACATAAACAAAAACAGTATCATTTTGTTACAAAGTCAATCAAGTTCGTTTAGGCTTAGTTCTAGTTCTAGTAGGGGCTTTGACTGATATATTATCGTTCTTCCAAACCATATATCCATTAGTCAATGTTGTATATGTTCAAACCACCTGAGAATCTCTCATCTTATCATCAATTGATAATACCTCCAATTTTCCACGAATAAGCTCATTTTCATTCCATTTTCAATCTATCGTCACTCATCCATCTTAGCATTCTCATTTCAGCTCATTTTCCGTCGTTGTATTTTGGCTGCCCAACACTTCGATCCATAAAACACGGCTGGTCTTATAGCTGTCCTATATTTTTTTTTTTTCAGCTTCAACAGTGTCTTGTCCTGTGATCACAAAGAACACAGGTCTGATGATTTTGTCTCTGCTTCCTTCCTCCATCAAACACCCCCACCCCACCCCAGTGGTAGGAACTAGGTCAAACAAATATTCATTTGATAAGAAAAGATGTCATCCTGGTGGTATATAGCTGACATATTTCCAAGTAGTCAGAGATGAACATGAAGAATAAAACAAAGTTTAGAAGCTGAGTTATATTAGTAAATAAGGAAAGTAAATTAACGAATCATATCATAATTCATAAACTTCTACGGTAATAGTAACCATTAATATGAAAGTGCATCCAATTAAAGACATTGGTATTACATTATCATGGAATATTTAAGGTGATGTTATTTGTAAAACAAACAAAGATATAACTTAAACCTTAACCCATAAAAGAGGCATATCTAAAAAACTAAGTAATGAATCAGTGCAAAGCTTACTGTTTAACACGCTTTGAATCTGTCTCCATTTGAGAATGCTTAGCATGAGAGCCTTCCTTTTTCCCGGCTGCACCTCTCAAGTCTTGAGTAGGCTCCTCTTGCTCGTGCTTTTCAGCAACATTAGAAGATATAGATGCATCAGATTCTCTCGAAATGCATGACGACCCGGGATGGACAACCTTATCATTCGGATGTGGAAGACTACTTGGGTTTTTCACCACATTCATGCCAGAGTCCCATCCTCTAATTTGGGGTCTTGTGAATGGTTTGGCCTCCGCATTATAGTAATTTCCCCGTTGGACATCTTTAAGATAATCAAATTCCTGGGCTCCCCACTGAGGCATCATCCCAAGATTTCTCTGCCTAAATTCCTCCTGACCTGAACTATCTACATTAGGGTACATACTAGCTGCATCAAAATAAGCAAACGAGTCGCTCGACGACCGACGATGGCCTCCTCTCCTCACTGGCGTCTCCGGCTCGTTGAGGAGCTCATCGAGCCAAGAAGGCTGCTCCTCGATGAGAAAGCTCTCGGAGGAGGTACGCTGGTGGTGTCTGTGCCCGTCTCTCAGTTTCGGGATCCCCTTGGATCCGATACAGCCATAATCCGTGTACGATGGGGAGATGGTCGGGAACGGGCTTTTGGGAGGAAGGAAAGCTTGTTTGCCAGTGCAAGCAGTCTGGTTCCTGAAGTTGGCAGCCCCTTTCATGTTTGCCATGGGTCTGAGTCCAACACAGAAGAAAAATTCTTACACAAAAAATACACTATTCAACTACAAGCAACAATCAAATACATATACAATCACATTCTTGACCTAGAAACCTTCCAAAATCAAATCTTTCACGTTGCAATTGCTCCAGAATATCAATACAAAGCCTATTCTACTTGTTTTAGTTCAAGAACAACTTTTACAGTACCAGATCTCACAGAAAATTTTAAAGTACAGCCAAAAATCGCATCTTTGAGCTGGAAATGGAAAAAATAAAAGTAAACCCGCATGTCAAAATCCAATTTTTCCTACGATGGTCGTCTCAAAATTGCGAATCGATCCAAGAATCAGGATCGCAACAGCACACGACAATCAAAATCTAATACAAAAGGATCAAATTTGACGAAAGAAATCTGGGTATGCATTACCAGATCGATCCAATCTTCCTCCAAAGCTCTCGATCGAACTCTAATTTGGGGGAAAATTTTCGAGAAAATTAGGGTTCCAGTTCCATATATATAAATATACAGATAGATAGATAGATAGAAATAGGGGGGAGAGGAGCTGAGGAAGAAGAAGACACAGGAGGAATGAAAAATATATATGAACTTTTGGATTAATAATTTGCTGAAGTGATCTCAGCCGTTGGATATGGATGGACCACCAATATTGACAGCAATAAAATGTTGATTATACAGCTTTGAGTTTGTTAGAACGTCATTAAGCTGATCTGTAATTCTAAAAGAGATTATTTTATGTGCCAGACTTATTGTGCGTAGCAGCTATTAGATTGCATGAAAATATGTACATCTTTATAATCTTAAGCAATCATATATTTTTATACAATCTAACGATTTAGGATGAAAGGTGTATAATGAACCCGGCACATAAATTAATTTTTCTAATTCTAGAGGGGAATGGAGGGTTACACTTTTTATTTTATTAGTTTGGATCTTGGTTACACCTAATATTGTGCACTTGTGAGTTTTGTGCACGTGTGCGGAGGACACGATTTAAGTGAGCTCGCACGTGTTGAAAAAAAAAATTGATATAGCTAATTTTGGTTTGTTCGATTAGTAATTTTTTTCTTAGCCGAAGCGGCAAAAGTATTAAAATTCTAAAATAAAATTATGATGTAATGTTTTTTCAATCTAGTAAGTACGTCTAGTACATAGAAACTTTAATCAACCATTATCTGGCTTAGTCATGTTCATTAAGACGTGCGACAATATATTTAGTCCGTTAAAAATTAAACTATTTTTATGAATATTTAGTGAAATGTTAATGTGCAACCAATTGAGAAGTCTACCAGAGGAATTTTTCTAAAGATTTATCAAACCATTTCTTTAGAGGGAGCATTGGAACAGCGGATTTGTTGCTTCAATTCTTTATGTTCCAATTTTGTTCCACTCTTAAATATAATTTTTTATATATATAATTATTTAATTTTTAAATAAAAAACATTATTATTTTAAATATGATGTGTTATTTTTATAAGAGAGTGGAGAAATGGAACAGCAAATCTTCACTCCTCTTTAGATTCTCTATGATTATTAACATAATAACATCAAAGAAATCCTGATTAAGAAGATTAAATTAAAGAGAGGATAAAAGCATACAAAATATGGGACGATAGGAACGACGGAGAATGAAATATAGTTTCCTTTTTAGATTGATAAAAGGCTGAAATGACCGAACTGGCTCTTGTAGCCAACAAAAAGTGGCTGGCTATACGGACGATCTCATGATCAAATCGCAGGAGAGACATGGGATCTGTGTGTAAAAATTGAGAACAGTGAGTTCAAAAGGCACGTAGCAGAGTATGCATAAAGTCTCGTATGTTACGTCGGACACTGTAACAAAAAAAAAAAAAAAAAAACCGAAATGTGACTCGAATAATTATTTATTTATTTATTTAGACATGCGGCAGTAAACTGCATGAGCTTAGTCTTTTGATTGGCAGTTAATGAAAGGTTTTAAATTAACAAGTATATATCAGCTTTTTTGGTTTCGTTAGTTTTGGTTGGATTGGACGGAACAAGTTGAACAATGTTAATGTCCAAATTTATGTTGGTGTAGCGACTGGCACCCACAGCCACATGGATTAGAATAAATTCATGTACCAGCTGCTTCAACTAATAAACCATTAACCATATAGAACTGTCACTTAATGATATTCCCAGCTGTCTTAAGAATTCATTAGCAGCTTGCATTTGCAGCATCTTGCTTTCCACGTAGTCACTTACAATACATTTGTTGTTAAAAATTTGTTACGTTGTCAAGTTGTAGTTTTTTTTTTTTTTTCAATCCACTATCTTTTAGGCCTAGTTTAGTTCGCGGAAAGTTAATGGAAAGGAAATAAATTTCTTGTAACTTATTTTTTTCTCTAATTTTTCTTCCATTGAATTTTTTTTTTCTTTTTTCTCAATTTCTATGGCACACAAACATAGAAGAAGAAAAAAAATTCAACCCCATGATTCCGTCAAACAAACGAGCTTGGTGATTGATTATTTCTCCTATAATGCTTTACCTCTATATGAGGTTTTGGTTTTGCAAAAGGAAAGTAAGAAAAATCAATTATTTGTTATTAAATTAGAATTTTTTTTATATATTTTTTTGAAAAAATTTGAAAATGTAAAAAAAAGAGGTAAAGTGAATCCTTGAGGCATCTTTTAGATCGCAGAAAGGAAATTGATTCTTGCTCTTTCCTTTCTTTTGAGAAATTAGAATTTCAATCATTTTTTTAGTGTTAAAAACCAAAGGAATTGAGAAGGAAGGTAAATCTTTAGAGGAGAAAAATAAATCTTTGAATGGGTGGGAGAACCTTTTTTTTTCCTTTTTTCTCTTTCTTTTGTGATTTAATTTTTTTTCCTACTCATTTATTTTGGCATCCGAAATAATTTTTCTTTTTCAATGTCCTAATTCCATGAACTTCTGAGATAGAAAAAAAAAAATGCTATTTTGTCCGTCCGTGGAGCTGGCCCGCACTGGTCCGTGCCCACGTGGCGGACAACCATTGGCCCCTCCTGCTAACTTGGATCCACCCAGACGGAGAAGGCAATGGGCGCCTGCCACATGGGAACGTCGTTGAAAAATAAATGAGTGGAGGAGGAGACTATTTTTTTCTATTTTTATTTCTTTAAAAAAAAAAAATCTTGGGATGGAGAACCCCTTTTTTACTTTCCTTCATTCAAACACATAAAATAAATTATTTTCTAAGATTCTTATTCCGCGAATCAAATGCCTCTCTTTGTTGGTCTAACCGTTTTGTTAAGCTAAAAATGGAAGAGAAGAAGCAAGTGGCTTTGGGTTGAAGTAGTAAGCAACAAAATGCATTTAAAGCAAATTATTGATCTCTTTCAAATCAACAACAGAGAAAGAAAGAGAGCCACTAAAGAATAGTTGGGTGCATCATCATGTGGCCAGCCGAGCGATCCGTACGGTCGTTGGATAGGCGAGGACCGGACCACCCAGCTTTATATAGACACAGTTCTGACACGGACGCGAGACTCTGGCTGTAGCTGTTTAATTAGGTGAGATTCTTAACACTCTGACTCGCTGTCTACTTCTTCTTATTTTATTCATGTTCGAACAGTCTGGCAAATATCGGTAGCGATACATATACGGACACGCGACTTTCCTGTTTCCTATCGTTGGAATCAAACCAACGAATTGGTGGTATATAGTTGTTGGACGATAGCGAAGAGTATATGTATATTTCAAAAAAAAAAAAAAAAATGAACGTTAGTGTTGACAGAAGTACAATAAAAATAATAAAATATCGTAAGGACGTGTGGACGTTCCATCTACGATCCCATAATATCAGAAGTCTGATAAATGTGACATATTCTGAGTCTACAGAGTAAAAAAAGTATATTTCACAAAGAAATGTTTAGCAAAACGTACGAGACAACCCAGTCGTACTGCTTGTACTGCTGCAAACTTACATATGACCATTATAGTTCGTAATTGTAATTGACAAGGAGATTTTTACAATATTTTTGGATTTTTAAGATGAATTATTAAAATTATTCTTAATTTATTATAATTTTTAGAAATATAATTTATAAAATAATTTTGATAACCTATTTTAAAAAATTATAATTTTTTATATTTTCATGAGAAAGTTGTTGATTTCTTAAAAGGAATTATTGGTGAAAACAACAAGAATGAGCTCATACCAGATCTTTGGGATCAGCAATTATTGGTGAAAAGAATACCCCAAAAAAACCACTCAAATCCCAGATGTCTGGGTACACATCATTATCAATTTCGTGATGAAATTCTCCAACCATACAAATTCTCCACTGTAGTGATGAGATTGAACTCACTTTTTTTGTTAGTGATAATATTAATAGAGATAAAATATAAATAACTTTGAGAAGTATATGTATGTCAATATTTTTTTTATAAAAAATTATTTGCCTCCCTTCGGAAAGATTTATTATCAGGTTTAGACGGATACTTCTTCCCTGATACAACAATTTTGGATCTCTTTTTGTTGAAACTGTTTAGTAGTGATTTTGTGTTACGCTTGGTGATATCGGTGATGTTTGGGACATGGGTATACTTGGATATTCATATAAATTTCCATGTCTTTTCATGGACGTGTATACATCTTCCAACATTAAGAATGAATCTAAAAGTAAACGAATCCGAGCGAACAATCACAACCAAATTTCAAAGAATATAAAAAATCATCTAATCCAATGAATATGAAGATTCATTAAAACCCAACAAATCATAAGATTCGTTCAAATCAAGATTTGAACTAGAAAGATTGTCTTTGTGCAAATGAACTTAAATTCTTAACAATCCTCCACTTTGATTGTACAACTAAACTTTTATTTTTTAATCTCCCACTTTAATTGTATAATCAGTAAGTCTATTAACACAATATGAAATAATATCATAATGAATAGTAGAAAGTGTTTATAACTTAAACCTTGAATTAGTACAAATACATCAAAGTTATTGGTAGCCTTAGCTTTTAATCAATTACTCTTTACAATAAAATTGGAGGTATTTTATACATTAACATCTTGGTTACAACAATTTCAAAAGTCGTTTTAGAACTTTTATGGCCATGTGCTAATCTTCTGGTTTTGTAAATGATCTAGAGAGTAAATCTCTAAACTCTCCTGAGGAGAGACACCACTCCTACATTCACATAGGTGGGGTTAATTTATATACCCCACTACTCATGATTTATTTAATTTTATTAAGAGCAAATCTCACCCTCATCATCATAGTGGTCACACTGATTTTGCCACAATCAAATGGAGCTATATTTGTTAATCAATGTATCTCAATCACTTAAAACAACTTAGTTTTGCACGTTAAACCTTGTAGTAGTTAGTTTATTACTCTAATATTGGGCTACAATTGTTGGTGATTTTTATAAGAGATTTTTAGTCCATTCTTTGGATGTCCCTTTACAACTTCTCTAAGTAGGCCTTTACTAAAAAAGGATATGCTAAATTCTTACTAGTATTCATATGCATTATTGTGACCATTCCATCCAATATTAATTGTCTCAAAAACTCATGTCTTAGACTTATATGTCTACACTTGTCATTGTAAGTACTACTATATTTTTTTGATAGAGTAGCTTGACTATCACAATGGATGAAAATATGATACATTGATTTAGGCCACAATTTGATATCTAATAACAAGCTCCTAACTCATTCAGTCGATCTCCATAATCGCCAAGGCTTAACTTTCGACTCTATAGTCTAATGAGATATACAAATTTATTTCTTGGATGCCCATGAAATGGCACCCCCCCCCCCCCCCCACCCCCACCAAGGAGAAACATCCAACCAAACGTGGACATGTTATCTTTTGTACCTGTGATCCAACTAGCATCCGTATATTCAACAAGTATTGGTGGACTACAAATTGCACTAGCATATTCAAGTTGAACAATTGTCCTACCTGAATTTTTTTATCGATTTAACACTTGAATCAAAAGGAGGTGTTAAATTCTTTAAAATTAGGATGCTTAAATTTGGACAATGTTCTTTCAATGTAATATGTTTGGATTAAAGCATATCCTCGATCATGCTTTCTAACTGTAATACCTAAGATAATATCAACTTCACACATCATCTTAAAGACTGAAGCTAAGTATTTCTTAGTTTCCAAAAATGTCAAGCATATTTGTTCAAGTAATAAACATATCAGCAACACACAAGTATACAATTACACCATATTCTTTTGTAAATTTCAAATAAATACACATATCAGCACAATTATGAGCAAACCCAAACAAAAAAAAATGGATGAGTCGAACTATAAATACCATTGTTTTGGTGCTTGTTTTAATCCATATAGAGATTTATTTAATTTACAAACCTTATTTTCGTTATTGGTAACAACAAATCCTTCCGATTGCCATCAAATTGAGAAGGTTTGATCAGATCCTGGTTTATTGCTTGGATCAAAGTAGGGGTGCAAGTTGGACAGGTTGGGTCGGACTTGAGGTCAACCCGAGCCCAATCCGATGAATCATAATATATGAAGTCCAAGACCAAGTCCGGAGGATCGGTGTCACCCTTATTTTCCGTATTTCCCGTATTTCGTATTTATACTCGTATCTGGATTTTGGCATGTATTTTTTTTTCTCAACTTGTGGAATTTCGGTATTTCTTGTATTTGGGTTTTGTCATGGCTCGGTTTTAATTGGTTTGGGTTGGTTTGGTTTGGTTCTTTATGGTTGGATCACCTTAGCCTATACTCCACCCCCAACACACCACATCCCCCCCTCTTTATAATCCCCACCTAACACTCTCTCTCTTCATTACCACCACCATTTATTTTCTTCTTCTTCTCCTTCCTCCACAACTCTCCACCCATAGGCAAGTGCATCTTGCCACTACATGAGAACCCTATTTTCTTGGTCTATTAGCTAGATTAGGACATGGTGATCAACATTAGTTCTTGGCTTTTTGTGATTTGGTGTCTCCATTGCTCTAGATCTAAGTTTTCCTATTTTCGGATTTTTGCATGGTTTGATCTATTTTAGTTGGATGTTTATGGGTTTTGATGTTTCCATGTGGAAGAGCATTCAGTTTCACTCCAGTTGGAACCTTGGAAATCCGGATTTGGAGTTCGGATGGCTAAGTTGTGATGCTTTGAAACTTTGGGTTCATCATGGTGTTCTTGCTGTTTGGAGAAGACAGTGAGCAGTGTGCAGAGCTTCTTAGCTTATGACACTGAGCCTTGGATACGCTTCCTGTTGGAAGCATGTCTTCTGCGTGCGTGCTTTTGTGCGTACGCAGACTTGAGCGTGCGTGACTTTTCATGTACGCTGCTCCCTTGAGCGTGCGTGACTTTTCATGTACGCTGCTTCCTTGAGCGTGCGTGACTTTTCATGTATGCTGCTCCCTTGAGCGTGCGTGACTTTTCATGTACGCTGCCCCCTTGAGCGTGCGTGACTTTTCATGTACGCTGCTCCCTTGAGCGTGCGTGACTTTTCATGTACGCTGCTCCCCTTGAGCATGCGTGACTTTTCATGTACGCTGCCCATTGAGCGTGCGTGACTTTTCATGTACGCTGCTCCCCTTGAGCGTGCGTGACTTTTCACGTACGCCGCAAACTTGGGTGTGCCTCGGTACGCAGACTTGAGCGTGCCTTGCGTGCGTGACTTTTGCGTACGCTGCCCTGCGTGCGTGACTTTTACGTACGCTGCCCCCTGAACCCCCCTTGCTTGACCCATTGGCTCTTGAAGTTTTGATCTTAATTCTTTAAGCTTGGCTCTTCTATAGCCCTGTATATTGATATTTTATTAGATATTTTACGTCCATTTTATATCCTTACGCCTTTTGTCCTGAACTTGATAATCACGAATTTACTTGATATGTTTGAAATTGATAATTGAGCATGACCTGATAATGGCCCGTCGTGGCGCACTCCTGACTAGTACACTTGATATGATAACATGACCTGATATATCTTGAATAGCTGTTGCGACGGCTACCTGACATGACATGACCTGTATAATTAATCCTGACACCGTGGACGATTGTGCTTGTACAAATAATCCAGTCATGTCTTGCATTATGTCTAGGAGGGGACTCCTGAGTACCACGGTCAGGAGTACCTACTGAATTGGACTAAGGTTAATGATTAGTATAATTCACTAGTCATGAAGAGATGTTCCCCAGTTACAGGCGATCCCGTTATTCCGGCCGCAAATGATTGGACTTGTAGCCTGCCGACGAGTAGGGCACATTTCCAGCCCACTGTTATGTGGGGCACCCACCATTGTCACTTAAATGATTGAACTCTATTGTCACTATAATGCATTGTACTCTCCAGATTGTCACTATAATGATTGCCTGGATAACCTGGATAGCTGCAGGGCCTGTGACTACTTGGAGCATCTCATTGCATCTTGCTAGTAACTAGGATTGTGATAACCCTAGTTAGTTAATGTAGAAAGCCGTAGACAATGATTGGCCGTGATTGCTTGGATGGAGTCTAGTCCAGTATAGTATTGTCTAGAATTGATTGATTGTAAAATTGTACCAGAATGATTGAAAGATTGTCACTATAATGATTGTCACTCCAGATTGTCACTATAATGATTGTCACTCCAGATTGTCACTATAATGATTGCTCTAGATTGTTACTTGACCCGATTTCTTATATTTATCTTGCCGATAAATGGTGAGAGAAACCAAGTTCCGTTCAGACGAAGGGTTACAACCCCGGTCCTTGTTTGGTTTACGGGTTGTAACCTAGCTATCTGAATAGTCCCATGGTTATCTCATCGTATATCATCCTGACATGCTTTTCCATATGTCCTGTCTTTTAGTGATTCTATGCAAGATTGTCTTTTATAATTACCCATCATGCTTTTCTTAAATTATTGTTTCTTATTATGTAATTATATTATTGTGCTAATTTGCTGGCTTTTGTTCTCATTTTGTGGCCTCCTTTGTGGCACTTGCTTTTTCTGGGGTCTGACCCAGCTGGTTTTGTATGGCCAGATACCGGAGCAGCAGCAAAGGATCTACCTGTCTTCCAGCCCGATGGTGGTCACCGTGCGTAAACAGGGCATCGAGTGGGTTTCTTTTGTTCTCCCACTGTAATATTGCAAATTATTCTTTTGAGGCGTTTAGCCGACGAGCAAGTGTTAGCTCGATTGTACTTACTTACTATCTGCCTACGGGCTGTAACATGATTGACAAGCCCCGGGGGTTGATCATGTATGACTGAACTCTTGCTAGTCCTCACATTTTGTAACGACTAGCTTCATGATCATCTTGATATGTAATGTTTGGGACGCCTTACAATTGTATATTTGGAGATCTGATATCTTGTGATTATTATTAGTTGGTTAAGATTGAGACAATAGGCTATTTTATGACCTTAAGAGACTGATGGATTGTAGTGAAACCCTCACATATCTAGACAGCCGTGACCGTATAGCGGTGTGGATTCCATTCCGTTATACGTAGCTGGCTATGTCTGCCCCCGCTCTCCAGTATTCTGGTTCTGGGGCGTGACAATCGGGTTGGGCTCAGGTCGATCGGGTCCATCTAGTTTATTGGAGCACTATAATATAATATTTGAAATAATTTTAAACAAAAGTAATACTAAGCACATAATCAAATAACATTCAAGCATTGATCATTACAAAATACAAACTGAAATAAGATTTAGGATAATGAGTTGAAGAGTTTGGGAGGAGGAATTTTGAATTTAATCTTTTTATTTAAGAAGTATATATATATATATATATATATATATATATATATATATATATATATATATATATATATATATATATATATATATATATATATATATAGGAAAGATAGGCATCCCCACAATTTTTGCATCCACATGCATCCCCATGTTCACATCCGTTGGATGTGCTTTAAGTCATCTAATCTTAACCATTGGTAAATCAACGGTTAAGATTAGATGACTTAAAGCACCATCCAACGGTGCAAATAGAGGAAATGCTTGGGGATACAAAAAGTGTGAGAATCTTGATCCTTCCTCATATATATATAATATATATATATATATATATATATATATATATATATATATATATATATATATATATATATATATATATATATATATATATATATATATATGATTTTTGGGTAATCCGACACATGAACTCGAGCCCAACCCAATTTTTGATCGGGTTTAAAGATTTTAACCAGAGCCTGAACCCGAGTATCTTCAACCCAAATCCAACCCATTATCGAGTTACCGATCGGATTTGGGTTTAACACGTCCGAGTTGGACCCCTAGATCGAAGCCATGTTCATCTCACCTCCATAGTAGTATAGGAATAACTTTCTAAAATTGTTAGTTATAATATTAATAGAGACAAAACGAAAATAGCTTTGAGGTGTATCTATATGTCGATACTTTTTTCGTGCCACTGGAAAAGAGTTTGCTATCAGGTTCAGAAGGATACTCCTCCCAGAAAACGATATAAAGTCTTGAGCAAAATATGCAAACAACAAATTTGAATCCCTTCTTCTTGAAATTGTTGAGCAGTAGTAATTTTGTGTTTTGGGGATGTTGTTGATGTTTGGCACTTGGATATACTCGGATATTTAGAGAGAGAGAGAGAGAGAGGGGAGAGAGAGAGAGAGAGAGGAGGGATGGTGATCCCCGTACTTAGGCATACTCGTATGTTGTTCGAAAATAGCAGTTGTCGGATTGTTTTTTTTTTGACAGTTCAGATTAGTTATCCAATTTTACAAGGCTCTCCTTTCATAAAATTTACAACTAGTAGAAGATAAGATAAAATTTAATTCGGCCTTCAAAGATGACCGGATCGGCCCCTTACTCAGGATTGGGCGATCCTCTAGTTCTATAGCAATAGTTTGTGTAAGATTCCCTAATCCAAAGATTAGGTACAACTCCACAATATTTATTGAATATTTATAAGAGCAGAGCAAAAGTTGATCAGGGCTAGCCAAATTTTGATAGTTCAGGACTACCACAATTTCTGGCAGTCCTAGATACTTTGTGGACTGCCAGAAAATGTGGCAGTCCAGTCAAACACGAAATGGACTGCCAGAAAATGCCAGAAAATGTGCCTGATCAACTTTTGATGTACCCTTATAAATAATCTATTTATTCCATTCGCTTAAAAATGATTTCTTCAACCGAAGACAACCACGTGGCGACACCATTTCCTCTTCTACTTGCGCAACCTGATCCATAGAGCACATGATGAAATGAATGATGCCTCTTCTAGAAGTAAGAAGACTTCGGAGTCAATGCTCATCCTACGTTACATAAAAATTTGTATGGTGCTTCAACTACAATAATAGTTCTTTCACTTTTGCACTGAACAATGGCGTTCGCAGAAGGAAGAATCGACGGGGAGAAGGTGTTCCGAGGAGCCGTGTTCCCGAAGACGCTCGTCCCGCCCACCGCGGTCGACTCTAGCCTGGAGAGCCTCGTCGAGACGGTCGAGAGGGAGAGGGGATCGATCACGGACCTGCTGCGCTCGCACGGCGCGGTCCTCTTCAGGGGCTACGACGTGCGCTCCGCCGAGGAGTTCGATCGCGCGGTCCGGGCGTTCGGGTGGGAGGAGACCGAACACGTAGGTGCCACCACGCGCATCAAGATGACCGACCGCGTCTACACCGCCAACGAGGCTCCCGTCGATCAGTTGATCAACTTCCACCACGAGATGTCCATGGTAATTATTTGGATTAGTTTGTACGGCAGATTTTGGATACTAGATTTATCCGTTATAGAATAGTGACACATTTTATGACAAAATTCGATTTTTAGTGACGAAATGAATTTTTTTATTCATGAATATTCGTTACTAAAATGTGTCACTAAAAAAGTCCGGTACCTAAAGTCTAAAACGGATAAATCTAATACCTAAAGTCTAATTAGATCATAAATCTAGTACCCTTATACAAAATAATGCTAATTATTTCCACATAAGAAATTCTCTATTATTTTTATGAAAACGAATAACTTATCTATAGTAAAACTCAAAAGTACGAAACTACAGTTATATAAAAAGGTTATAACAAGCTCTAAAATATTTATTTTGCATTTATTTATTGAACCTTGTTCCTAACTATCTATAACATTCAATATTATTTATCACTGGTATATATATGCAGGTGTCTTGCACTATTTCATATTTCATTGTATATTAGCCTTTTTAATTTTTCAATTTTTCTTAATTCATAACTACTCATATTAAATTTGAATTTTAATTAGTAAATGTAGATAAAGATATTTTTTGGAAAAAACCTTCCTTGTTGATGGAAGCCCAACTTTTCTCATAGTAGTATAGATCAACTTTTCTCATAGTAGTATAGATGAGTTAACTTTGCTACATTATTTTACCTATATGTTGTCAAAAAAGAAACTTATAATTTTATTATGAGTTCTCTTAAGAAAAGATCCTCTCAAACAAGCAAATAAAGAAAGGAAAACGAATCAAAACTAATAAACTATTGATAATCAACTTAATCTGATTACATAACGTTAATAGTAATAGTAGTATTTGAAACAAATAAGAAAAACAACCGTAATAATCATCGACGAAGTTAAATGTCACTATAAATTTCTTGTTTTCTTAATTAGCTTTTTTTTGTTACAACGAAAATTGTAATAATAATTCTAATTAACTTCAAATAAATTCTTGAGTGATACTATATGTACATCCAAAAATTTTATCCCTCAATGTCCCTCTGCCACGTGGCACTTCATTATTGTTTGAAGCAAATAGGGAGTTGAGTTGGAGAAAGACATAAGCAAATAGGAGAGGACCATGTGGTGGAGGGGCATACAGGGATGGAGTTTTGGAGATACATAAAGTATTTTCCTAAATTCTTTGTGGTGTGTAATATTGAACAGATGAAGCATTCCCCTTCAAAGATATTCTTCTTCTGCTGCCAACCGGCATCTGAGGGCGGCGAGACATCGATAGTACAGAGCAACATCGTCGTGGAGAAGATGGAGGAGCGGCTGCCGGAAGTCATGGCAAAGCTGTCCGAAGTGGGGCTCGTATCCAAAAGCAAGACCCCGAGAGACGATGAAGCCGACTCCGAAAAACTCATAAACAAGACATGGAAGTGGATTTTTAAGACCGACGATGAAGCCGTCGGTGAGAAAAGGTATTTTGATCGTAACAATATCATATATATACAGATTGTTTGATAACTTGTGCTTCATTTTAGAATGCTGCTATTTTGACCGCGGTCTGTGACCATAGGCCATGTGTCACCGTCTTATTGACAAAGATTCCGTTGGCGAGTCCCAGTCCGCATGGCCTGCGGTCAATAGGATTCGGTCACGTGGCTGTGGTCACAGTCCGCGGACAAAACATCATTTTGCTTCATTTTTTTGTTAGGTTTCTATGTTTGTTCTTGTCACTCTGTATCCTAAAGGATCATATGTATATGGAAAATACAAAATATTAACAACTGCTCAATACATACATGTTCATGATGTCTACTTCTGATCATATCTGACTTTGTTGGATTGTGCTCGATAGGGCTAAGGAAATGTTGAACTGCAACTCCGTCAGCTTCAACAGCGATGGGAGCGCAGACTTCGTTTTCGGGCCGAGCAACCCGATAAGAGAGTTGGGAGGAAAGAGGGTCTGGTTCCTGCCCTTCCTAGGCTACACAGGTAACATATATGATGTAAACCATAGCTTCGGCGACGGAAGCGCGGTTCCTAGAGAGGCCTTTGTCACTTACGGGGAGGTCCTGGAGGAGAACTGCGTCGACGTGAAATGGCAGAAGGGCGACATCCTGCTGATCGACAACCACTCCGTCCAGCACGCCAGGAGGCCGGGAAAGCCACCGCGCGTCATACTCGCTTCGGTATGCAAGTAGATCGAAATCGGAAATGAGAAAGAAAAAGAAGAAGAAAAAACATTGCATTTACATGATCATGGAAGAAGACTTGAGAACCAATATTGCCATGGATATATATACATACTATTATGTTGAAGAGAGAAAACATAGTGCTGATGAAATTGAAGAAGTGTAATTGAAGAAGCAGAACCTTGATCCAGTTATGTATGTAGCTCTTTGATTTCTTTAAAATCTTATCAAGTTTACAAACATAGTGCTGATGAAATTATGGTACTTGTTTGTAACATACATGGCTACATGCCACTTATCATTTTAGTATTGTTTGGATTGCAACTTGGAAAACCTAAAAGTATCACAATTGATAACTTACCATCTTAAAACTTTCAATTAATACCTAGTGCTGACACTAAATAATTAAGGGTTATTTAGTTTTCGGGTCTCGTATAATAATTGAAATTTGCTTTTATACTTATTGTCTAGAAGAGGATTTGGATTTGACTTGGGCTAGCCGTTAGATCTTATCATCTTGTTTGGGTCTCCATAATATTTGAAATGTGTATTTAGTTTTAGGATCTTATATGGTATTCAAAATTTTCTTTTAGGACTTCATTTTTGGATGGTCAGCCCAAGTTTACGGTAAAAACGAGACCCAAATCATATTCTGAATATTATACAAGACCCTAAAACTGAATATCCAATAGTTAATACCCTCATTTTTAACCATACAAGTTAGAAACGTTTTTTGTTTCATTTCTTCCTCAACAAATTCAACATCAAGCTCATCTATCTCCGATCATAATTTCGAAAAATATTTGTCCAATTCGGATCACATATCAATTGTCCCTGAAGATATTCCGATAATATCAGAGTGCTAAAAAAAAAGACACGACTCTCATCTGTGAGTGAGTTAATCTTGTTAATTCTCGGGTCCGTCTGTGTCTATATATGTAAATAGATTGAACGAGAGGCAGTGTCGGACTTTAAATTTTGAGACCTGAGACAAAATCTAAAAGTGGTATCCTCAAAGTTTAATTTTTTTTTTTTTTTTTGTGGATGACAATACTGTTGGAGTTTTTCCTTGAACATGTAGAGAGAACTTGCTCTCAACACTTGCCTAGTGTTTAATCCCACATTGGAAAAGCACCATAAAATCTCAATATATATTTGGACGTTGTTGAGATATGCACATGGGATGGTGACCCTAAGGAGGAAGCCATGTGGATAATTTTACTAGGAGGTAAGGATAAGACTCCATGTTAAAGCATTAATGCTTTTTGCTCTTGAAATTAGTTTCCTTTGGAGCTAGCGACTCGGGCTCATGAGACGTAATGTGGCGTTTTGTTGGCACACTTTGCACTTAGCATGTCAGAGTTGGCGCATCGGTGCGCGATTACGCGCGCTATGCGCTAATTGGCGCACGCTGCGCCAGTTGGCTCAATCGTGTTTGTGTATGATTTGAGCGGTTACGGAACGTTCGGAGCTGTTTTTTTTCACGTCCTGAACGTTCTGATACCGAGCAGTTACTAGGCGCACCTATATAAAGTTCCTCTCTTCTCTCTCAGGAAATATTATTCATTGTTCTGAAATTTTCTTACGAAATTCTCTAAGTTCAGAGCAGAAAAGATAGGTACTTTGAGAGCAGAGTTCCGCACCATCCGAGGAGTTAGAAGAGTGGAGTGTTCCTAAGTTTTTCGTCGAACTTGCTGGTTCCTGGAAGCTGTTCGTGTGGGACGAATAAAGCTTTGAGCGCCGGTGATAACAAATACGCCCCGGGACTAACAAATACAATAGTATTATCAAGGGTGACATGGATAATAATAAACTTCTGTGCCTTCTTTGAATTGACACATTAGATCTCGTTTATCATAATCCTCCAGGACCTCTGTCGTGCACCTTCTTCGAAGTGTTGCATAATTTTAGTTTTCCATCGAAAAATTACGCCCTGGGACTAACAAATACAATAGTATTATCAAAACAAAATTCAAGAAATAAAATAATAAACAAAATTATATATGTCATAATGAATTACTAATTACTGAAGATATTCCTAACCAAAAAATAAGATCTCTCGGACAAATAAATAAATAATAACAATGTTTGGGGTACCACTTGTTCCATTGTTCAATTACCTCCAAGAGAAAGAGAGAAAGAGAGAGAGAGAGAGAGAGAGAGGGTAAAGAGATAGAGAGAGAGGGTATAGACAAAAGGGGAGAGGAGATTGGCAATGACGGAAAAATAGAGGAGATTGGGAGCGTCAAACTGTTAGAGTGACAGAAGAGTAGACGATTTAGTTTTGACGGCGACTGGACCAATTTTTTTTAAAAAAAAATTATTCTAACTAACCGACTTGTCTTTTGGTATTCTAGTCTATAACATTTATATATCCTATAACAAAAATAATCATATAACAAAAAAAAGCTTTTATGCGGGCTAAATGAATTAGAATGAGTTTGCAGGCCTTTTTTTTATAATTGGACTTACATAATTAAATTATATATATATATATATATATATATATATATATATATATATATATATATATATATATATATATATAATTTGGTACCCTCTAATATTTTGAGCATGAGACATCTGTCTCGTTGGTCTCATATCAAGTCCAACTATGACGAGAGGTTTGATCAGAAGGGAAAACATTGCTAGCTCTGAAGTGTTGACAGTAGTTAGTTTTCTGGTTATTTCCATCAATAACTTGCCAATAAGTATTCATATTCATGTGATGAATGCTTCCTAGCTAGCTACATGGCTGCATGCCACTGACACCACTCTATATGAAGAGGCTAATTTGTACTTCAATAACTTGCAAGTATTTTCGAGTAGCGCTTCAATATCCTAAAATATAAAGTTAAACTTTCGTATCGGCATCCTCGGCTGCAATGAGTTCATTAGGCGCACATTTCTTTTGTAAAATCCTGCTATTTTATTTTCTGTAAATAAATTTAGCTTAGTATTTATTAGATAATACGACTATTTTTTTTCCTAATTAAACTTTATTTTCAATAATTCACAGACTTTATAATGTAAGAAGACATTTATCTTCCTTTGGTCCCCCATAAATTCGAAAATATTGTCTTATCAAAGTGACCCGAAAAATTAAGAAATCTCATGTCAATAAATCTAAAAAAATTAACAATCGAATGAGACTAAAATAACGTACATAAATTTCCAATCTACGTACATTGGGAGCCATTATAAATAAATTATAAAAATATTGTTCACAAAAAATAGATGCCAAAACTATAAATTTAGACAATATCAACATAAATCATAAAAGTATAAAAAAATAGTGTAACTCAAAATAAATGAAACTAAGTTATTCATGACCCAAAAAAAATTTCTGCAGATGTCAAGATGGTATTCTCTTGTCCCTCAAATTTTTCACCATGAAGTTTTGTTATGGCCGGGAACGCCGGGGCACAATTTTTCGATGGAAAACTGAGAAAATGAAACAGTTGTAAAGACAACGTTTCTAATGCAACTCCTTAAAGAAGGTTTTGCAACAGAGATCCAGAAGGATTCTGCAAATTACGAAATCTAAAAAGATATCGTAATACACGAATAATCTAAAGAGATTTTCGTGATCGTAGCAAACTGGCAGTAGTGCCTTCTAAAAAGAAGATACTGACAGAACTGCTAAAGGCAACAGAAGGATGACAGGCGAGAGATGGAATTGCTGGGGTGAATTATCACCGTTGCTCAAAGCTTTATTCGCCCTCTGCGAACAGCTTCCAGGAACCAGCAAGGTTGACGGAAAACCTTGGAACACTCCTGCTCTTCTGACTCCTCGGAAGACGGCGAACTACTCTGGCAATGGTACTCTTCTCTCTCTGTTTGAAGTAACAGAACTCACGCGTACTAAAAAGTACTAGTGTTTGTGTTAAACAACACGCTCACTACTCTGCTCACTACTCTGTTGTGTTAAAGAACACTTAGAGTTTTCTCTCTGGAATTCTGATTACTTCTACCAACTGAGAGAGAGGAGAGAACCTGCATATATAGCCCACGGGGCGGTTGCCAAGCAGTTGCCTGCACTTCAGGGTAGTGGCAGAACCACTCCTGAACATGCTGCAACTGCTGCAACCGTTCCCGCTCTAATATGCAGCCAGCCATACGCACATACGCACTCTACGCACACTGCGTACGCTGCGCACACTGCGCACTCTACGTACGTTGCGTACGCTGCGCACACTGCGCGCACTAGGCTGCGTACTGGGCTGCGTAACTGGGCTCGCGTAACGGGCCGCGCAACGTGGTCGCACAAGTGGCTCGCGCAACGAGCGCAACTTAAGCGCACTATGCGCCTAGCGACGATGCTGACGTGCTAAGTGCAAAGTGCGCCAACAAAACGCCACATTACGCCTCATGAGCCCTTGAGCCCGAGTCCGAGCCCGAGCCCGAGCCCGAGTCCGAGTCCGAGTCCGAGTCCGAGTCGCTAAGCCCCAACGGGACTTAGCTCCTATAGAAATAAATTTCCCAAGAGCAAAAAGCTTACAGCTTATTAATTGTTGATTAAGCCTTTATACCATTAATAATTAATCCCACATGGCACACACCCATGTGCACTACATGTGCATCTCCATAAAGAGTAAAGACTCATATATATGGAGATACACATTCCTTTCTAGCCGATGTGGGACTAAAAATCAAAACAAAAGGCTATAAACCCAACAATCCCCCACATATCTCTATATATATGAGTACGAGTGTTCCCCACAGTAACTGTCCATTATGCTTTTAGGATAGATGTCACTTAAGACTTGAATCTTCCCACGTGAGTCAAAAATCAAACTATAATACAAGAATGGACTAAGCTTTGAATTCTGCATCATAGCTGAAATTCTTTCCACTCACATAATGTAGTTACATGTGCTTCTGGCTGCACATTTAAGGCCGTGTGCCAGCCTGGTTTCAGTGTATAATATTGGGTGTCTACAAGTTTACCCGCAAGAGACGGCCTGATATCTCTTTTTCCATACACTATAGGTGAGTTCTTTATTAAAGAGACATGGCATGAAGCGTCCAACGCTTCCTTTGCGGTGCTACGCCGCTATAACATGGCCTTAAGCCGAGGACCTTACCCCGAATCACCGGGAACCTCATCGTAGTGTCATACTACCCGTAGCATGAGGTCTAGCCCCTTTGTAGTGCCAAACTACCCAGCATGAAGCCTTACGCTTCTGTGCGGTGTTACGCCGCTACGACATGGCTTGCAAGGCCGAGGCTTTATCCCTAGCCGGGTTTACCTCATTGTGGTGTCGTGCCACCCGTAACATGAGGAACACCTCCTCTTTATAGTGCTGACTACATCCCTCTTTAATTCAATATACAGCATTAGGCCAACTGCCTATTTGCGGTGCTATGCCGCTGTGACTTGGCTAACATAGCCGAGGCTTTACCTCCTTCGAGAACCTCATGGTGGAGTCACCGCCACACATAGCATGGAGTCACACTCCTTGTAGTGCTGTGCTACCATGCTTCCTGTAAAGCATACCAGACATTCCAAATGCTTGAGAACTCATTAAGGCATTTAAGCCAACCTCCCACAGGACCTGTTTTCCGCAGAAAACAACAGTAGACAACAGTGGTTATAGGTCCGTAACCTCTCCATGCCCAATAGAACATGTACCCACCGTTCCTGATATTCTTCCGATTAGTGGTCCTCCCTTGAACCAAAAGCTAGATGCCTGTAGTGACCCGCTCCGCCCTAGCGGAACGCCGATTTCGAACGGCAAGTGCAACGACTCAAACGAGCCGTCGACCCGAAGATTTGCTTCGACCCAATGAAGTATCGATGCGAATCGATACAAGGCTTACATTGGCCCGACAAGATGAATCCAGACTTAGACTATCGAAGGCGCGCTCGGAGGATCGCTCGGCCGATGCGAACATCGCTAAGGTGGATGGCTCCGATGAACCCGTCTGTGCTTAGCCTAGACACATAACAATACGGACACTATCACGAGAATCGCTAGGCGATAACACCCTGCATGCTAATAAATGATTCAACGCACCTAGCTAAGGGAATAATCCCATCTTGCATGCTTGTTTAGAACATGGAAAAGAACTTGGAAATCATAGAAATGCTCGCACCGCGCTCTATGCTCGTGCTAAGGCACAAGCTCACGTTCATGTCCCTTATACGTTCAAACAATGAAACAATGAATGGTTTACAACAATGAAACGGGAAGGCTATCAACATAGTCGCTCCGAGTAGAGTTTAGCAACATTGGAAGGCTATGGGACCGATGGGTCGCCAAGGCGACTCCCACACTGGGAGTTGCATAATGCGTGAAAGAATGAATCCACGAACGAATTAATAAATACATGAATGACTCTATGAACGAACGAACAAGTTAAAGAATGAAATGAAAGAAAGAATACATGAAAGATAAGACATGGAAGACGCTAGCGACAGGTGTGACGGGCACGTGCAACGGGGCTCGTTACCCGCGCTGTACGGACGCCAACCTGGTCGTTAACGCATTATGGCATGAAAGATAAGACATGGAAGACGCTAGCGACAGGTATGACGGGCACGTGCAACGGGGCTTGCTACTCGCGCTGTACGGACGCCAACCTGGTCGTTAACGCATTATGGCTAAGGGTTAGCCTACGGCTCAGAGATAGCCGCTAAGTAAAAGACAAGATAATACGAAATGGTCGTGGACAAACGGCACGGGCGATGGGGGGGTAAACCGTGGCCGTCGTGTGGAAGGATTCTGCGGCACGGGCGTTGGGGGGTAAACCGTGGCCGGCCTAGGCAGAATCAATACGGCGCTTACGGGCTGCTTGGGTGCGGGCTTGGGCACCAAGAGACGTAAGTAGGAGGGTATATTCAAGAGACTTAACGGGGTGTACCAGCCATCACCCTACGCTAAGTTGAGAATTACCACAGGGGAATGTCCTAAATGGCTTGTAAAGCCAGCGACCCGTGCATGTAGATTAAGTGGACTATGCTGGTGGCAATCCACGTGCAAGTTCTTGCATTGAAATCAAAGTATTCTAAGTTAACTAAATGAAGTGTTTCCTGAACATGCTCGAAATATAACACTCTTGAACATGCTTGAAATATAACATCCTGATCATGAACATGCCCGATATGTAACACTCCTGAACATGCTTGAATGAAATACCCGAAACATGCTTGAATTGTAACACTCTAAAAACGTGCCTACGACGTGTTAGAACATGCCCCCGACGTGCTAGAATCCCGAGACATGGACACACACTCGATATTGAATGCGTACATGAATCGTGTTATGTTATTATACATGAATTGTGGTTTAACTTGGTTTACCTTGAACAGGGAAGGCCGGACGGTAAGTATGGGTAAGTCGTGCATGTATTTCTCATGCGACACTTGAGTTCGGTAACACGAGATAGGCTATGCAATATGCCATGAAATTGATCCTAAGGCAAGATTAGAAAGACAATAAATGATAGAGATGCACAAAAGATTATAGAACGTGTTTGGTAATGATGGCATTGTGGGCGAGCCAGCCTCCCCACCAGTGCATAACAATGTACTGATAACCCCACAGTCTGCTTGCAGGATAGCAGGAGACGCCGGCGGGTGCGGAGCTTCCATCGAACGTGTCAAGGCGCGGAGCCAACTCTGAGGCCTTGGAACGTTGCAAGAAGCTGAAGCACCCTATACAGGACATAATGTATCGGAACATCGCCATGTATCCTTCCATGTTGTAAGCCATTTGGCACGCCTTTTATGTTTCAGAGAGAGAGAGCTTGAGCGATTTGTAATATCGGCCTAGCGCCGCTTGTAACTTCTTGAATATCAATAAACAAGAGTTTAATTCGTATTCAACTTGTGTTCATTTATTTTCCGCTGCAAATGGGAACACTCTGTGCGACTCTGTGGCCTAGGAATCAAATCGGCCGTTTCTGGACTTGGCCTTGCACGGGCGCAACCTAGGCCCGTGCGGCATCACGCCTTAGCGAGGACGATCGCTCCTACGGGAGCGGGGCGTGACAATGCCTAGTAGATAAATCTTTGAACTAATAGCATAAAACTTTATGGTAGGAATACAATAATACAATATCAGAATGCCTTCAAGCCCATTTTACAAGCTGTGTCATCGACCAGCTGGCGCTTGAGGCCCTTGGTGAACGGATCCGCCAGGTTCTTCTGACTCCGAACATCAATTACTGCAATAACACCTCTCTTGATAAGATCGTGTACTGCCCTGTGCTTCAACCGCACAGTCCTCTTCTTCCTATTGAAGAGGTCATTTGATGCCACCGCCGCAGTCGCCTGGTTGTCGCAGTATATCGGTATCGTCGGTATTTGTGCCCCAACCACTGGAAGATCATACATGAGCTCCCGAAGCCATTCTGCTTCCTCGGCTGCGGTATCAAGTGCAAAGAACTCAGATTCCATGGATGACCGCGAGAGCATAGTCTGCTTCTTCGACTTCCACGATATAGCAGCTCCACCCATTGTGAAAATGTATCCACCTGTGGACCTCTCGCTCTCCACCTCTGAGCACCAACTGGCATCACTGAAGCCTTCCACTACCGACGGATCTCCGCTGTAGTACAGTGCATATGTCTGAGTCTTCTTGAGATATCTCATAACCCGTTCCACAGCTTTTCAGTGTTCAACACCTGGATTGCTCGTAAAACGACTCAGCATTCCCACGGCGAAAGCTATGTCAGGCCTTGTGGCAGTAGTAGCATACATCAAACTCCCGATTACGCTTGCATACTCCAGCTGCCTGACGCTTTCCCCTGAATTAGGCTTCAGCTTCAGATCACACCTGTACGGCGTATCGATCCCTGGAAGATCCCGATACCCATAACGAGTGATCATTTTCTCAATATAATGAGACTGTGACAGCGCTAGTCCAGTGTCTGTCCGGATGATCTTGATCCCTAAGATCACATCAGCTTCCCCCAAGTCCTTCATACTGAACTTGCTTGAGATGAATTTTTTTTTGTCTCCGTGACACATCTAATATCCGTACCTAGGATAAGCATGTCGTCCACGTACAGACAAACGATCACACCTCTTCCATCAGCGAACTTCGTGTAAACACACTTGTCCGTATCGCTGACCATGTAGCCATTTGACCTTATAACTTTGTCAAATTTCTTATGCCACATCTTGGGAGCCTGTTTAAGACCGTACAAGGATTTCACCAACTTGCAGACTTTGTCTTCAAGACCTCTGATGACAAATCCCTTTGGCTGTTGCATGTAAATCTCTTCGGTCAGCTCGCCATTTAGGAAAGCCGTATTCACATCCATCTGATGTATCACCATCTTATTTATTGCTGCGAGAGCAATCAATATTCTGATGGTGGTCATCCGGGCTACTGGAGCATATGTGTCAAAGTAGTCAATCCCCTGCTTCTGAGAAAATCCCTTGGCTACCAACCTAGCCTTGAACTTGTCAATAGTTCCGTCTGCTTTCATCTTCTTCTTGAAGATCCATTTGCATCCGATGGATTTCGCTCCTTCAGGAAGATCAACCAACACCCAAGTGTTATTTGAGGTGATGGAATCAATCTCATTGTCAATCGCCTCCTTCCAGAAAACCACGTCTCTGGTCTTCATCGCCTCATCATAGGTAAGTGGATCTGCTTCCACATGATAGGTGACAAAGTCACTTCCGAAGTCCTTCGGCCTCCTCACACGCTTAGCTGACGGCTCAGCTTGTTCTGGTTCAATCGTTGTATCAACAACAACATCTTCTTGGACCACATCTTCGTTGAAGACTTCAGTCTCTTGTGCACCCTCATTATTCTCCGGAACATCCGGAAGAACAATATTCTTGTGCCTTGCAAACTTGTCTTCAAAATATTCTGCATCGCGAGATTCAATGATATGATTTGACTCAATATCAAGAAATCTCCGAGCATCACTCTTCTCGGCATACCCCAAGAAGATCGTCTTTGTAGTCCTTGTCCCAAGCTTCTGAATCTTCAGATCTGGAAGCTTGACATATGCCAGACACCCCCACACTCGAATAACATTCAAGTTAGGTCTGACTTTGAACCAGAGTTCATGAGGAGTAATATTAGAAGTTGCATGAGGCACTCTATTTAGAATAAAAGTGGCCGTCAATGCAGCTTCTCCCCAGTAGCACTTAGGAAGGCCAGCAGTCAACAACATTGAATTTATCATTTCTGTCAATGTCCTATTCTTCCTCTCAGCTACTCCGTTTGATTGCGGAGAGTACGGAGCCGTAGTCTCATTGACAATTCCATGTTCCTTACAGAACGATGCGAGTTCATGAGACCTGTACTCCCCACCTCGATCACTTCTTATCCTTTTGAGTTGTTGTCCAGTCTGTCGCTCAGCTTCAGCTCTGAACTCCTTGAACTTCTCGAATGCTTCGTCTTTAGCCTTCAGCAAGTAGACGAACGCATACTTTGAGAAGTCATCGATGAAGGTTATGAAATACTTCATCCCGGCCTTTGTAGAGAACTGTTTGAAGTCACAGATATCGGAGTGAACCAACTCCAGAAGATCTGTACTTCGATTAACCCGAGGAAAGGGTTTCCTTGTGATCTTCGTTTGAGCACAAACTTCACATTTCTCTACCTTACCCCCACATTTGGAGATAAGTCCTAGACTAGACATTCTGTTTATTCGTTTACAATGAACATGTCCTAGCCTATTATGCCACAACTCAAGAGTATAAGCAGAATGAGTGACTTCATTAATAACATTAATTACATTGGACTGATTTACAAGCTGAATCTTGAACATTCCTTCGGTATAAAAAGCTTTCCCGAAATATGTTCCCTTGATAGACATCACCATCTGGCCAGCATTGATGTCCATCCTGAGGCCTGCATTGCAGAGTAGGCCTCCCGAGATCAGGTTCTTGGCGATAGCAGGAACGTGCTTCACGCCTTGAAGCGTCAGAGACTTGCCCGAAGTCAGCTTCAACACCACCGTTCCGATCCCGAGCACTTCAGCTTGTGCCTGGTTCGCCATCATAACCACTTCAGAAGTAGGTGTATAGGTGGTGAACCACTCCTTACTGGAGTATACATGGCAGGAGGCTTCAGTGTCTACCCACCAGTCAGAGTCAATCCTTACTGCATCAACCTGTGCAATCATAGCAACTACGTCAGTGATCATAGATACCTTACTAGGCTCTCCTTGCTCTGATTGCTTGGTCTTTTCTTTACACTCATTCTTAAAGTGGCCCTTCTTGCCACACTTGAAGCAAGGCATTTCTGACTTTGGCTTCTTTTTCTTGATAGAAGTTCCCTTGACTTTTAGATTGTCAGGGTTCTTCTTCTTGCTGTGGAAAGCCGCCTGCTTTCCCTTTGGTCCCTTGGTCTGAACCAGATTGGCGTTAGCCAATTGCTTGGACAGTGTGTCCACCTTCAGTTGAGCCCGCATCTGGTCCTCAACATAGATTTCCTGTAGGAGATCTTCAAGGGTGATCTTCAACTTCTTCCTATGCATGTTTGCATAGAACTTGCTCCACCCAGCGGGGAGCTTTGAGACAATCCCTCCAACAACAAACTTGTCGGGGAGGGGCATCGCCTCGTCTTCCAACTTCTGTCGCAGTTTCAGGAACTCCTTCACCTGCGGCAGCATAGACTTTTCGTCCTCAAAGAACCACTTGTGATATTTTTCAACCACAAATATTTTACTGCGGTTCTTGTCTTCTTCGTAGAGTTTTTCTAGAGACTCCCATATGTCTCTAGCGATATTCTTCTTAGAATAGGATTCTGCAAGGGAATCTTCCATAGCATTCAGGATAAAGAGCCTGCAAATGCTATTTTCTCTTCTCCACTTGGCCTGAAGTTTAGTAGCCGCAGATATTGCAGCAGCAGACCCAGTATCTGGAACAGTAGGTTCCTCTTCAAGCAGCACGTGATCAACGTCTCTGAGTTGAAGAGTGAGATAAACCTTCCTCTTCCAGACTTGATAATGCTCTCCATCAAACTTTTCTAACTTACAGAAGTCAGTGTTGAGGAGTGAAGCATTAATGTTTTCCATCGTAGCAATAAAGCTTTGAGATTGTTATTGCCGGGAACGCCGGGGCACAATTTTTCGATGGAAAACTGAGAAAATGAAACAGTTGTAAAGACAACGTTTCTAATGCAACTCCTTAAAGAAGGTTTTGCAACAGAGATCCAGAAGGATTCTGCAAATTACGAAATCTAAAAAGATATCGTAATACACGAATAATCTAAAGAGATTTTCGTGATCGTAGCAAACTGGCAGTAGTGCCTTCTAAAAGAAGATACTGACAGAACTGCTAAAGGCAACAGAAGGATGACAGGCGAGAGATGGAATTGCTGGGGTGAATTATCACCGTTGCTCAAAGCTTTATTCGCCCTCTGCGAACAGCTTCCAGGAACCAGCAAGGTTGACGGAAAACCTTGGAACACTCCTGCTCTTCTGACTCCTCGGAAGACGGCGAACTACTCTGGCAATGGTACTCTTCTCTCTCTGTTTGAAGTAACAGAACTCACGCGTACTAAAAAGTACTAGTGTTTGTGTTAAACAACACGCTCACTACTCTGCTCACTACTCTGTTGTGTTAAAGAACACTTAGAGTTTTCTCTCTGGAATTCTGATTACTTCTACCAACTGAGAGAGAGGAGAGAACCTGCATATATAGCCCACGGGGCGGTTGCCAAGCAGTTGCCTGCACTTCAGCGTAGTGGCAGAACCACTCCTGAACATGCAGCAACTGCTGCAACCGTTCCCGCTCTAATATGCAGCCAGCCATACGCACTCTACGCACACTGCGCACGCTGCGCGCACTGGGCTGCGTAACTGGGCTCGCGTAACGGGCCGCGCAACGTGGTCGCGCAACGAGCGCAACTAAGCGCACTATGCGCCTAGCGACGTGCAAAGTGCGCCAACAAAACGCCACATTACGCCTCATGAGCCCGAGCTCGAGCCCGAGCCCGAGTCCGAGTCCGAGTCCGAGTCGCTAAGCCCCAACGGGGCTTAGCTCCTATGGAAATAAATTTCCCAAGAGCAAAAAGCTTACAGCTTATTAATTGTTGATTAAGCCTTTATACCATTAATAATTAATCCCACATGGCACACACCCATGTGCACTACATGTGCATCTCCATAAAGAGTAAAGACTCATATATATGGAGATACACATTCCTTTCTAGCCGATGTGGGACTAAAAATCAAAACAAAAGGCTATAAACCCAAGTTTATTATTATCTATGTCAAGGATGACATTTGATTCAACCTTCTGAATTTTGTGATATTTGGCCACTGTTTCCTTCACTAGTGATGAGCTCTATTGGCTCATATTAGTATGTGACTCGATTATCCTAATGTGAGTGAAGTAGATTCCTAATAATAATTAGATGATGAATTTCTCTAGAACGAATATTGATGACAATTAATAGAAAATGTGTGAATACTTAATTTGATTGGTTAAAAAAAGAGAATAATCGATAATATACCTTTTGCATATACTTACTTGTCCAACATGTAGCCAACTAACAAATGTCATATTTATAACACCTATAAGACGGCCATTTAATATATTTTTTTGCAGATACTTGTCAAAAATTCTAAGGTTTCGTTTGATGCATCGTATATGATAGTATAGTATAAACTATGTACAACATATAATATATACAATGTATAAACTAAATAATAATGTTATCCTATATGCTGTCTGGGGAGTGTGATATATAAGGAGCTGTATTGTATAATTTTTAGATAATACTTTGTATAATATTATACGAAGTAGGAGTCCTTAATATTATACGGTGTATAACAACCCTCCACTATATAAATTATAGTATACGGCTGAACATTTTTTTTTTTTTTTGAAAGAGAAGTACTGCCTTTCATTTATAAGTTTGAACAGAGTTTGCAGCTTCAGCTATTAGTCGTTGCTGGATACATAGTAGAGAAAAATTTAAATTTTCATATAGGAAAGATATGCACATATTTTGCAAGAGTGTATGCAACTGAATTCCCACTTCGATTCGTAAAAGAGAGGCCAATATTCATGTCAGCAGGGATTGAGGATCTAGGTGATGCAATTGCCACAGAATCATCTCCTTGAAGCATCTGAACAACATTTAACACATCTCCTTCAATAATTAATAGTGTTTGCTCTTTTGATTTTTTTTTGGCTAGATCTGTTCCAAGTTTAAAGACCTTGATTTATGCTTCTGCACTAAGAGAACTTATTAGGTAATCCGAGCTCACCATGGATGTGCTGAATGGTGAACCCGGTCCAATGAAGAATTGACATTGGCAAATGATTCGTTTATTAACAAATTAACTCTACACTTTACGTCATAAAAAGAAACGGAAAAGTTAACGGTGATGTTAATTTGAAAAATTCATCCAGTGATGTCAATTTGAAAAGTTAACAGTGATGTTAATTTGATAAGTTACTAGTGATATTAATTTGAAAAATTCAACGAGTGATGTTAATTTGAAAAGTTAATAGTGATGTTAATTTGATAAGTTAACAGTGCTGTTAATTTGAAAAGTTAATAAATTAACAGTGATGTTAATTTGAAAAGTTAACGGTGATGTTAATGAGAAATTATTTGTTAACAGTGATGTTAATTTGAAAAGTTAACAGTAATGTTAAAGGTAAATTATTTGTTAACAGTGATGTTAACGAGAAATTATTTGTTAACTTTTTCGTTTCTTTTCTGACGTGGAATATGGAGTTAATTTGTTAATGAACAAATTATTTGCCAAATGTCAATTCTTTATTGGACCGGACTGTTGGAAAATAAACTTGATTTATTGAGCCCAACAAATCTTGTCAATCCACTACCATTGGGCTTTGTCCATTAGGTCCATTTTAGTTTTGAGTTTAGTCCATGTTCTAGGAACTTCTTTACCTAGAAAGTTCATGAAAAATATATTTGTTCATAAAAATATCTATGTTCACTACAAAAAAAGTGACCTTTCGGGACGACATTATTTGATACACAATTTTTATGAGTCCTAAATAATATTATTTGGGACACAAAGTAATATCATTTAGGACGCATTGTTTTTCGACCCTGATAATATTTACTTATTTTGGACTGAACTTTCTGTCCGTCCCAAATAGAATTTCAGCCTGTCCCAAATAGTTTGGCGGGAAATGAAAAAACACCGGGTAATTTTTTGGTCAAATTTTGAATTTAGGATTAACTATTGGATTATAAGTCAATATTTGGATTTTAATTTAGTATTTTACTTGGCATAAATTATAATACAAATATTATAGTTAATTTATTATTTAATTATTGGTTGGTTGTATTTATTGGATGGTGCATTTGTATGTATTTAATTAGATCCTTGGACTATTAAATTTAACCCACTTAAATTGAACTTAGCTATTGGGCCAAGCCCTTAGTATCAAATCAACCCACATCCTGTGACATAGGAAGCACAGAATATTCTTTCCCAACTCTCCCGCACTCATTTTCATTTTCCTCTCCTTCCCACCTCTGCCAAACCCTACTTCTCTTCCAATAACTCCACTACTCCCTCCTCCGCCGCCCAACAATCCCCATCTCCTCCTCAAACCCCAACCCTACCGTCGCCACCTCACCCGCAGGTCCTGCACCCTCCGCGACCTCAACCACTTGCCCGTGTCAAGTCACGCCTTCGCACCGCTCCTCCCTCTCCGAAGACTCCGACCTGCTGGAGGCCTTCCAAATCGCCATGGACCTCCTATTCTAGCTGGACTCCATCCAGGTCTAGCATTCGATCTTCCTTTTGATGCGTTTTGTTCTTGGGGTTGGTTTATTTATAGTTTCCATGATTCTCTTTTCATGCATAGTCGCGATCGATGATCCCGTAGACAATGTCCTTCTGGTAGGAAAGGGTGAAGATAGTGGATCTGCCGGGTATAGGAGGGAAGATGCAAGAGTGAGATTTGCTGAGAATGAAAATGGAGGCGAGGTGTTCGACGAATTGTCGAGGAAGAGGAAGGAATGGCCCATATAGGAGGTCATGGGTTTTACGAGTTAGGTGACGAGATGGGACACTCCGTACCGTTGTATGTGACAATGGAACCCGTTAGGAGCGGCTCGTAGAAGTTGTCATCAAGTTAGGTCAGTTTTATTCGAGCTTCTGTATTTTTTTGTATTGTATCGTTAGCTTTGATCTATTATGGGCAGTGGATGATTTGAGCTACTCTACTCTTTATGTACCGTTATGGTGTTACAAACTACATTATTGGTCTAAAATGGTTGTTGTACTTCTTAAGAAATTTTTATGGAATGTAGGTTGAATGCAAGTTTCTTTTTATCGTGAATTTAAGTTTTGGTATCGGTATCGGTCGGTATTTGATCGGAACTGTGGTGTATGATTTATACCCTTTTGCTTTAACATAACTTTGTTAATATTTTATTCCCAAAAAGTATACATATAATTGTTTTCATCTTTATTTCTTCTTCTGTCTTGGTTATTTGACTATGAATGCAGGTTTCAACATTTGCTGATATGAAGGGAGAGGAAGCATTTGATTCATCATTTCTTGGATATATTGATGAACTTGGGGAGGAACGCATCACTGACAATGATGCAATTTTGGTTAAGGGCACCAAAAAACACAAGCGCGGTTAGTCTTTCATTACTTGACAGTTCCCCTGTGCGTCTACTTATTCTGGCAGCCATGCATCATGCTATCATGAACCTGCAGGCTCATTACGGTTTCAAAAAGTTGTCTATCCAGTGCATTTCTTTTTTGGACTAGTCTTTAACCCATGATTGTTAAATGCATGAATCAGTTTACATTCTAGAAGTGTGCCTTTGTTTCATCCACCATGCTCTAGTTTTAAGGTTTCCTTAGGCTATCTCCATTGTTTCATACAGTAGCAGCATGGTGATGTAATTAATTGCATCAACAAAATGTTAAGCCTTTAAAGTTGTAACACTGAGAAGATTGTTCAACTGATTTTTAAATGTGGATTCTTACATGGATGTATTCGTCAAATGTCCATAGAATTTAATATCTTATTTGTGAAGGATTTTTTCCTTCCTTTCTAGTGGTGGTAGTCCTTTCGTGTGTGTGTGTGTGTTGCGTATTGTGTGTACGTGCGTGTGCGCACTTCTGTTTGGGTGGGGGTTAGTTCTTCCTACATCACCCCAACGGCTATGTTTGTTAGTAAAGAAAATAGTGCATAGTTGACCTAGTCGTGAGACACTTCCATATATGTTAGGTATGGACAATTCAAAGCGATAAGAAATAATACTACAGTCTTCTGGTAGGTCTGAAGTATTGAATGTACCTAATGATATGTTGGCGAACTTAACACACTAGTTTATTAGTGCACTATTTGTCAACAGGGATTTTCTAGTGCACTATTGTACATGCTCATCAATTCTGATTGAATTTGCCATGTCAATTTCTATAAATCATGAAGCTTGCAGCAATTTCTTGTTCCTATAAATATGTTGCAGTGACAAAGAGGGGAAATTTAAACAAAGTTCAAATTTTGCTTCTAATCGAGCAATGCTCACTTCAGTTTCATCTAAAAGCTTAGTTTGTAGTTTATAGTGCAATTGTTGAAGAGAAAATTTTGCCAAAAATGACCTAGACTTGGCTAAAAAGTCAACTCAAAACCTAGACGGCTAAAAAGGACCTATTATTTGCATTGTAAGTACCATTGGAGCCCCTTTTTCTTTATCACCTTCACTGCATGCTCTCTCTTTTTAGAACATTGCTTCAAGTTGACCCACACACGAGAATTCATACCCAGGCTTTTTAAAGCGTTGCTGCAGGAGTGTATATAATCATTGATCATGTTATATCTCAAAAATATTAAGAGACACATTAACAGTTTCTGCTACCTAAATTCTTTTACCAGATCTGCAGGTAAATCTTCTCCTTGTACAAGTGCCATTGCAGCAGGACAAGTAGCAGCCGCAAAGCTATTCGGCAAAACCAATAGGAAGCTTGAGATAGAAATATATGACTCCACCGGAAAAATTTGGCTCGTTAGCCAAGAGCCAGTTTTATTTTCTTCACGCATTAGAGCTAACATAGAATATGGGAAGGGAGATGCAACTCTTGAATAAATCAGAGATGCAACAAAGTTGGCCAATGCTTCCGAATTTATTGACAAGTTACCTCATGTGATCTTCTTATTTCACTGTTACTCTTTCATATGAATAACCACACTTTTTTTATTGATGGAGTGGAAACATTTACTTACATTGTTGCAATTTTTCACATTATCATATGAAGTGGGGATGGTTAAATACTTTTAGATGCTGAACCAAAGGTGGAGAGTTCTCTCTATTGCCTTATAGAATTTTTTTTCATTCTTGACATCACGAAATTGTTATCGACTTCTAGCATATTTGCAACATATAGTAACTATCTGTTCTGTAATTAGGGGCTTGATACTTTAGTTGTGGAGTACGGGACTCAGCTATCCGGGGGGCGGGGGCAGAAACAAAGAATCACCCTGGCTAGAGCAATCATGAAGGTCCCTCGAGTATCACTACTAGATGAACCGACCAGTGCTCTTGATGTTGATTGAACGTGTTATACAAGAGGCACTAGATAAAGTCATGATAAATCAACTCTCGTTGTTGCTCACCGCTTCAGTACAGTGAGAAATGCTGATGTGATTAATGTGATTCACCTGGTTCAGTCGTGGAAAGTGGTAATCTCTTTTATTTGCCATTTTAGATGATTCATGAATTTCATCCTTTCATACGCTTAAGCTAGCCAGTCACTCAATTGTACCAAGCATTCTTAAGACATACTAGTTTTACTTTTTAAGTTTTTAAGTCTTGAAAAGCCAAATTGATTATCTGAAAGGGACCAACTGGCGAGCAAACATGCTCTTTATATATAATACACATGTAATTTCTTTTTCATTGTAGCAATTATACAAACTGAACATTCTTTTTGGAAGGATTTGAGCCTCGTTCATGTTATTGGGAACTATTTGATTAGGCAAACATAAATTCTAACTGGTAGAAAAGGATGAAAAGTGGATTGGAATTCTGATGCAAATGGTCAGAATTTTGGTGGAATCAGTTAACAATATTTTTGGACATTTTCTAAGATTATCAAGGTAATAACTCCACTATGTATGCAGTTCCATTTTCTTGCTTTTTGGTGCACCCTGTTAAGTTATGGTTCATGATGATTTTCCTGTGAAACAATATTATCGTTGCTATTCAAGTCTCTATATGCTCGGTCCGGAGCCATACTCATGCAACGATTGGACCACACTGGAACTGCCTCAAGGTATAACTTCTTTTTGTTCATTTTTTCTCCCTTAATCCTAAAATTATATTTATCAGCTGATCTTTGCTTTTGTTTTGCAGTATTACCGAGTCGTTTGGAGTGCTTGGGCTTATGGAGCAGCTCCTACTCAACAAGCTTTAAGCTTGCCTGTAAATGGGCAGTCAGCTGTACCATCAATTATTCCAACATTACTACCTTCCCCACTCCCTGTGCCTATAGGAAAACCTAATGAATGTCTTTTACTAAAGAACATGTTTGATCCGAGCACCGAGGTTCGCAGTAGTGGTACCAATAATGTTGGCACCACCAGGATCCTTTTTGAGTGGCATAATTCAATCTCCGCAGATATATATATATATATCCCTGGTTCATCTTTGATGTTTGTTCAACGGTTCCATTTCAACAATTCAGTGTCCTCTTTACAATTCATTAGAGCAGCCTTGGCTTTAAAGTACTCAATATGCTCTGTGACTATGGCGCCTTCATTGAGTCAGTTTTCTGTTCGCAAGGTATGACGTTATCTTAAAACTTGTGATGATTACTAAAACGATACTTTGTCCCGGAAAAGGAAAAAAACGGACACTAATTTCACTTTCTTTCCTCATACTCGAGAAGAAGGATATCCACTTCAACTACTTTTGGACCCTATGTACAAAACTTATCTTGGTTAGCTTCCAGCAAGGCCTTCACCTTTTTCAATCATATAAATGTATATTGTTGATGATACTAGTTGTTCTCTATGAATGAAACCATGCTTTGAATGATGGCCTTTATAGCTGAAACCATGCTTTGAATGATGGCCTTGATTCATTTTCAAACTTCTCATGAGTTTTTTAGGTTCTGGATCTTATGGTTCGCATGTTGGGCTTTTCTGAAGAAGACGGATAGAGGATTGGGTCTACTCAGGGTGCTATTGGAAATGGTGTTGTCTGAAGCGTGTTACGGGTACCAGGCTGCCTTGTTGGAGGCATCTTGGGAGGAAGTTCACCTAGTCTTTTCATGCTCATGAGAACCAGGTTAGTCCACAACTTTCTTCATATCCAGTTGGGTATGTCATACTATTTTCAAGCAGCACATCATCAAAATCTTAAGCACTATAGCACAACAACAATAATACAACTAATCATCTGCCATTACAACATGGTTCTGGAATTTCATGAGAAATATACCAACAAAAAGAACAAACAAACCAAGATGAAATTGAAGAAACAAAACTCTAACGCAAAAGCTTAAAACGTAGTTCAATAGATACTATTTTAAGAAAGGTACCGTGAAGCTGAGGATTTCCATTTCCATGACTAAAACTTCCAAAGCATTTTACATAAAAGGACCTCTCTGAAAAGAAGTCACATCATAATCCTAGATCCACTTCCAAAGCATTATACATTGAAAAACCTCCTCAGCGAGGGCTAACAGAAAGAGAGAAAATTCAGGTGATTGTAGCTCTTTGATTGTACACTTAAAACTGTCATTGTTGTTTTATCAACTTCATGTTTAGCAGTTCTTTTTTTTAAATGTGTGACAGCCTTTTATTTTTTATCAGTGTATCTATTAAATGTTTAGGTGTTCAAAATTTCATTGTGTTCACATTACCCATGGTCATGTATGCTGGTTCGCTTTTCTCAATTTGGCATGCCCTTTTGCATCTGTAGTTTCTCTCAAAACTATCAAGTCATACTTCAGCTGAATCTTTTACTCCCATGAAGAACTTTGTCCTTATTTCTTTGTTTCCACAGGACTTGGCATTTGTTGTGGATGGTGTTGCTTTAGAAATTGTTCTGAAGAGATATAAGGAGGCTTTCACTGAATTGGCGATTCTCTCGAGGACAGCCATCTGCTGTCGTGTAACTCCTTCACAGAAGGCTGCTCCAAAGAAGGCTACAGATTGCGTTTGACATGCACATGCGGCTATCGACGTGATGTAAACTTTCATTTTGTAAACAATGGGATATGAATTTTATGTTATGGGGGAAAGATTCGACGTGATGTAAACTTTTATTTTATTTTGTAAACAGTTGGATATGACTTTTAAATGTTTTATAAAAATTTCTTGTCTTAATGTTGCAGCTACAATAATGCATTTGCGATTAAATAGTTCTGTGTGATTTTTTTCTATATAAAATTTAATTGTATATTTCATATACAAATAGGAGGAGGATTAAGTTTTTGGGACGTATTTTTTGGGACAGATTTATAAACCGTCCAGCAAATTTGTAATTTTGAAACCTTTTGGGACGGGAGTTTAACAGTCCTTTATAAGTATTTGGGACGGCAAATATCCGTCATTTAACTTTTTGCCACGCCACCCTAATAAGACCACCCATTGCCGTCCTAAAGACCGTCCCAAATAGTAGTTGGGATGGTAAACCTATTTATTATGACGTTTTTTTTGTTGTCCCAAAATGTCACTTTTTGTAGTGGTTCTAGAGATATCTTAATATTAATTGTAAAAGGATCTAGAATGATTCTATACTATATTTAATAAGTGTGTAGACTCTTCCATGAGCCCTATAAAAAGGTGTGCTCTCCCCTCATTTTGTACACAACAAAAATTAAGAAGCTTAGTGCTATTATAAAATTCTCTCTTTCATTCTTCTCTTCCACTAAATCTTATCTCTATAATTTTCTCCCACTCCAAATTTGCTCCTCCTAACTAGTTGGTTCACCACAATTCCAACAAAGTGGTATCAGAGCGAGGCGGTTCGAGGTCGAAGATGACAAGCGAGATGACTCCCTTCCAAGTTTTCGTCCTCAACAAGAGCAACTATGCCAATTGGAGCATCAAGATGAAGGCTTTGCTAGGATCACAAGATGCATGGGAGGTTGTCGAAAAAGGTTATAATGATCCACAAGATGAGGCTTCATTGTCGCAAGCTCAAAAGGAGTTGTTGAAATCTTCAAGAAAGAGGGACAAGAAAGCTCTCTTTCTCATCTACCAAGCCGTGTATGATGATGCATTCGAGTTGATTTCAAGTGCAACAACCTCCAAAGAAGCATGGAAGAAACTTCAAATTTCTTGCAAAGGAGAGGAGAAAGTGATGAAGGTACGCCTCCAAACTTTAAGAGGTGAATTTGAAGCTTTACATATGAAATAGTCTGAAACTATTCCGAACTACTTTGCTAGAGTTTTAGCCATTGTTAATCAAATAAAAAGAAATGGTGAAAGCATGACCAACACTCGAGTGATGGAAAAAATTCTCCGCTCTTTGCTTCCACAATTTGAGCATATCGTAGTAACTATTGAAGAAAATAAAGACTTGGAGACCATGACTATTGAACAGCTTAAGGGCTCACTACAAGCCTATGAAGAAAGAAAAAAGAAAAGCAAGATACATTGGAGCAAGTCCTTCAAACAAAGCTCACTTTCAAGGAGAAAGAAGAAAGCTGCACCAATCAAAGAAGTCAACGAGGTCGCGGTCGAGGTCGTGGTCGTGGAAGAGAGGAAAGAACTCATTACAAGACATTCATCAATGGAGAAAGAGGCAGAACTTATCCCACAAGAGGACGTGGAAGAGGAAGCTTTACAAGAAAAGATGCAAGCCAAAGGTATGATAAATCTCAAGTTGAATGTTATAATTGTCATAAACTTGGACATTATGCATCGGATTGTAGAAACACAACTAAAATGTTGAAGGAAAAGCTCATTATGTTGAAGAAGAAATACAAGAGAACTCAACTCTATTATTGGCACACAAAGAGAAAAGCATGGAGAAGAATACTTGATACCTTGACACCGGTGTAGGCAACCATATGTGTGGAAGCAAAATCATGTTCGTCGAGCTTGATGAGTCCATTGGCGGCAATGTCACCTTTGGAGATGAATCCAAAATACCGGTGAAAGGAAAAGGTAAAATTTTAATACGCTTGAAAGATGGAAGGCATCAATTTATTTCCAATGTCTATTATGTCCCAAATATGAAAAATAATATTTTGAGCATGGGACAACTCTTAGAGAAACGATATGATATCCACTTGAGAGATCGTAGCCTTTCAATAAGAGATCAAAGAAATAATTTGATTGCCAAAGTGCCAATGACAAGAACTAGAATGTTCTTGCTAAATATTCAAAATGATGTGGCAATGTTCTTAAAGGCATGCTATGGAGATACTTCTTGGCTTTGGCACTTAAGATTTGGACATTTGAATTTCGGGGGACTAAAATTATTGTCTACAAAATCAATGGTGAGAGGTTTGCCTTCCATCAAACATCCGGATCAATTATGTGAAGGATGCTTGCTTGGGAAGCAATTTAGAAAAAGCTTTCCCAAGGAGGCCACCACAAGAGCCAATGAGCCCTTGCAACTTTGCACATTGATATATGTGGGCCAATCAAATCTTGCTCCTACGGCAAGAATATATTTTCTTCTTCTTATATGATTACTCTAGAAAGACTTGGATGTATTTCTTAAAACAAAAATTGGAGGCATTTAATGCATTTAAAAAGTTCAAAGCACTTGTTGAAAAAAGAAAGTAACCATAAAATTAAGGCTCTAAGGTCCGATAGAGGAGGCGAATTTACATCCCATGAATTTAATAAATATTATGAAGAAAATAGAATTCGTCGTCCTCTAACAGTTCCGAGATCCCCTCAACAAAATGGAGTGGCTGAAAGAAAGAATAGAACTATTCTTGACATGTCTCGGAGCATGTTAAAAAGCAAGAAAATGCCCAAAGAATTCTGGGCGGAAGCCGTCAATTGTGCCGTCTACTTATCCAACCGCTCTCCTACAAGAAGCGTATAGGGAAAGACACCACAAGAAGCATGGAGTGGAAGAAAGCCTGGCGTTTCTCATCTCAAGGTGTTCGGAAGCATTCCATATGCACATGTACCGGATGAAAGAAGATCCAAGCTTGATGACAAGAGTAAGAAGTTTGTCTTCATCGGCTATGACTCAAGTTTCAAAGTTTACAAGCTCTACAATCCAAGCAACAAGAAGATTATTATTAGTAGAGACGTGGAGTTTGATGAAAAAAGTTCTTGGCAATGGGATGTCCAAGAATCAAGTTATGACTTGGTTCCTCTCATGGAAGAAGATAATGAAGAGAAAATACATGAAGAAGCACAAGAGCCTATCCCACATGCGTCGCCATCACCATCTCAAGAAGACTCTCCACCATCATCCTCGGAAGGAAGAAGTCCCACGCATGAGGAGCCTACAAGAAGTATATGAGGTAACTGAAAATCAAAATGACCTAACACTTTTTTGCCGTTTTGTCGATTGTGAACCAATAGGTTTCGAAGAAGCTATACAAAACAAGAAATGGAGAGATGCTATGGATGAAGAAATCCATGCTATCTTGAAGAACAACACTTGGGAGCTAGCGACACTTCCGAAAGGGCAAAAGGCAATTGGGGTCAAGTGGGTATACAAGGCTAAAAAGAATGCTAAAGGAGAAGTTGAGAGGTACAAGGCAAGATTAGTTGCAAAAGGCTACAAGCAAAGAGCAGGCATCGACTATGATGAGGTATTTGCTTCCGTTGCTCGATTGGATACTATAAGGTTGATAATTTCTTTAGCGGCTCAAAATAAATGGAAACTTAACCAAATAGACGTGAAATCGACTTTCCTAAATGGTACTCTTGAAGAAGATCTATGTGGAGCAACCCATGGGCTATAAGGTAAAAGGACAAGAAGATAAAGTCTTAAAATTAAAAAAGGCCGTGTATGGCTTGAAGCAAGCACCAAGGACATGGTATAGTAGAATTAATAAATATTTCCAAGATAATAACTTTGTTAGATGTCCACATGAACATGCCCTCTATGTTAAAACATAATGGAGATATTTTGCTTGTTTGCTTGTATGTGGTGTTAGGGTTTATACTAAAAGCATCACTTTTGTAGTAACCTTATTTTCTTAAATTTTGAATGAGAGTCATATGGGCAAATGTTTGCATATTGTATTTGTTGCAAGTGTTAATGCAAATGTCTGATATTATATATTGTAGATAATATGGTATGTGGTGTCACACAGACGATCATATTATCAGTTTCCTATGGAGTATATAAATAGTTCACAACCTAGATGGAATTGGACAATCTATTGGAAATGTTGTAGTGTAATCTGGTATTAGTCTATCTTGACTATAGGTTTACACTAGTACACTTTGTGTGTATTGAACATGACCACTTGAGGTTGTTCTCTTTGTACTGACTACATAAGAGAACAAACACCTCTGTTATTATGGATGCTTGTGCTCTTAATCCGGATATAATAACGGACATGTATATGCAGTGTGTATTATTTTGATTCATAAAAGAGTGAGATTCATTATGGATTAATAGAGTTATAACATTGTATGTATGATGGGCTGTTGATTATAAATGGAATCCATGTCCCGATACATCGGGTTGATGATGTTCCCTTAAGGAGCTCATAAGGATTGTCATGTAAACCCTGCAGGTGGATTATATCCGACATGACAAATAAAGTTGAGCGGTACTACTTAAGGATAAAAGATGTCGAATCAATATAGTTGTCAGTAACTTAATTTGACCGATGGACATACGATATCTTAACATGGGGAGCAAACGAGCATATAATAAAAGGAGCCCACAAACATAATTTGGGATTAGGGAGGTAGTGCAACAATAGCTCATTAGTGGACCGAGCTATTGTTAATGGGCCTGGATTGTGTTTCGGGCTGAACACGGGATATTCAGATCCGTTAGGAGGCCTAACCCTAATTTCTCCTCATGGTCCCTGCCGTAGCCTATATATATCCTCTATTCGCTGGCCGCCAGATTACTGATCAAAAATCTGAAACTTTTTCTAAATTCGTGATTCACGTAAGAAGAAAAAGAGTGGGCTGCCAAGGAGAAGAAAAGGTTGGGAGATCGTCGCCCACACGACGTCCAACTCGAGGAAGGAATAGGTGCAGAAGATCTTGGGGTCGTCCGTTCGAGATTGCCAGGAATTACTTGTCTCTTTTCCGCCGCAGGTATAATTCGTGAACCCTAGTTTCTTCCTGTCACGCCCCGCTCCCGTAGGAGCGATCGTCCTCGCTAAGGTGTGATGCCGCACGAGCCTAGATTGCGCTCGTGCAAGGCGGGTTCTATAACGGCCGATTACAGCGGCTGCGACGGGGTCGTCGCACAGAAGTCCCGTGCAGAGACATTGATTTATAGCAGCGGAATTAAAGAAGAACACATGAACACAAGTCATTCAAAGAATCTCTTTTATTGATATTGAATACAAGATTACATCTGTGGGCGCAAGGCCAAATTACAATGTCTCTCGTGCTCACTTTTCTCTCATTTACAAGTCACTCTGCTCTCTCTCATCTCTCGATACAATACTTGAATCCAGCGGAAACTTCGGAAGGCGATGTCCATACATTATGTCCTGTATAAGTCTTCAGTCACCGCGGCCGCAAGCTTCGAATCGCCAAGGAACTCCGTGCCTCGACGCATCCAAGCGAGCTCCGCGCCACGAGCTTCTACCTGTGCCTGCACATGAAACACTGTATGGGTGTCAGTACCACTGTACTGGTGGAGTGAGCTCCTCGCCCACCCATACAAAACCTACACGTTTTATTTACTTTATGCAGCTTAAATCCCTTTTTCGATTGTCTTTCTAGTCTTGCATTAGGATCAGTTTTAGGACCGGCGCCTTGGCGCAACTTGTGTATCGGAACCATCTCGTGCTTGCAATGTCAACGTTAGCTCATACTTTGTGCCTAGACCACTCCTTGTGCCAACAACGTTAACCTATCAAGTCGTGTTTGCCTTACGGCCATAATCAGAGACGCAACTACACGAAAGACTCCATTTCCTTGCCTCTAGACCTTTCTCGTGCTTGCATTGTCGACGCACCGACTTATACTTGTCTTTTGTGCCAAACTTTGGGACGTAACGACTCGGTCGTGCCATGAACTCGATTCGTGCCTCAATATCTCCGAGGCAGTGCCTCCTTGTTTACATCTTGCCTATACTTGTGTTGTGACAACGCGGCCGTGCCTCATATTTCGAGGTCGTGCCTAGCAACTCAACGTAACTTCACACAACTAGCCCTACGGCCCTTCTCGACTTAACTCGCGACAGCTCAAGCCTAACTCATGCAACTCTATGCCAACAACGTAACACTCGATGCCACATCTCGTGCCGAAGCACGTCGCCTTCGCTGTAGCCAAATCTTAGGCTCCGACATTGTGTCTTCTAACTGTATACACATTCAACTCAATCCAAAGGCACCCACGCGGATTGCCGCCCGTGCCGACACATCTATTATGAAAGATCACTGGCCTAACCAGCCATGGTGGACATAAAACTTACCATATTAGTTGATAACAATTATATTAAGTGTTTGTTATGGGATTGGCCTAACCAGCCGCCTTGGACGTAGCCTGGCAGTACGGGACCCTTGCAACGCAAGTAGCGAGCCCCGATGCAAGTCCCCGTCTTACCGATCGCCTTACCAGCGTTGCCTATTACCCAGCTCGGCTACAACCAGTTTCTTCCTAGGCCGAGTCGGTCCCGTGGCCGCGGGTCGCCGCTCGAAGAAACCATTCCCCTTGTCGACAAGTTGTCCAAGTTCATAAGGGTTAACATGGTGTATTTTAGGATACTGTTGGGGCTTGTTATGTGATCAATTCATTTCATTTGGTTGTTTTACTCTTTCCACTTTTTGTACTTTCTTTGTAGAGCCCCTAACCAGGGTTGCCTCGGCGACTAACCATCGCTTAGACTTAACATTCCTTGAACTCAGGGAACGGCTACTGCATAGCCTTCCAACTTAACTTGAACATAACGTGTTTCCTTAAGTATCGACCGACCGTGGCTAACTTTCCACTGAACCAACCGTGCCTCGTGCCTCTAAACCGACTCGTGTTCAACGCAACGCTGTCGCCCAAGTCATACTTCATATGACGGGCCTTGGGGTCGTGGGACTATTTATCTTGACAACCGCAGAATGAGCGGGACAACACATAGAATAACTTAGGTCGACCGGCATAACTTTTGCCTAACTCACTCAAGCCTACAACTTAACCCAAGGGACGAGCAAAGTCTACGCCAAGCCTTGCGGGACGGGACCGTGTATGCTTTAGCAAGCATTTGTGCGGGCGACGCCTATGACTTAGGCTAACTCTCAACTTTTGCACCGAAGACCAACTTTCCTTCTTCCAAGCCACGGAACGAAGGACCGAGTGTCATTAGGTTCGTCTTAGAAATTGTTCGAGTAAATATTGAGGATTACAAGTATGGCGGCGAGGCGATGCGATCGCGCAAGGCCTTAGAACGCGTCACGCTTAGTTGGTCGTGACTTCGAATGTCCCGAACGAGCATCTCGTTCGGACAACTTGTGAACGAGCAACGCGAGTTAGAAAATGTTTCGGAACGATGAATGAAATTGAATGGTCTTGATCGAGGAAACTTAGAGGATCGTGCGTGCGATATCGGATTGATGCAAAGGAAATGTGACTTGAGTTTTAAATAACGATTTTGAAACGAGCTTGAGGAATAGCGATCGAACTTGATCTTGAATATCGAGGAATGGTGGTATATCCAGTTCGGACAATAGCATCAAGTCGTACGATTCGAAATTGGTTGCAAAGGAAGATCGTCAGGTTACGCATGTCGTCGATGGTATTGAGGCGTATCAAAGATCGATATGCGATAACTCGGGGGTACTCTGGCTCGACAAATGACGATCGTGCAGATGTCATTGTTTCGATGGATGTTATAATCGAGATGTTAAAATGTGTCGAGAAAAGGATAGGCTTGGCTCGAGAATTTTCTAAGTTGAACGAATGACGATCGAACTATCGAACTTGGCTTGGATGAAAACTGGAATGTTTGGATTTGCTTCGTCGACAACCACAACGTTGATGTTCTTGTCTTATGCGAGTGCTACTCCAGTCTCGTACATGCGTCACGCCGATTAGGGCGATCACTCTGCGTGAGCGCTGGTATGGTGATTCATACAGCGGGAGTGGTCGAACTTGTACGGTGCGACAATTTGTGCTTCGACTTGTGGTTTGACGCGAAGGTGACTCGAGAATGGATTTGTGTGCTTGAAGAATCGAACTTGAGGATTGAGTAGGTCCAATCCGCGTATCGAAAATGAGTTAGTCTAAACTCAAACAAGAGTTACGCCCCGATGAGAATGATTATTCTGCGGGTGCATTGCATGGTGATTCATGAACCACCGTGGATAATCGGACTCGCGTGAGATTGGGGCACAACGTATTATCGAGCTAGATGACCTCGTGATCGAATACATGAATTGGTTAGAATTGGTGATTTGAATGGATTCGAATACGCGGAACGAATACGCTGAGGCGAATAGGTGATCGTGCTTGATGTTTAGAAATCTGAGTGACGCGAGCTTGGGTAGAAAATCCCGTACTACCGACTTTGGTTTGACCCTAGGATTGGGGTCAGTGTTGGCATTATTGTTGGGGAACTATGATTCCAATCCTGACATTGACTTAGCCTCGTAAAGATTAGCCTAGCGGTTAGGCGAGACGCCATGTTTCAAGTGTTAGCAATCGGAATGATTGATCTGAGGATTGGCATGGATGGATGGCATGGATCACGAATATAGGAAACCCTGCTCACGAGACTCGGCTGACATGCATATATTTTAGGGACGCCTGGGTATGTGCACGATGCGACTCGAGTGAGAATGACAAATTCTTTATCATGCGGCTTGGTTGAATACATGTATTTTGGGGACGCTTGGAATGCGTGCACGATCCAGCCAAGTGATACGACGAGTTCAAGCAAGGCTTGAAAGATGGGAGTGTGTCGAGATCTTGAAACCGTGTTAAAGGAAAGATTGATAGTCGTACGAGCGTGGCTCGCAATCGAAGAAACGCGTAGGCAGTGTGCGTACGATTAAGTCTTGGCCACAGAAAGGGTAGGATAGCTTGCCTTCAGGAAAGTCTCGAGGATGAGACTTGTTCTGAGTGGTGTATGATGTGCCCCGTCCCGCAAAGTCAATCGGAGGAATCGAAACGCCGACGGCGTTCGGACTTAGCCTTGCAACGGCTTGCTCGAAGACATCGCTCAGGTGGGGTAGTTTCGGTGAACTCTCCTCATCTTTGCCTTCACATAATAAATCGTGTTTTCAACTCGCACAAGTTAGGCTTGATAATAAAAGGCTACGCCAAGCCTTGCGGGACGGGACCGTGTATGCTTTAGCAAGCATTTGTGCGGGCGACGCCTATGACTTAGGCTAACTCTCAACTTTTGCACCGAAGACCAACTTTCCTTCTCCCAAGCCACGGGACGAAGGACCGAGTGTCATTTTCAAAGCACGTCGTGCACCAACTCTAAGCCGACCGTGGGACGTTTTCCATGTTCTAACTCATTTTGACCCGTCGGGATTATTCCCTTAGCTATGTGGATGCGTAGCTTTTATTATCAAGCCTAACTTGTGCGAGTTGAAAACACGATTTATTATGTGAAGGCAAAGATGAGGAGAGTTCACCGAAACTACCCCACCTGAGCGATGTCTTCGAGCAAGCCGTTGCAAGGCTAAGTCTGAACGCCGTCGGCGTTTCGATTCCTCCGATTGACTTTGCGGGACGGGGCACTACATCATACACCACTCAGAACAAGTCTCGTCCTCGAGACTTTCCTGAAGGCAAGCTATCCTACCCTTTCTGTGGCCAAGACTTAATCGTACGCACACTGCCTACGCGTTTCTTCGATTGCGAGCCACTCGTACGACTATCAATCTTTCCTTTAACACGGTTTCAAGATCTCGACACACTCCCATCTTTCAAGCCTTGCTTGAACTCGTCGTATCACTTGGCTGGATCGTGCACGCATTCCAAGCGTCCCCAAAATACATGTATTCAACCAAGCCGCATGATAAAGAATTTGTCATTCTCACTCGAGTCGCATCGTGCACATACCCAGGCGTCCCTAAAATATATGCATGTCAGCCGAGTCTCGTGAGCAGGGTTTCCTATATTCGTGATCCATGCCATCCATCCATGCCAATCCTCAGATCAATCATTCCGATTGCTAACACTTGAAACAGGGCGTCTCGCCTAACCGCTAGGCTAATCTTTACGAGGCTAAGTCAATGTCAGGATTGGAATCATAGTTCCCCAACAATAATGCCAACACTGACCCCAATCCTAGGGTCAAACCAAAGTCGGTAGTACGGGATTTTCTACCCAAGCTCGCGTCATTCAGATTTCTAAACATCAAGCACGATCACCGATTCGCCTCAGCGTATTCGTTCGCGTATTCGAATCCATTCAAATCACCAATTCTAACCAATTCTTGTATTCGATCACGAGGTCATCTAGCTCGACAATACGTTGTGCCCCAATCTCACGCGAGTCCGATTATCCACGGTGGTTCATGAATCACCATGCAATGCACCCGCAGAATAATCATTCTCATCGGGGCGTAACTCTTGTTTGAGTTTAGACTAACTCATTTTCGATACGCGGATTGGACCTACTCAATCCTCAAGTTCGATTCTTCAAGCACACAAATCCATTCTCGAGTCACCTTCGCGTCAAACCACAAGTCGAAGCACAAATTGTCGCACCGTGCAAGTTCGACCACTCCCGCTGTATGAATCACCATACCAGCGCTCACGCAGAGTGATCGCCCTAATCGACGTGACGCATGTGCGAGGCTGGAGTAGCACTCGCATAAGACAAGAACATCAACGTTGTGGTTGTCGACGAAGCAAATCCAAACATTCCAGTTTTCATCCAAGCCAAGTTCGATAGTTCGATCGTCATTCGTTCAACTTAGAAAATCCTCGAGCCAAGCCTATCCTTTTCTCGACACATTTTAACATCTCGATTATAACATCCATCGAAACAATGACATCTGCACGATCGTCATTTGTCGAGCCAGAGTACCCCCGCGTTATCGCATATCGATCTTTGATACGCCTCAATACCATCGACGACATGCGTAACCTGACGATCTTCCTTCGCAACCAATTTCGAATCGTACGACTTGATGCTATTGTCCGAACTGGATATACCACCATTCCTCGATATTCAAGATCAAGTTCGATCGCTATTCCTCAAGCTCGTTTCAAAATCGTTATTTAAAACTCAAGTCACATTTCCTTTGCATCAATCCGATATCGCACGCGCGATCCTCTAAGTTTCCTCGATCAAGACCATTCAATTTCATTCATCGTTCCGAAACATTTTCTAACTCGCGTTGCTCGTTCACAAGTTGTCCGAACGAGATGCTCGTTCGGGACATTCGAAGTCACGACCAACTAAGCGTGACGCGTTCTAAGGCCTTGCGCGATCATGCATCGCGCCGCCATACTTGTAATCCTCAATATTTACTCGAACAATTTCTAAGACGAACCATACACCACTCGGATTCGAGCCACTCGACTAGTCAGTCGACACTCATTCTTATTCTTCTCCGAACCTATCACATACACCACTCGGATTCAAGCCATACGATCTAGTCCTCAATCACATTCGCATCATTCGCTAAGACATCCTTCAGATTCATTCGACGAATCGCTAGCGTAGTCGCTCACGTCGTATTCGACGCACTAAGTCGTTCGCACTATTTCCTTCGAAATCCAAATCAATCTTCCGTGTACGCCTAAGCGTTAGTCCGATAGCGTTCCTATCGATAGACACTCTAAGTGCATCTCCGTTTCCGACCGAACGATACTTAATATCGCTCGCAGACTCGTTTGCACCAAGGGTCGAGGTGCGCGACGCGAAACACAACTTAGCCAAAGGCCGTGTGCATAGCCATCCTGTGCGGACTATATCCCGAGTTTGCACGCTCAATTGCTAGGTCGACGTTGGACTAATTAGGCACGCACGCGACTTGCTAAGGTCGACGTAGGACTATTCGGGCATACGTGCGACTTGCGGAACATTAGCACATGTTTTCTATCGAGTCAAGTTTGTAAACATTCGGACACAAAGGCCCTACCGATGCATGTTGCAACGGACCCTACCGATGCGAAGATTGAAACGCTCTGTACGAGCTTTCGAAAATATTAGACTTATTGTATGGACATGCCGAGGGACATTTGAGAGAGAGCACACCAACGATAACAACTTGCGGAAGCAACAGAGTTTTGCGGAAACTCATCAAAGTTAAAGAATTCAATCGACGGTAGACGTAAAGCCGTGCTCTGATACCACTATGTCACGCGCCCCGCTCCCGTGGAGCGATCGTCCTCGCTAAGGCGTGATGCCGCACGAGCCTAGATTGCGCTCGTGCAAGGAGGGTTCCATAACGGCCGATTACAGCGGCTGCGACGGGGTCGTCGCACAGAAGTCCCGTGCAGAGAACATTGATTAATTGCAGCGGAATTAAAGAAGAACACATGAACCCAAGTCAGTCAAAGAATCTCTTTTATTGATATTGAATACAAGATTACATCTGTGGGCGCAAGGCCAATTACAATGTCTCTCGTGCTCACTTTTCTCTCATTTACAAGTCACTCTGCTCTCTCTCATCTCTCGATACAATACTTGAATCCAGCAGGAAGCTTCGGAAGGCGATGTCCATACATTATGTCCTGTATAAGTCTTCAGTCACCGCGGCCGCAAGCTTCGAATCGCCAAGGAACTCCGTGCCTCGACGCATCCAAGCGAGCTCCGCGCCACGAGCTTCTACCTGTGCCTGCACATGAAACACTGTGTGGGTGTCAGTACCACTGTACTGGTGGAGTGAGCTCCTCGCCCACCCATACAAAACCTACACGTTTCATTTACTTTAGTGCAGCTTAAATCCCTTTTTCGATTGTCTTTCTAGTCTTGCCTTAGGATCAGTTTTAGGACCGGCGCCTTGGCGCAACTTGTGTATCGGAACCATCTCGTGCTTGCAATGTCAACGTTAGCTCATACTTTGTGCCTAGACCACTCCTTGTGCCAACAACATTAACCTATCAAGTCGTGTTTGCCTTACGGCCATAATCAGAGACGCAACTACACGAAAGACTCCATTTCCTTGCCTCTAGACCTTTCTCGTGCTTGCATTGTCGACGCACCGACTTATACTTGTCTTTTGTGCCAAACTTTGGGACGTAACGACTCGGTCGTGCCATGAACTCGATTCGTGCCTCAATATCTCCGAGGCAGTGCCTCCTTGTTTACATCTTGCCTATACTTGTGTTGTGACAACGCGGCCGTGCCTCATATTTCGAGGTCGTGCCTAGCAACTCAACGTAACTTCACACAACTAGCCCTACGGCCCTTCTCGACTTAACTCGCGACAGCTCAAGCCTAACTCATGCAACTCTATGCCAACAACGTAACACTCGACGCCACATCTCGTGCCGAAACACTCGACGCCTCATATTTTGTACTTTCTTTGTAGAGCCCCTAACCAGGGTTGCCTCGGCGACTAACCATCGCTTAGACTTAACATTCCTTGAACTCAGGGAACGGCTACTGCATAGCCTTCCAACTTAACTTGAACATAACGTGTTTCCTTAAGTATCGACCGACCGTGGCTAACTTTCCACTGAACCAACCGTGGCTCGTGCCTCTAAACCGACTCGTGTTCGACGCAACGCTGTCGCCCAAGTCATACTTCATATGACGGGCCTTGGGGTCGTGGACTATTTATCTTGACAACCGCAGAATGAGCGGGACAACACATAGAATAACTTAGGTCGACCGGCATAACTTTTGCCTAACTCACTCAAGCCTACAACTTAACCCAAGGACGAGCAAAGGCTACGCCAAGCCTTGCGGGACGGGACCGTCTATGCTTTAGCAAGCATTTGTGCGGGCGACGCCTATGACTTAGGCTAACTCCCAACTTTTGCACCGAAGACCAACTTTCCTTCTCCCAAGCCACGGGACGAAGGACCGAGTGTCATTTTCAAAGCACGTCGTGCACCAACTCTGTCACGACCCGCACCCTAGAGTTAGGGCACGAGAACGTAACGACGCCCAGCCTACGCCGCAGTGTCGGCGGTAGAACGCTGTCCTAGGTCGCAACATCTAACAATATAAAGCTAAGCAGTTTATACTCCCCAAATGGGGGTGACATAGCAGATACAACTCAATCACATCTAAGGTAGAGCATGATAAGAATAGATAAAACATGAAATCCAAATAAATACGGGAGATAGAAGTCTAAGTGTCTAAGATACATGAACCCAGAAGTACATCTCAAACTCAAATAAAGATACAGTAATCCACAAGGTAAATACAACTCCTGACAAAAGAAATAACTACCTAAACAAACCCTACTGTGTCTCCTCTAGGCTAGCAGGCACCTCCAGACTATCTGTAAAATTTATCAACAGGTCCAGTCAGGACTGGAGCGAGCACAATACATCTCATGCAGTTCATATCATGTCAGGAAATAAAGCAGGCAATAGAATAAAATACATGAAACGCTGTAAGAAGATGTACATAAAATAGGAGAGATATTTGATAACTGGAAATATATATACATGATAAGTAAGAACTGTATGTGACTAGTGATTTAGAGTACGAGATGGCATGTAATTGGCTTAGGTTGTACATGATGAACATGAAAAGTAACAGAGTGTACATGATGGGTAAATCACATGACCATTTATACTCACCCCTACCCACAATCAATACACAAGGATCTATTCAAGTTACGTTACGGACATGATGTTTTGGTTATACAAGAGACACATGGGCAAACATGAGCGTACATGAAAAAACATGAGAGTACATAAACGTACATGTAAGAACATGAGAGAACATGAGTGTACATGAATAACGCAGATGCAAGGAATACATGATGTACATGAAACACATGTCATAAAGTATCCGATGCGCCCGCTAAGGGGGTAACATCCCAAGAAGAGATCCATATAGTACCAATCCGTGATGATAACGTGACAGCATGAAGTAAAAGTAATCTAAAGCGAGAATATAATTCGTGACAAGTATGAAACGATCAGAGAATGTACTCGCCTGATAACCTGAACAGCTGATAAGTATATGGGGGTCCAACTGAAGCCACAGAGTCCTATTTAAAGCAACACAGGTTACAAGGTGTTCAAGTTGAAATAAATAAAACTATACTAGCCATCTATATTATTCTAGGTTCTTCTAAGTCAAAACATCTCTAGGTCGACTCCGGTCAATAATCTAGTCAAACTAGGTCAAGTGTTGACTTATAGTTGACTTTGGGTCAACTGGTCAACTCTGGTCAAACAGGGTCAATTCTAGTCTAATATAAAGTGTACTTCGTTATTTGTACGTCGAAACTTACGACACGCAAATCGAGATAAGAAGATTATCGGTAAGGTTGATAATCTTATTATAGTTATCCACGTGTCCAACATGCCAATTTCAGCGATGTGAGATCACCGGAATTGGCTGATCTCAGTTTCGTTCTACTAATCCCGAAATACGAACATTATATGAATTAATTATTAATTAATTAAGGTTAAACTTAGAGAAATTATCAACAAATATTGTCGGACGATGAAATGAACATCGCCAACGTGTCCAGAATGGTCAAATTAGCTAGGATAGCCTACCCAACGGTCCAATTTGGACACAAGGGCAAAAAGGTAATTTCGGGTCAAAACGGTGTCCGTGTCGGAGCCGTTTTGCACCGAAAAACGTGCAAGAAAACAAGTCTATAAAATATAACAAATTATATGTCCACGCAACCAGAATGTCGATACGAACCCAACGGTATCTCTAGAATTGGATTCCGTTGTCCCGATCTCATTTTGGCCCGTTGACCAGAACTTGGAATTTCGATTTGCACGGAAATGCGTGCCGGAGCCAAAGTTCTCAAAACTCAGCAAACTACCTGTCAACGAGTCCAGAATGATGATACGAACTCAACGGTATCTCCGGAATTGGATTCCGATGAGCCGATCTCAAAATGACCCGTTGACCCGGATATTGGTATCCGACTTGCACCGAAATGCGTGCCAGACCCAATGTCCACCAAAACCTCGCAAATTATATGTCAACGAGTCCAGAATGACGATAAGAACTCAACGGTATCTCCGGAATTGGATTCCGATGAGCCGGCATCAAAAAGTCCCGTTGACCCAGAATGTGGGACCCGCTTTGCACCGAAAAACGTGTCCGGGCCCACGTTCTCCAAATCTAACAAATTTTATATGAAAACATGCCAGAACGACGCCACAAGTCTAATGGTGGTGTCAGAAATGAAATCTGGAGTCCCGTGTTCAAAAATGGAATTTTACAAGTTAGAAATTACGAATTCGGACGACCAACTTTGGCATCGAATTCAACCAATCAAACAAGCTCACAATGAAACGAAACTGAAAGGGGTAGCAAGAGGGTTATACCAGCTTCGCATCGGAACTGGTAGCACGCCAAACGGAGCTGCGGTGGAGGAGATACAAGCTGACGAAGATGGCCTCGCGAAACTGTCCAAATTTAATACAATTTAAACGGTCAACTTGGTGGCCGGTTTTCATGTTTCAAACGATAAAATTAACGGACGAAAATTGACAGGGATGAAGGTGGATATACCGAGATTGCGACGGAGGGAAGAAATTGCCGATCCAACGGTCGGATCTCCGGGAAAACGTGTGCGAAGTCGCTGCGACGGAGCGCCAAATCTGAGTTCCAAACTCGCGCGCGCCGACGGGATCTCGTTCAAAACGCAGAAATCGCCTCGACGGCGCGTCCCGGAGGACGGTGGCCGTCAGGGGACAGTACGTTGGAGTTCGTCCAGAGGGGGGCCACCCACGGCGGGGGTTCGTCGGAGCCACGGCGACGCGTGGCCGGCTCGGCGCGGCGCGTCAGCGCTCGCGCGCACGCGCGCGGCCAGCGTCGAGCTGCTGCTGCCACGCTGCCAGTGGCGCGTGCGGGGCTGCGCGCGGCCTACGGCGAGGTGGGGGCCGTCGACCAGCGGCGCACGGCCAGGGCTGGTGGCTCGGGTTGGCTCGAGGAGGTGGTGAAGGCGGTTGTTTGGTGGTGGGGATAGAAGGAAGGTCAATGGTGGTGGCATTGTGAAATGGAGGAGGAGAGGAGAAGAAGATGGTCGACGTCGACGGCCCGCTGGCCAGGGGTGGTGGCTCGGCCAGGGAGGTCGGGCCAAGGAGGAGGAAGGGAGAGGATCGGCTGTTGGTTGTAGTTTTGTTGTTGTTGTTGTAGTAGTTTTAGGTTTGAATGATTGGATAAGGAGAGAGAAGAACCATTAATAAAGTGAGAGAGAGGAAGAGAGAGGAGAAAAGTTTGTCCACCCTAGAAATTAGGGTCGGCATGTTGGCTGTGTGAATGAGTGTGGAAAAGTGTAGTGAAATCAATGGTTGGGATTGATTAGGAAAATCAATGGCTAGGAATAAATGGGAAAGAATTGGTCATTCCAAAGGGATTTTAATTCAACAGAAATTTTATTAAATATAGGAAAAATGGGTGGAAGGGTACTCAATATTTTCGGGCAAGAAAATACGAGGGTGCTACGATGGAGGAAATCATGGAGCTGGACTGGACTCGGTGGAGCCGGATTGGGTCAAAACTGGACATTGTGCGAAAATCGAATTAAAATAATGAATCGATGATCATGGGCAAATAAGTAGCACATGGGGATTCCAAATAATGGGACACAAGTGGCGGACGGCTAGTAGGCTCAAAGTGGGCCATGTCCATAGTTGGGGCTGACAGGTTTTGGTCGACAGGGGACCCACAAATCAAGTTGGAAAATGAATGTGACGCCGTGGCGTGAAATAAATCGGGTCACGTGTCGGGAAGTTGTGCGAATCAAATGGAGCCCAAAATGACATGAATGAGTGGGAAACGAAGGTCATGGGTGACGAGCGTCTCGAGTAGATCATCAATGAGGAGTTGGTTTCAAGGAAATGACTGGTCTGGCGCTCCCAATTTAAATGTCATGGTAACGCGCTGAAAATGATCAAGGAAAAAAAGTGGGAAAATAAATATCAATCAAATGGTCTAAACCGACCCGAAGTTCAGCGAAGAAAAAAAAGGCACAAGGGAACAAGTTTGGGTGGGACACCATATACCGTCATGAAGGTAATCGTGTCCACTCCAAAACTCGTGAAGAGGATTTCCAGAGTTGAACATCCCTGATACTCCAAATATCAATGGCATGAAAAAGTACACTAACAGATAAATAAATAGAATGAAATATTTAATGAAACCAAACAATCAGAAAATAAATAAAATGAAAAAAAATCAAACCGAATTTCAGGGTGCTAACATCCTACCCACCTTATAAAAATTTCGTCCTCGAAATTAAAATGTCCCTACTCCCTCTAGGTCAAACCCCCATAATCAAAGTTCCAGAACTTAAATAAAACATACCATCAAAAAGAACGACATACAGGGTCATGGCATACGGTGACAGTGAAGTCTTATCTAGGTATACTAGTCATACTAACCAAAAGGGTCATAGGGTATCAAAACACACAAGCAATCCAGGTTGCTAAAATAGAAAAGTTACAAAAATAACAAATCATCAAAACTATGAGGTTGTCTATCACCCCCTATGAAAACTGGTACTTATCAAAAATAAAACAAGGTAACTACCAATTATCCGAAAAAGTACTATTCAAGGAAAATCAAATCACAAGTTTAATTATCGAAAATCGATTACATTGAAATCCAATCACATTATATAATATAGAGAGCATTAGAGAGGGAAAAAAAAGAAGCTAACATTATGTGTATGGGGACATGTTCATATGGTTAGATAGTAGGCGTGTGTGTACGTGAACATACATGAAAGTGTAGGAGGATTTGGTTTCCAAAACAACAGCTATCAAGTTACACTAATCATGGCATTTTGGTTAAACAATCTACAATTCGCAACTTATTACTCATGCATGGCTAACCATATATATAAAAAGGTAGAGACTTAGTTATGTATTTATATATATATTATAACATGCATGCCTAAGCTCTATATATATATCTATCTAGATATACAATCATAACATAGAGGGAAAGGGTTTGGTTATATGACAGGGTATACTAAGTTAGGGTGTGTGTGTGTCCTTGTACAGGGTTATAGCTTAGTATTAAAAGGTTAAAACCAGGTTTTAGTTCAGCATTTACACACAAAAATATCTGAAAATAAGCTAACCTTTAACCAGTGTAATATTAACATAATACAAATTCAAAATTTAGGAGTTTGAACATCACAACTATCTCAATGCTCCCAATACATCCTATCATGATAGAAATGAACCCTAATCATATTACCAATACATTTATCTACGTATACAGTTCAATATTACATATTAAATCTGAAATTTAACTAAACATGGAAATCAATGTAAAAATGTTAATATGTAACTAGTTTTCAGGATTTTGGAGAAATTTGAACATTAAACCCAACTCAATGTTTATCACAAACTAACATGTAAGAATATGAAACTTAAATTTATATTCCTACTTACAACAATGTACGCAACTCTAAATATTATATTTAAGAAATAAAACAGCAATTTGAACTAATATTTAGAATCCCGCATCAAGGGTTAACATGCACAGAAGTCTCAGATTTTACAAATTTAACATAACTTAACCAATTTTTTTGAATTGAAACTCTATGTATAACATACATGTGCAGTGATGTAAACCTAAATAATAACATGAATTTATATTTAAATTACGAATTTAAACTGGAAAAGCAGAAAGCCAAAACATCGGGATTTTGAAAATTTAACATTAATGACATTTCAATATTATCTAGATATGTGGAAAAATCAAGTGTAGAATGCTTATGTGTTAGGCAAAGTGTCTGCTATATATATTCATATACATATTCTCATGTCCCAATAAAATTAATTCTACATCAGGACCAACATTTAAATTCCTACCAAAATTACTGAGTAGGTGATTGACAAAATCAAGACAGTTCTATTATTATCTAATACAAGAAAATAGCAAGAAAGAATAACGATAAAATCTGTTTGCTTATCTGTTTAAAGAAGAACCATTTTGAAATCCAGCGCTAAATTATCAAATCCAAGATAAAATCTAGCAAAATCATCGATTCATTGTATTAAGAAAACTCATAGCAAGAAGTTACACAAAGGTTTATGAAAACAACTAAACATACTCTTAAGTTAAATGACAAGAAACTAGGCAAAACAACAAACAATAATTTTTTTTTTTGAATGACTGAAAAAAGTAAGAAAACATGTTCAAAATATTTTAAGCACAATCTGATAATCATATGCGTCTATCCAAAATCATGGTACTCTAAATCCTCGTCATACTAGTAAGCAAGGCTACGATAATCACAGAGCCCTTGACTTATGCACATATCTCTAGAATCATGGTATTTAACATTTTCGCGGTGCCGCATGCTTGGCTGCGAAAATCTTAAATTCCCACACCCGAGAAATACATCCAGAGTCAGACTATATGTCCTCACCATGCTGGCTAATGTGACTATAGAAGACTAGATTCCATAACATCGATGACCTAGCCCATATAATTTCATCTTGCCAAAAATCAAATTAAATCAACAATGAATACTCAAAAATCAAATCAAAATTTATTAACGAACATCAAAATTCAAAAGTGAACACAATCCATCAAAATACAAACTCGAATGCAACAGCTATCATCAAAATTCAAAATTCGAAAATCTTCCATCAAAATAAATACAAACTCAAATTCAACAATAATCCGTAAAAATCAAATTTAACAACAAAAGTAAAATAAATTAAATCAAGGGAAAAATAGAGTTTTCAAATCGAAGTTAAATAAGATTCTCCAGGGTCGTCCCGGAAATCTCTCAAGGGTTCCTATCAGCGATTGAGTACCTTCAAAATATATCATATTCCTAGTGCAGGCTGTAGTGGTACTCAAGTTCGAATACCACTACACTTTAGTCTCGACCTGCATGGGCCACCACTAAAAATGTGTCACGACCCGCACCCTAGAGTTAGGGCACGAGAACGTAACGACGCCCAGCCTACGCCGCAGTGTCGGCGGTAGAACGCTGTCCTAGGTCGCAACATCTAACAATATAAAGCTAAGCAGTTTATACTCCCCAAATGGGGGTGACATAGCAGATACAACTCAATCACATCTAAGGTAGAGCATGATAAGAATAGATAAACATGAAATCCAAACTAATACGGGAGATAGAAGTCTAAGTGTCTAAGATACATGAACCCAGAAGTACATCTCAAACTCAAATAAAGATACAGTAATCCACAAGGTAAATACAACTCCAGACAAAAGAAATAACTACCTAAACAAACCCTACTGTGTCTCCTCTAGGCTAGCAGGCACCTCCAGGCTATCTGTAAAATTTATCAACAGGTCCAGTCAGGACTGGAGCGAGCACAATACATCTCATGCAGTTCATATCATGTCAGGAAATATAAAGCAGGCAATAGAATAAAATACATGAAACGCTGTAAGAAGATGTACATAAAAACAGGAGAGATATTTGATAACTGAAAATATATATACATGATAAGTAAGAACTGTATGTGACTAGTGATTTAGAGTACGAGATGGCATGTAATTGGCTTAGGTTGTACATGATGAACATGAAAAGTAACAGAGTGTACATGATGGGTAAATCACATGACCATTTATACTCACCCCTACCCACAATCAATACACAAGGATCTATTCAAGTTACGTTACGGACATGATGTTTTGGTTATACAAGAGACACATGGGCAAACATGAGCGTACATGAAAGAACATGAGAGTACATGAACGTACATGTAAGAACATGAGAGAACATGAGTGTACATGAATAACGCAGATGCAAGGAATACATGATGTACATGAAACACATGTCATAAAGTATCCGATGCGCCCGCTAAGGGGGTAACATCCCAAGAAGAGATCCATATAGTACCAATCCGTGATGATAACGTGACAGCATCAAGTAAAAGTAATCTAAAGCGAGAATATAATTCGTGACAAGTATGAAACGATCAGAGAATGTACTCGCCTGATAACCTGAACAGCTGATAAGTATATGGGGGTCCAACTGAAGCCACAGAGTCCTATTTAAACTAACACAGGTTACAAGGTGTTCAAGTTGAAATAAATAAAACTATACTAGCCATCTATATTATTCTAGGTTCTTCTAAGTCAAAACATCTCTAGGTCGACTCCGGTCAATAATCTAGTCAAACTAGGTCAAGTGTTGACTTATAGTTGACTTTGGGTCAACTGGTCAACTCTGGTCAAACAGGGTCAATTCTAGTCTAATATAAAGTGTACTTCGTTATTTGTACGTCGAAACTTACGACACGCAAATCGAGATAAGAAGATTATCGGTAAGGTTGATAATCTTATTATAGTTATCCACGTGTCCAACATGCCAATTTCAGCGATGTGAGATCACCGGAATTGGCTGATCTCAGTTTCGTTCTACTAATCCCGAAATACGAACATTATATGAATTAATTATTAATTAATTAAGGTTAAACTTAGAGAAATTATCAACAAACATTGTCGGACGATGAAATGAACATCGCCAACGTGTCCAGAATGGTCAAATTAGCTAGGATAGCCTACCCAACGGTCCAATTTGGACACAAGGGCAAAAAGGTAATTTCGGGTCAAAACGGTGTCCGTGTCGGAGCCGTTTTGCACCGAAAAATGTGCAAGAAAATAAGTCTATAAAATATAACAAATTATATGTCCACGCAACCAGAATGTCGATACGAACCCAACGGTATCTCCAGAATTGGATTCCGTTGTCCCGATCTCATTTTGGCCCGTTGACCAGAACTTGGAATTTCGATTTGCACGGAAATGCGTGCCGGAGCCAAAGTTCTCAAAACTCAGCAAACTACCTGTCAACGAGTCCAGAATGATGATACGAACTCAACGGTATCTCCGGAATTGGATTCCGATGAGCCGATCTCAAAATGACCCGTTGATCCGGATATTGGTATCCGACTTGCACCGAAATGCGTGCCAGACCCAATGTCCACCAAAACCTCGCAGATTATATGTCAACGAGTCCAGAATGACGATACGAACTCAACGGTATCTCCGGAATTGGATTCCGATGAGCCGGCGTCAAAAAGTCCCGTTGACCCAGAATGTGGGACCCGCTTTGCACCGAAAAACGTGCCCGGGCCCACGTTCTCCAAATCTAACAAATTTTATATGAAAACATGCCAGAACGACGCCACAAGTCTAATGGTGGTGTCAAAAATGAAATCTGGAGTCCCGTGTTCAAAAATGGAATTTTACAAGTTGGAAATTACGAATTCGGACGACCAACTTTGGCATCGAATTCAACCAATCAAACAAGCTCACAATGAAACGAAACTGAAGGGGTAGCAAGAGGGTTATACCAGCTTCGCACCGGAACTGGTAGCACGCCAAACGAAGCTGCGGTGGAAGAGATACAAGCTGACGAAGATGGCCTCGCGAAACTGTCCAAATTTAATACAATTTAAACGGTCAACTTGGTGGCCGGTTTTCATGTATCAAACGATAAAATTAACGGACAAAAATTGACAGGGATGAAGGTGGATATACCAAGATTGCGACGGAGCAAAGAAATTGCCGATCCAACGATCGGATCTCCGGGAAAACGTGCACGAAGTCGCTGCGACGGAGCGCCAAATCTGAGTTCCAAACTCGCGCGCGCCGACGGGATCTCGTTCAAAACGCAGAAATCGCCTCGACGGCGCGTCCCGGAGGACGGTGGCCGTCAGGGGACAGTACGTTGGAGTTCGTCCAGAGGGGGGCCACCCACGGCGGGGGTTCGTCGGAGCCACGGCGACGCATGGCCGGCTCGGCGGCGGCGTCAGTGCTCGCGCGCACGCGCGCGGCCAGCGTCGAGCTGCTGCTGCCACGCTGCCAGTGGCGCGTGCGGGGCTGCGCGCGGCCTACGGCGAGGTGGGGGCCGTCGACCAGCGGCGCACGGCCAGGCTGGTGGCTCGGGTTGGCTCGAGGAGGTGGTGAAGGCGGTTGTTTGGTGGTGGGGATAGAAGGAAGGTCAATGGTGGTGGCATTGTGAAATGGAGGAGGAGAGGAGAAGAAGATGGTCGACGTCGATGGCCCGCTGGCCGGGGGTGGTGGCTCAGCCAGGGAGGTCGGGCCAAGGAGGAGGAAGGGAGAGGATCGGCTGTTGGTTGTAGTTTTTGTTGTTGTTGTTGTAGTAGTTTTAGGTTTGAATGATTGGATAAGGAGAGAGAAGAACCATTAATAAAGTGAGAGAGAGGAAGAGAGAGGAGAAAAGTTTGTCCACCCTAGAAATTAGGGCCGGCATGTTGGCTGTGTGAATGAGTGTGGAAAAGTGTAGTGAAATCAATGGTTGGGATTGATTAGGAAAATCAATGGCTAGGAATAAATGGGAAAGAATTGGTCATTCCAAAGGGATTTTAATTCAACAGAAATTTTATTAAATATAGGAAAAATGGGTGGAAGGGTACTCAATATTTTCGGGCAAGAAAATACGAGGGTGCTACGATGGAGGAAATCATGGAGCTGGACTGGACTCGGTGGAGCCGGATTGGGTCAAAACTGGACATTGTGCGAAAATCGAATTAAAATAATGAATCGATGATCATGGGCAAATAAGTAGCACATGGGGATTCCAAATAATGGGACACAAGTGGCGGACGGCTAGTAGGCTCAAAGTGGGCCATGTCCATAGTTGGGGCTGACAGGTTTTGGTCGACAGGGGACCCACAAATCAAGTTGGAAAATGAATGTGACGTCGTGGCGTGAAATAAAATCGGGTCACGCGTCGGGAAAGTTGTGCGAATCAAATGGCGCCTAAAATGACATGAATGAGTGGGAAACGAAGGTCATGGGTGACGAGCGTCTCGAGTAGATCATCAATGAGGAGTTGGTTTCAAGGAAATGACTGGTCTGGCGCTCCCAATTTAAATGTCATGGTAACGCGTTGAAAATGATCAAGGAAAAAGTGGGAAAATAAATATCAATCAAATGGTCTAAACCGACCCGAAGTTCAGCGAAGAAAAAAAAGGCACAAGAGAACAAGTTTGGGTGGGACACCATATACCGTCATGAAGGTAATCGTGTCCACTCCAAAACTCGTGAAGAGGATTTCCAGAGTTGAACATCCCTAATACTCCAAATATCAATGGCATGAAAAAGTACACTAACAGATAAATAAATAGAATGAAATATTTAATGAAACCAAACAATCAGAAAATAAATAAAATGAAAAAAATCAAACCGAATTTCAGGGTGCTAACAAACTCTAAGCCGACCGTGGGACGTTTTCCATGTTCTTACTCATTTTGACCCGTCGGGATTATTCCCTTAGCTATGTGGATGCGTAGCTTTTATTATCAAGCCTAACTTGTGCGAGTTGAAAACACGATTTATTATGTGAAGGCAAAGATGAGGAGAGTTCACCGAAACTACCCCACCTGAGCGATGTCTTCGAGCAAGTCGTTGCAAGGCTAAGTCCGGACGCCATCGGCGTTTCGATTCCTCCGATTGACTTTGCGGGACGGGGCACTACACTTCCTATGAAGGGTTAGAATACATATTAGATCTGTTTAACTTTCTATCGATCAATACGCATACCAAAGGAAGGGCCCTGGAAATCTCCAGTTCCTTCAATTGGTATCAGAGCCACTTTGGATCTACGTATTGATTGATACGTCCATGTTGTCCAATAAAACCTACGCTGTGTAATAGTCGGTAGATGTAGATCTGTTCTAACTCGATTTTACAGGCATCTTAGATCCAACTATTATGGTCCAATGCATATTTTTAATTGTGTTGTTTAAACCACGGACATGTCGTGGATGTTGTTGTTGCTTCAATCTAGATTTTGTGTGAACTCCTTCGGGAGGCATATGATTAATATAATTTTAATTATTTTTGATCAATCGTGATGGCGGTGGTGGCTGTTTCTGACGCCGGACGAGATGCTGGTTTTAAGCAGTCCAGAGGCAGACATATGATTTTCGATGAAGGAATCGACAGCCAAAACCTAAAAAAATCGTGGCGCTGTTCCGAACCCCACGACCTGACCAGGCAGGTCGAACCCCGAATAGATGTGCGCAGCGGCAGATTTTGGATTCGGATAGTTGAGGACGGAGCAGCAAAGATGACCATAATAGTTAGATATTTTCTCTTATTTTTGTCATTTTGCTTTTTCTGATTATGCATGTTTATTATTGTGTGGTTGTTTTTTTTTGAAAAACCAAGCCTACATTAATAATGGACAACATGGAGATAATATCAACTAGTAGAAAAATCCTCATTGTTAAATAAATAAATGGGAGAGGATATTTATTTAGTATAAATCCTATGGTCTCCATTACTGATTTGTAGGTAATGTAATTATACTTGCGTGTTGGCTTTAGTGCTTTCCTCTATATCGGATGAGTATAATTATGGATCACCAGTACAAACTTCCTTAGGGATAATTGTAGAAAGTTACCTAGTATGTGTTCACTTCTCCATCTGAAGGAAACTCATTACAAGGTAATGGACTTAATATTAAGTAATGGTATACACTTAGATACAAATAATGGTATCCTCCCCATCGGAGTCACTGCTATTATTTGTATGACCAGAGCAAGACCAGCATATTAATTTTATTTGTCATAAAGTTATGTTGACATGATAGTAAAATTAATAAGAAAAATCTACTTGAACAAAGTTGAATTTGTATACGTCCACACTATTGTGGCATACTAAATTCATGGTGTTCAAGGTGTTGGTGAATTTCTTATTATTGTTTTGAGGGAATCAATATTTAGTTAATTCAAAAAGTTTTTTTGCTCTACATAATTTTATTTATGTGATTCTCAGGATTTCAAAAAAAATGGATTCTTTCAGTCCACTTATGGTGATTCTTAAAGAAAACAAACTTACTGGACTTAATTATATTGACTGGAAACGTAATTTGGACATTGTTCTGACTGCTGAGGAGTACAAATATGTACTTGTTGAGGAATGCCCACCTAAGCCTGATGCTACTCTGATGAAGAGGTCAAAGAGTGTCACTCTCCGTTCCCAGAATATGTATTCTAAATACGTGTACTGCTCGAATGTATTTATTTAATATTTATCATGTATTGTTCTGTATTTAAATCCTTTTAATTTCACGCTAATTAATCTTTTGTATTTTACTTTCTGCTTTTATTCTCTGCTTTAGCTTGCTTTAGGTTCGGCCTAGGTTGGTTTATTTTCGGGTTTATGATGGTTCATCATGAACCGAACCCAACACCACCATTTAAGCCCCATCTCCTTTCTCTCTCTTCATTACTTCTTCTCATTACTCTTTTTCTTCTTCCTCATAACTCTCTCCACCTACCAAAACCCATAGGCAAGTATACCTTGCTCCACATGAGAATCCATATTTTTATGGTTCATTTATCTCTCTCTCGTGATCCTAAGAGAGTTTAGAACTTGGCATTTTTCATTTTGAAGTCTTATTTTTAATAGATCTAGAAATTACTATTTTTCGGATTTCAGTGGTTTTGATCTGTCAAACTTTCTTATTTCCAAGTTTTGTTCATTCCAGATTGTTGAGGTTGTGTTATAGGCCATTCTGACCCATGAAAACCCTATTTCTGGCTTGGAATGAGGGTTCCATGGAAATTGGATTTCAGGAGGAACTTTACGCCCACGTTGTTACGTGTTAGAGTAATATTGAGTTTTACGCCCACGTTGTTACGTGTTAGCGTAATATTGAGTTTTACGCCCACGTTGTTACGTGTTAGCGTAATATTGAGTTTTACGCCCACGTTATACGTGTCCGCGTAGTGCCGAGCTTTACGCCCACGACCGCTCGTGTTAGCGTAAAACTGTTTTACGCAAGTCTACTTGACTTGGCGTATTCTTTTTTTTTATTTTTACGCGCACAACGTTTCAGGCGTAAAACTTGACTCTTTATACGAGCAACTTTTTACGCGTGGCTCGATCCTTTACGCATGCGATGTTTTACGCGCACAGTGTTTCCTGCGTAAAACTCTGATCTTTTTATGCCTACTCCTTGGCTCGGCGTAGAACGAGTTTTTATGCGCAAATTGTTCCTTTATTTTGAGCGTACTTCCTCTACGTGTATTCATCCCTGCGTATACTTTGACCCTTACACGCACGAGTTTTACGCGTGATGTTACCTTTTATGCATATAAATTTATGCGTAAACCTGACTTTTACGCATATCCTGTTTTACGCGCGTATTTTGCCTTAGCGTAAAACTTTGGCGTAGACTAATCATGGTATAAACTAGCCTTGGCGTAATCCAACTTTGGTGTTCCTATTGTCCTATACTTTATTCACTTTATGTTGGCATGATAATTCTCCTCTTATATCCTTATGCCTTTTAGCATGAACTTGATATAATCATGATATGTTAAATATTTTCTTTAATATAGATTGTTACGTGGAATGTACCATGTGTCATGAATTGATTTATAGATACCCCGAATGACTGGAATTTAACCCTGAGAGTTGTAGACTCGACCATACTAAATAATGGTTGACTTTCATGCCTTGTTACGAATTGACATTGATTGTTATCTTGACTAATAATTGATCATGCGTTCCTAGTTGGAACTAAGAGACTGGCTAGTCGTCTTATTGAATTGAAAGAATGAGACACGTTCATATGAATTATGAACTATTAAAATCGACTGGCCGATCCCGAATATTGGCATACAGGCACATACAGGCTTCCATTTATTTTTCTACAAAAGATGCATGTGTACTTTATGGTCAAGGCATGATTATTCTGTGGATTAGTTTTGATTGTTGCATTACGCTATGTAAGACCTACAACCTAACCGCACGGGTATCGTTGTAGAGTTGGGCATATCATACTTTGTACGGAAGTACTCATTCTGAATGACCATGATCCACGACATGGGATTTCACTTAACATAGAGACTACTAAGTTAAATAAAATAATGATTGCATGGAGAGAATGGATTCCCGAGTTCTTACATGGCAGCCCTCTTTTGGACTATTAGTGCCCGACAGGCCGGCTGGTCCCCACGGATACTGCAAATCTGCCACACGGGCAGGGAGCGGTATCTGCTTATATTTTTTTATTGTATATTGTATATTGATGACGGGCGTCCCGCTGGGACTCGTCTAATTCATGATTGGCGTAATTGATTGATTGGGTAAACTAGCCTTGTTTGCACATAGTAAGAACTGAGGAATCCTTATTGCATAATTCCAAGGTAACTTGAAACTCATAATAGCAAGCCGTAGTAGTTGTATGGCCGTTTAAATGGATTTGTTTGTGTACTGTACCTACTCTATTTACTAACTGAGATGATCAGAATGTCAGGACACGACGGGCCAACTTCTGTCCTTGTTTGGTTGGAAAGTTGGTTTGAAGTATCGTGATGTTGTGTGAATCCCAGTAGCTAGCAGAGACCTATGAATTATATCCTTAACTCTTATCATTGGTTTTAATTTTCATGTCGTGCTTCCTTGTGGTACTTGCTATTAGAGGTCTAACCTCTCTGGTTTTGCATGGCCAGGTTTAGAGCCGGTCCCCGAGGATTCAGATTACTTCCACCTCCAAGATGGTCAAAACTAGAGGAATGATCGCAGGAGGACTCGAGTGGGTTCCTTACCTCCCCGCTCATTTTGTTACTTACTTTATACTTTGCCGTTTGGCACCGACATGTTAGTCGGATTGTCTTATACTTACTTTTACATAATTGTAACTAAGTCAGGCTGCAGCTGATAATAATTGTGTATACTTTATGTCACGACCCGCACCCACTGTTAGGGTACGAGAACGTAACAACGCCCAGCCTACGCCGCAGTGTCGGCGGTAGAACGCTGTCCTAGGTCAATCATCTATCAATATCAAGTACCTGTACAGTTTATACTCTCCGAATGGAGGTGACATAACAATATATATCTCAATCACTTCTAGGGTAGAAGAATGAAGAACAGATAGATAGATAGTAACTCAAAGAGAACCATAGCATAGATGAAAATGTCCAAGTGTCTAGGATAACATAACACCAGAATGTCAACTCATAATACAATAAGTCTAAGAGTCTATACATCTCCACATCTCAAAAATACAACTCAGATGTGAGACAAAAGTAAATATAGAAAAGACTGCCTAGGCTAAACTGGTCTAGACTACTGGAACAACATCCTCAGCTGCAGGTGGATCCTGCTGAGGGTCCACAACATAAGTATCATCTAGTCCTGCTCCATAATAGGTAGACACCAGGGCCTCCTCCTCATCCTCTGTAATATTTTCAACAGGTCCAATCAGGACGGGAACGAGCACAATACATCTCACGCAGTGCATAGAATGATAGGAGATATAAAGCATGCAATAGAGTAAAATACAGGAACTGCTGAAGGAAGATACATGTAGCAAAAGAGATAGCTGTAAAGGAAATATCTACTGTATATAGAGAACTAGCAGTGTCTAGTGAGTCAGAGTAAAATATAGACATGTGAAATGGCATAGGAGATTCATGACTACAGCTAGAAGTGATTCATGACTACAGCTACTGGGGTAATATCCACATGACTATTTCCACTCCCCCATCCCCAATCAATACACAAGGATCCATTCAGGTTATGTTAAGATTCGTGATAAGCCCATAATTGGGTGATACGTGAGTGATTCATGAAGATTCATGGAGGCTCGGTGATCATGAGAGTACATGAGTCACTAGCTGATACATGAAGATACATGAAAATAGAAGCATGAGATACATGATGTAAGTGAAACACACATGACAAAAGTACCTGATGCTCCCGAGGGGGATAACATCTCATGAAAAGATCCATATAGTACCAATCCGTGATAACAATCGTGTCAGCATCAAGTAAAGTAAGCTAGAGCAAGAATATAAATCCTGGCAAATATGAAACGGTCAGAGAATGTACTCGCCTGATAACTGAATGTCTGAAGAAGATATACTGTCTGAGGAGAGGTGTATGGCTCCTAATCAGAGCAATACAAGTCACAATGTATCCACAATGGTAAAAAATAGAGTATACAATGCATACTACATGATTCTAGGTCAATCTGGTCAAAAGTCAACTCTAAAGTCAAACTAGTCAAAGTTAAGTCAATACTAGTCAAACTAGTTAGGGTTTTAGTCAAACTAGTCAAACTAGTTGATTTAGGTCATTCCTAGTCATTTCTAGGTGAACTAGGTCAACTTTGACCTAAAGTTGACTTGGTCAACTTTCAGTCAACAAGGGTCAACAATGGGTTTTGGGTCGTTAGGGTTAGTCCCAAGCCATAGGCTAGTAATCCTAGGCCATAGGCTAATGTCATAGGTTTCACATAAACCTATACTAGAATCATATATATATATGTATATATCTATATATAGATATATATCTATCTACTACCCATATACCCATATATGGATACTATATACAATACAACCCACATACATATATATATATAATCACTATATGAAAACTAATACAAATATATATATATATCAATATATATATATATACCTATATATATATAAACCCATATATATATAATATATATAGAGAGGGAAGAAGGAGAGAGAGACTGAATGAGAGAGAGAGAGAGAGTGAGAGACTGAGTGAAACAGGGGGACAGGACAGTGAAAGAGAGAGGGGGGTTAACCTGGACAGTGAAGGGGGAGTTCCAGTTCTCTGGAACCAGGAAATCCCAGCCCCAAACACACACACACAGTACCTATATACGTATATATGTATATACATACACAACTACATCTATACACAACTACACACCCTAAAAACTCACATACACACACATATACATATGTACTACATGTATATACACTGAAATACACCAATACATGTATAAATCCTATCAAAATTTGATTTGAAAATCGTTTTCACAAACTGGAAAATTATCCCAAAACTGGGAAATTAGCACTGTGCACTCGAACATGGGTAAATCGAAATACACATACTAAATCGAGCTAAGACTCTCAACCAAGGGTTGGTAACTGACACCCCATAGGTACTCTAGTGTCCCAAGTCACTGACACGACACCACGACACAGTTTCACGTGTCCAAACACGCAAAACAGTCAATCGGGTAAAACCTAACACAGTGCAGTGCACAGGCATCGTGCACGCGTGCACTTAGCTCTAGGACACGACACATGTGTCTAGAAGTCTCGTGCACGTGTGGGTAGGTTCACCTAGGGTTGGTCTAGGGTTTAGGTAGCCTGTCTCGTGTCCACGTGTCCTCAGGACACGGCACGAACTCTGTATCAGTCGAAGAAAATCGACTGATACTCAGTGTTCTGCACCGCGTCGTGCATGGGTTCTCGTGTCTCGTGGACACGACACGAGCCACGTGGGGCCTCGTGGTCATGCCCACGTGTAGCCCACGTGTAGGGCTACACACTCGTGCAAACACGAGGTGTCCTAGTGTCGTGTCCAAGTGATACGAAGGCCGTGTCCAAGTCGGGTTTCCACAGAAACTGTGCGCGTGCACGACAGTGCACGACCAGTGCACGTGTCCTTGTGTCCTCGATAGGACACGAGGTGTCCTGAAATTTTGGGTACGACTTGTCAGTCAATGCCCCTACGTGCATGCCAAATGGCAAGTGTCCAAGTGGTGTATGTGTCGAGAAAACGTGTCTAGGTAGCAGGACATATTTTGTGTACTGTGCAGTGTCCAGACAGTGGAAAAACTGAGAGCTTTGTGTCCAGTTTTGGACACGACACAAGCTCTAAATGTGCTCAGTGTATAGGGGTTAGGTTTAGCTAGGTCTAGGCTAGAATTTGGTTCAAAAACATTTGGGAAACAGTGAGTAATTTACACTATGACAGAACACAAAATACATTAAATTTCAAATAGGATACGTGTCCGATACGACACCAAAACACTTCTAATTTCCACCAAATTTGACCTACAGTTCAGGTAGTCCTATATGAATGCAATTATGAAGAAAAAACCAGGATTTTAACTAAGTTTGGGAGTATTTACCTATTGGTGCAATCCAATGAAAATCAAATGAAAGGGGGGTGTGTATCCTTCAACTTGATGATGTCCAATGCTTCCAAATCCTTGATTTCCATCCTCCCTTAGTATCCTTGATGTTGTAGGGTCCCAATGCAAGAGACTAGAGTGAATTTGGATCTATATTGCTCAAGTTATGAAGGGTTGAAGGAAAAGGGATTTTCTAGGAATTAAATTCATGTAAATTGTTCATGAATTAATTCAAGGGGTTAATATAGGATGGTGGGCTGCCAAGGGGGGTCCTTGGCTGCCATGGCAAGGGGGGGGGGGTGTCCTAGGCTTGCTTCTAGGTTAAGGCAAGGACTTTGGTAAAGGGTTTAAGATATTTTGCATAAATCAAGCAAAATATCATATGATAAATATCTAGATATTTATCTCACTTTAACCTATGATTAATATCTATCCTCTTAGTCATTCTAGGTTAGTAACTAACCTCTAGATTAGGTTAAACTAGGTTAGGGGCTCTCATGACACTTAACAATAATTAAACAATAATAAAAACACATAAACCCAAATAATTCCAAACAAATCCTAGAAAATTACCAAAATACCCCTTAAGCTAAAAATCACTAATTTGGTGTTCTAAGCCTATGGCTAGGCTCTCATGGTCATGGCAACTTCTGGGTTAGAGAAAACTAGGGTTTACACTAAGTTACACTAACAAAATCACAAAGTCATAAGTCATGACTTAGCATGACTTGAAGATGGTTTAATCTAACTAAAATCACCAGAAAATCATACCATGACTAAAATACCACTAATAAATAATAAAAATAATAAATTTTCAAAAATCTCCAATTTCAGAAAACAGGGTGTTACAAGTCTACCCACCTTAAAATAATTTCGTCCTCGAAATTTAGATGGTCGTACTCCTTCTAGGTCAAACCTCCAACAATCAAGGACGAAGCCACTACTTAGGCAACATACAAGGTCAACAAGCAAAATATGGGTAGTAGACCTATACTGGGTCATGTCCAAAATTGGCTGGCAGTTTTAGGTCATAGGGTGTCCTTAAATCAAATCGAAGCCAAAAGTAACTCCATGGGGTAAATCAGGATGGAGTCTTGGGTCAGGAAAATCGTACTAAGCAAATGAAGCATATGATGGTATGCCTGAGTGGGACACTAAGGTCATGGCTGTAGTATGTCATGTCTAGGTCTGGCATGTGAAGTCAGTTTTGAGAAAACAACTAGTCTTGTGCTCCCCATTTAAAAGTCACGGTAATGTGCCTACGATGATCACAATTTAGAGTGGAAAAGGTCTATGGCCTAAATTGAACCAAAATCATGATGAATAGTGGTACCAGGGGGACAGGTTAAATGGAACAGTCTGTGGTCTCATCTAGGTGCACTAGTCATTCTAGATCAATACTGTCCTATAGTATCAAAACGTTCAAGCAATCTAAGGTGTCCTAATTGGGAAGGTAAGGGAACAACAATCATCAAGGCTATAGGGTCGTCTACCATCCTATATGAAAATGGGTTATTAACAAGTGAGAAATCATTAAAGTTACCATTCCATAAAAAGAAAATTGAAAATTTAGGTACAAACAATCACAAATAGATTTTAGTCTTGACACGATCTAAGTTGATCAATTTTAGGATAAATCGAGATTGGGCAAGATGGGAAATCAATGAAATCAAGTATGAGCACGAGCATCCAATGATGAAGATCCAGGTCATGATTAAATTTAATCCAACTGGATATGAATACGAGGTTCATAGGTGATGAAAATAATTCCAAGGAGAATTGTCAAGGCTGTTGCGGATAAGATTCTAAGGCAAGTTTAACTGTGTCTCCATCCACGTAGATTAATATATGAAAAGCGAACCAAAAATGCAATAGGTTGATCAGACCATCATGCGCCGGTTCTGATTAGATAATATGTTAGAGGGTGCGCACCCAATAAAATATATCATGATCAAGCTCGAAAGGGATAAGCTTGTAAAACTTAAGGATAAATTTATAGCATAAGATATAAGTAAGGGTGGAAATGATGAAAGAAGATACATAGTCCAAGATTCTTAACCAATCGGGTCAAGCATTCAAGATAAGGTACGAGGTTAAGTATTTGAGGGTTCAAGCAGAACACCATCACATGCCAGGTCGAAAGAATTGAGCCAAGGTGGATCTCTAATTGAAATAAGAATTAATTTAGTATTATGGTAGAGGTTATAGTTTAGCCATTTGACCAGAAAATCATATCAAGATAATGGAGTACAAGGAGACGGGTTTTTGTAGGACATGGAATACCTACATGAAGGTAGGCTAGTCTAGGTCTTACATGTGAAGTTTGTTGGAAGGTAACAGCTAGTATTATACTCTGAATACCTAAGTCATGGTAAAGGACGTCCAAGGATCTAGAATAGAAAGTGGGAGTTCGAGACGTGACAAATTGATGCAAAAATTGAAGAAGATCAAATTAACCAATGAAATAAAATTAATCAGGAATCCAGTAAATAATTTAGGAACACAGTCCTAAGGATAGATAGGCTACTAGATGAATATAGTTAGGGTTCGATCAATCAAGGGTCAAGGTTAGAAGGTCTCAATAAAGTCTTGATTTGAGGAAATGTCGAGTAAGTCAGGTTTGGGTTACAGTCACATAGATTGGTAAAAAGAGTTTAAGCAAGATGCAAAATAGAGAGGACAGTTCATTTTAATGAAAGGCAATTAGCAAGAGGATTAGATGGCAAGAAACAGATAAAAGTTTTCTCATAATTGTGATTGAGTACCCTAAAAAATAAAAGATATTAATCTAACACTAAGAAATTAAAATCAACAACTACAAAATTTTTAAAATCATCAACTAATACCAGGATTCAAAGTTCTACAGTGAATCCTCCAAAATCAAATTCAATCAAGGGAAAAGGAGTTTAAATCGTAATTTCAAATGAGATTCTCAAGGGTCATCCCAGGAATCTCTCAAAGTATCCTAGCAGTGATTGAGTATCCACTCTCTCTAAGCTTATTCCTCAAATCCTATCGCAGGCTGTAGTGATACTCTAGTTCGAATACCACTACATAAACTCGAGACCTGCATGGGCCACCACTAAAAACGTGTCACGACCCGCACCCACTGTTAGGGTACGAGAACGTAACAACGCCCAGCCTACGCCGCAGTGTCGGCGGTAGAACGCTGTCCTAGGTCAATCATCTATCAATATCAAGTACCTGTACAGTTTATACTCTCCGAATGGAGGTGACATAACAATATATATCTCAATCACTTCTAGGGTAGAAGAATGAAGAACAGATAGATAGATAGTAACTCAAAGAGAACCATAGCATAGATGAAAATGTCCAAGTGTCTAGGATAACATAACACCAGAATGTCAACTCATAATACAATAAGTCTAAGAGTCTATACATCTCCACATCTCAAAAATACAACTCAGATGTGAGACAAAAGTAAATATAGAAAAGACTGCCTAGGCTAAACTGGTCTAGACTACTGGAACAACATCCTCAGCTGCAGGTGGATCCTGCTGAGGGTCCACAACATAAGTATCATCTAGTCCTGCTCCATAATAGGTAGACACCAGGGCCTCCTCCTCATCCTCTGTAATATTTTCAACAGGTCCAATCAGGACGGGAACGAGCACAATACATCTCACGCAGTGCATAGAATGATAGGAGATATAAAGCATGCAATAGAGTAAAATACAGGAACTGCTGAAGGAAGATACATGTAGCAAAAGAGATAGCTGTAAAGGAAATATCTACTGTATATAGAGAACTAGCAGTGTCTAGTGAGTCAGAGTAAAATATAGACATGTGAAATGGCATAGGAGATTCATGACTACAGCTAGAAGTGATTCATGACTACAGCTACTGGGGTAATATCCACATGACTATTTCCACTCCCCCATCCCCAATCAATACACAAGGATCCATTCAGGTTATGTTAAGATTCGTGATAAGCCCATAATTGGGTGATACGTGAGTGATTCATGAAGATTCATGGAGGCTCGGTGATCATGAGAGTACATGAGTCACTAGCTGATACATGAAGATACATGAAAATAGAAGCATGAGATACATGATGTAAGTGAAACACACATGACAAAAGTACCTGATGCTCCCGAGGGGGATAACATCTCATGAAAAGATCCATATAGTACCAATCCGTGATAACAATCGTGTCAGCATCAAGTAAAGTAAGCTAGAGCAAGAATATAAATCCTGGCAAATATGAAACGGTCAGAGAATGTACTCGCCTGATAACTGAATGTCTGAAGAAGATATACTGTCTGAGGAGAGGTGTATGGCTCCTAATCAGAGCAATACAAGTCACAATGTATCCACAATGGTAAAAAATAGAGTATACAATGCATACTACATGATTCTAGGTCAATCTGGTCAAAAGTCAACTCTAAAGTCAAACTAGTCAAAGTTAAGTCAATACTAGTCAAACTAGTTAGGGTTTTAGTCAAACTAGTCAAACTAGTTGATTTAGGTCATTCCTAGTCATTTCTAGGTGAACTAGGTCAACTTTGACCTAAAGTTGACTTGGTCAACTTTCAGTCAACAAGGGTCAACAATGGGTTTTGGGTCGTTAGGGTTAGTCCCAAGCCATAGGCTAGTAATCCTAGGCCATAGGCTAATGTCATAGGTTTCACATAAACCTATACTAGAATCATATATATATATGTATATATCTATATATAGATATATATCTATCTACTACCCATATACCCATATATGGATACTATATACAATACAACCCACATACATATATATATATAATCACTATATGAAAACTAATACAAATATATATATATATATCAATATATATATATACCTATATATATATAAACCCATATATATATAATATATATAGAGAGGGAAGAAGGAGAGAGAGACTGAATGAGAGAGAGAGAGAGAGAGTGAGAGACTGAGTGAAACAGGGGGACAGGACAGTGAAAGAGAGAGGGGGGTTAACCTGGACAGTGAAGGGGGAGTTCCAGTTCTCTGGAACCAGGAAATCCCAGCCCCAAACACACACACACAGTACCTATATACGTATATATGTATATACATACACAACTACATCTATACACAACTACACACCCTAAAAACTCACATACACACACATATACATATGTACTACATGTATATACACTGAAATACACCAATACATGTATAAATCCTATCAAAATTTGATTTGAAAATCGTTTTCACAAACTGGAAAATTATCCCAAAACTGGGAAATTAGCACTGTGCACTCGAACATGGGTAAATCGAAATACACATACTAAATCGAGCTAAGACTCTCAACCAAGGGTTGGTAACTGACACCCCATAGGTACTCTAGTGTCCCAAGTCACTGACACGACACCACGACACAGTTTCACGTGTCCAAACACGCAAAACAGTCAATCGGGTAAAACCTAACACAGTGCAGTGCACAGGCATCGTGCACGCGTGCACTTAGCTCTAGGACACGACACATGTGTCTAGAAGTCTCGTGCACGTGTGGGTAGGTTCACCTAGGGTTGGTCTAGGGTTTAGGTAGCCTGTCTCGTGTCCACGTGTCCTCAGGACACGGCACGAACTCTGTATCAGTCGAAGAAAATCGACTGATACTCAGTGTTCTGCACCGCGTCGTGCATGGGTTCTCGTGTCTCGTGGACACGACACGAGCCACGTGGGGCCTCGTGGTCATGCCCACGTGTAGCCCACGTGTAGGGCTACACACTCGTGCAAACACGAGGTGTCCTAGTGTCGTGTCCAAGTGATACGAAGGCCGTGTCCAAGTCGGGTTTCCACAGAAACTGTGCGCGTACACGACAGTGCACGACCAGTGCACGTGTCCTTGTGTCCTCGATAGGACACGAGGTGTCCTGAAATTTTGGGTACGACTTGTCAGTCAATGCCCCTACGTGCATGCCAAATGGCAAGTGTCCAAGTGGTGTATGTGTCGAGAAAACGTGTCTAGGTAGCAGGACATATTTTGTGTACTGTGCAGTGTCCAGACAGTGGAAAAACTGAGAGCTTTGTGTCCAGTTTTGGACACGACACAAGCTCTAAATGTGCTCAGTGTATAGGGGTTAGGTTTAGCTAGGTCTAGGCTAGAATTTGGTTCAAAAACATTTGGGAAACAGTGAGTAATTTACACTATGACAGAACACAAAATACATTAAATTTCAAATAGGATACGTGTCCGATACGACACCAAAACACTTCTAATTTCCACCAAATTTGACCTACAGTTCAGGTAGTCCTATATGAATGCAATTATGAAGAAAAAACCAGGATTTTAACTAAGTTTGGGAGTATTTACCTATTGGTGCAATCCAATGAAAATCAAATGAAAGGGGGGTGTGTATCCTTCAACTTGATGATGTCCAATGCTTCCAAATCCTTGATTTCCATCCTCCCTTAGTATCCTTGATGTTGTAGGGTCCCAATGCAAGAGACTAGAGTGAATTTGGATCTATATTGCTCAAGTTATGAAGGGTTGAAGGAAAAGGGATTTTCTAGGAATTAAATTCATGTAAATTGTTCATGAATTAATTCAAGGGGTTAATATAGGATGGTGGGCTGCCAAGGGGGGTCCTTGGCTGCCATGGCAAGGGGGGGGGGTGTCCTAGGCTTGCTTCTAGGTTAAGGCAAGGACTTTGGTAAAGGGTTTAAGATATTTTGCATAAATCAAGCAAAATATCATATGATAAATATCTAGATATTTATCTCACTTTAACCTATGATTAATATCTATCCTCTTAGTCATTCTAGGTTAGTAACTAACCTCTAGATTAGGTTAAACTAGGTTAGGGGCTCTCATGACACTTAACAATAATTAAACAATAATAAAAACACATAAACCCAAATAATTCCAAACAAATCCTAGAAAATTACCAAAATACCCCTTAAGCTAAAAATCACTAATTTGGTGTTCTAAGCCTATGGCTAGGCTCTCATGGTCATGGCAACTTCTGGGTTAGAGAAAACTAGGGTTTACACTAAGTTACACTAACAAAATCACAAAGTCATAAGTCATGACTTAGCATGACTTGAAGATGGTTTAATCTAACTAAAATCACCAGAAAATCATACCATGACTAAAATACCACTAATAAATAATAAAAATAATAAATTTTCAAAAATCTCCAATTTCAGAAAACAGGGTGTTACACTTTACTACATTATCTGGCTATGTTTTGTAAAGCCAGATATCAAGAACATTTTGATTAAGCATTTGGGACGCCTTACTGCTTTATCTTACATGTTCTCTATTTCTGTTTCTTGGTTGAATGATTGAGACAATAGAGGTAAAGTGACCATAGTGAGACTTTCATGTAGTATGCACCCTCTCGTCTTTTAGACAGCATTGATCGTATTATACGGTATTCATCTACCCGTAATACGTAGCTGGCTGAGTCATTCTCCCTCTCTCCAGTATTCTTGTTCTGCGGCGTGACAAGGTTTTAGTGGTGGCCCATGCAGGTCTGATTTAGACTTGTGGGGTATTTTCATTTATAGGATGTCTCAATCACACATGTTCTCCCTTGATCTCATGATTCGTTGTTCTCAACCCTAGCTTGACATTCTTGTATCTTTTGACTTCATTGATCTTTCCTGTCCGATCGTTTGATTGTTCTCTTGTCCCTTTTTCTTAGGGGAACCTCGTCCGCATCTGTCAGGACTGGACAGCAGCTACAAGGGCAACATGGACAACATGACCGGGTTGGTCCACAACAAGGGCCAGTACTACTTCAAGAGACTATACAAGAAGAAGTGATAGTAGAACCAGCAGCTAGACTGCAGTATCCGGAGGTTCCAACGCCGCCAATAGTTCTACCTACCCCTGTGGAAGTGGATACACCGGCCTTTCTGGAGATCATGAGAGGGATGATGGCTACTCAGCAACATCAGATGTTAGCCCCGCAGCACATGCACGCTCAGTTACAGGAGCAGAACGTACTACTCAACCATGGGTTGCAGACGGCTTTGGAAAGAGGGGCGATGCCAGATTCAGGAGCATCAACCAGGTTTTACAAGTTCAACCCCCATCGTTTTGAGGGCACGGAAGATGCCATCTCAGCAGATGCATGGCTTAAGGACATTGAGGCTATTTTGACAGCAGCTAAGGTGCCGACGGAAGAACGTGTGGATCAAGTAAAGTTGTTACTTCAGGATCTCGTACGTGATTGGTAGAAATCAGAGGAAGTAGGCATCAGACGTCCTGTTGCTTGGAACGATTTTACTGCAAGATTCAAGATGAAGTACTTTGGAGTTGTGGCACAATTTGAGCTACAACAGAAGTTTATCAACCTCAAGCAAGCTGGCAAGACGGTAGATTCTTATGAAGCGGAGTTCTGCAGATTGAGTAGGTTCGCCCCAGAGATGGTAGCAACAGAGAGCCAGAGGGCTATGAGGTTCCAACAAGGGTTTCATCTTGAACTCTTGCAATTGATAGAGGGGCACAATTATCAGACTTTTGATGAAGTGTTGACGGCAACCCGGAGGCATGAGATCACCATTCAGAGGATCACAACAAGGACTGGAGGTCAGAAGAGATCTCACAATCAGATTGAAGGAGGAGGGGGATTAGCGCCCCGAGTTACACCGTCTCATGGCGTTCGTATCTACGATGTGGCGATGCGAGGGCCAACACCACCAAGGCAGCAACAGCAACAGAGGAAGAACCAGCAGCCCCCACCAGACTGTACTTATTGTGGGAAGGTAGGACACACTAGAGATGTGTGTCGGACATTGAACGGACTGTGTTTGATATGTGGAAGTCCAGATCATCGGGTTACCACCTGTCCCATGAATTCGAGGTCAGGAGGACCAGTACAGCAATTTCCTTCTCTGCCAGCACCAGGGGCAGGCCAGTATCGAGGACCAGCGGTGGCAGTGAGACCGTTGGCACAACGTCCATTCATGTCGCAGGCTCATATGTTTCGACAGCAGAGACCGCCGATGCAGCAACACCAACATAGACCACTCCAGCATCACCAAGGCAGGTGTAACTCCACTTCCCGATTTTCCTAGAATAAAAAAATTTTGATTTTAAAAATAGAAATTGATTTTGGGTTTCAAATTAAAAGTTAGTTTTATTTATTTTAATTAATAAATTTGATGGTTGATATTTTAGAGGGAAATAATTTGGGAGTAATTTTTAAATTTGAAAATTTGTTACAACCAACTTGTGGTTCCCTCATATTTTTCAAAAAAAAAGTTTTAACTGTTTTTCTTGCATTTTTGTAATTTCCAGAAAGGGGGAGGGTTTTATTGTAAACATTTACTTGCGGGAGGATTTAACTAAAAATCTGTTATTGCGGGGGGGCTTCGTTGCAAAAATTACAATTGTTTCTTAAGTGACTGTGGAGAGAGAAAACTCTCTTCACTATTATTTTTTGAGAACTCTCCCCAATTCCTTCGTTCCAGCCCTAGCTGGCGACCGCGGCGACGACGGCGAGGCGCCATCTCCTCCGTCGGCGACGACGACTCCGATGGCGACGGCGACGTTGAGCCTCCACCTTCTCGACGACGGCGTGGCCAACTCTCCTCTGTTCTTCTCTCCCCATTTTCGAACCCTAACCGAGTCGCGGGCGGCGACGACACACCCCAGGCGACGGCGCTCAATTTCTCGACGGCGAATATTTTATCCGATGGCAGATCGACAGGCGACGACGACGTCAGCAGCGGTGGCGAGTAGTGCTCCTCCGACGATACGACAGCCAGGCGACGACGCCGATGACTGCACGGACAACTCCCTGTGGTTCTTGAGGTGAGTTCGTCGTAGTTATACTGGGAACTAGTTTATTCTTGATGTTCTTCTTTTGATTGTGTACCATTCCAGATCTGTACGATCTTGGCGATCGATGGTGTGCTGCGAATTGTCCTGTGCACGAAATAGTTCTGGACGATCGAACGACGGTTGACCACGACGAACACGGTGAGATTATTGATATGATGATTGGGAATTGTAGGCTAGGTTGACTAAATTCTCATGGTTGCTATAGGTCAGAACCGTGAATTGGATACGTGAGGTTGTGTTCGTCCTATAGGAGTGTCTCAACTTTGGATTCGGATTCGTCAAACCCAGGTACTACTTTATTTCCTCTTATTTTCGTTCGTTCTAGTCTCGATTAATTAATGGAAGTGTTGGCCAGGATCGTATATTCTGTGTAGTTGTGTCCAAGGGAGGTTCGTGGGTTCGTGTCCTGTGTACGTGGGTTCATGTCTGGTATATGCGTGTCGGAGCCTGGATTATATCCAACAATGATTCGTGTCTGATTTCGAAAAGGTTCGAGTGATGGCTGTTGCAAAGGAAGGCCAGGACTGATAGTAGCAAAATTTTCTTATTTGATTTATATTTTATAAATTCTATTCTTCTATTGTATTAAATTTTGGAGTTCTTTTTCCTCTCTATATGACTGGATCTCATCCAAGAATTTTGATGTTGGTTGCTTTGTCGGTTTGGGGTCGTGTCCGGGTTGGATGTCGATGGAGAGATGATTCATGGTTGAGCAGTTGATTGTTTTGGCTGTGGCTAGTTGTGTGAATGTGTTTATTCTTTAAATTATGACCATTAAGTATAAGTTTCCTTGGAATTGTTTGGCTAGTTGGAGTATAGTGTTGATGATGGGTTGTAGCAGAGACTTGGTAAGCTCGGGATGGGTTCAGTTTGGTGTGTCCAAGGATAAGTTCCAGCTTGTGTCTTTTTGATCCTTAAATAGAATCTTATTCTCTCTTATTTGTTGGTCTGTATATTTTGAATTGATTGGTTTTCTTTCAAGTTAAATTTGTATAAGTATATTTTGAAGATATCTTTGATTGTTGGGACTATGGATTCAGTCCTTTGATTCGGGAACTGTTGGTCAAATTCATTATTGCAGGCGAGTCAGATTCAGACTCATTTTGCTTGTTATGGACAACTATACATGAATGGCAAGCTATATATGCAGGTGTATTTAGACTACTGTGAATTGAGTTTTGTTTAATCTTGAACTTCCAAATGTTTAAATTATTCCGAGTATAGTGTACATGAGTTATAGTATGTTTCCAGTAGTATGATCCAACAGTCAGGATTATTGAGTTTGGGCTACTATGTGGAGTTCAAGCCTACTAACTAGTGGTAATAAGTAGTTGTCTACTCCTAAGAAAACCTTAAGTTGATTTTTGGAAACATATCATTAAGTATTGTTTATGTTACCTTAAATGTAAACTTTCTTAATGCAACTTATAATTAGACTTGGTTAGGAAATGGGTGGTCTGGCATTACTTTTAATTACTAAATTAAATCGTGTTTTATTAGAAATAGTTGTAGTTAAGTATTAATATAGATAATGGGTATAACTTGACCAACTTGTATCAAATATTACTCAGGAGGACATCCAGCTTTATACTTTACCCGTACTTTTCCGGAGCCAGGCAAGTACTTTTCTACGGTTTTGTGCATTTACATTCTTGTACTCTTTCTTGTGACACGTCATGGCACGATATTCATGTACTCCTGTATTCCTGTACCCTTGCTCTTGTACTTATTAGTGTCGGGTGGAGAAATACACTAGCCATGTGACCAATCCCGGTTACTATATATTCCTGTACCTAGCTTAGGTCTCGCACTGTGCACGCGGGTCCTAAGTCGTACCATATTCATGTACTCCTGTGCATGCTCCTGTACTCACCCCAGCCGGTCATATGGACTAGATGTATTTCGATATTGTGCACTTGTCATGTCTGGTACTTCAGGATTATAGTTTCATTCCTGTACTTTACATGTTCCTGTACTTTACATTCATGTACTATAGTTCCTGTACTTATTTTTCTGTACTATCCTGTACTTTCATGTTCATTCTTGTATTTTATTTTCCTGTACTCCTGTACCCTTTTCATATCATGTTCATATTTCATTACCTAGAACTGTACTTTGCTCCGCTCCTGAATAGGATATGTTGCAGGTATGCTTGCAGGACATTGATCTACTCTATGGGCCAGAGCCCAGGATTTAGCTGAGCAGGATGAGGCTTAGCTTGAGGCTTCAGGTTTAGATTACTTAGCTTTACTCTTAGATATTGACTCTAGAGTTCATAGCACTTTTCATTTCTTTTGATTCTGGTACATTATGATATCTGGATTTGTGGATTATGGTGATCATTCTGGGATACGTTTTTAGATGCTGTGATTCTATACTTTCATGTTTATCTGGTTAGTTTTCCCTAGCTTGGTACAGCTTACTTCGTCGTGTCTAACGACGAAGGCTGGGCGTGTCCGACTCGTGTCCGATTATTCGGAAGCGGGTCGTGACATGTTTTTAGTGGTGGCCCATGCAGGTCTATCCTAATGGTACCTTGGTCTTAGCGTACTATTGGGGGACTTGATTAACTAGGGAAACTTGATCACAGCATAGGAAAATCGGAAAATAAGGGTATATCAGGTATATCGGGTATATCAGGTATATTGATATTCTATAAACACTTGTCGTATTTAGGTCTAGGTTATTTTAACAGTTTTCTGTTTTTTAGATAAGTTCAAAAGCACGCGACACCGGAACTATTGATCTACCTACACTTGAAGATTTCAGGCCTCCACTACCTTCTATCGCCCTACTATCCCCATGGGTAGTACGTTGTTGACGAAAATGGTGAAGAGTCCTTTGACACCAGAGAGAGCATGCCATCCTTTTCCATGCAAGACTGGTGGATACACACTCCGAGCCAGGAATGACTTCTGATTTCTTCGGATCCTTGGACTTTCTGACACAGAGCGCATATCTTGTACCGATGAGCAGATCGAGAACCTGAAGCCGCCACTGAAGATCATCTCAGCATGTGAGGATCCGACTCCTCCGAAGATTGAAGTCGTCAACCAGGGGATCCAGCTCGTAGCACATACAACAAGATGGAAAGCTGAAGCACATGAGAGACATGAAGACTTATGACGAAGACAACAACTAGCCTGGATCCACAGAGCGTCATCAGACTCGGACATTGTTTCTTCAATCGCATCATCAGATTCAGACAATGACCAATTGTGTTTCCTGCCGCCACCCAGGACCTCGCTTCGAGGAGTGCCGCAAAAGACGGAGGCTATACTTGTAATACGGATTGCCTGTCCATCAAGTCAAGGATTGCCAGAGACCATTGATCACACTACCGAAGGACAAGCACGAAGAGCACAGTATCACAGAAGAAGGACCAGCCTCTCCAGATTCAGCAAATACATGGAGCACTATCGTAGGGACCAGCCTAAGTTAGGACAGCTGAAGATGTTGAAGAAATTCCAGTCCCGGAGGAATACCGAAGACAGACTGAAGACAGAAGATTTCTTTTGCATGGTTGGAAAACCATGTATCTTGATTAGCAATTTAGTCTCTCCTTAGAATCCTCTTAGCACCTAGATTATTTCTTGAAACTCCTTGTTCGACACCTTGGTTGATGTCGAAACTTACTTCGAGATATTGTTTCCTATTTCGGTAAACTTATTTCAGATCCACAATTTGATAATTGTTTGAAATCAATTAATCGATACCGTTTGCATATTCATCATTCCTGACTTTGTTTCCTAGTGATGGCTCCTATTTGCAAATTTTGTTTCTTTATCAAACTTTGTATTAATTGATATTTAATCGTTACTCGAGATTTCATTTCGAAATCTTGTTCCTCATTCGAAACTTGTTTAAATCTCCGTCCTATGCAGACATTGTTGCAAATACCTTTGAGGGTTTTGAAGATTTTGTTTTCTATTCGAGACTTGTTTCCTCATTCATGACTTTGATTTTTCTGTCGAGAGTTGTTGGACCACTATTTTTGTTTCGATCCTATCCCCTATCCAAGATTTGCTTGTTTCATGGATACTTGTTCCTACTCATTTATTGATATTCTGTTCGCTAATCGAACTTGCACTATTCCAGAATTATTCCTACTTGAAATATCATTCTGAAACCATGTTTGAACCTTCGCTTCTATTGATGCTTGTTGAGATTCTATTTCCTATTCTTGACTTTATTCGGGACTTGTTTTCTATTTACGATTTTGTTGTTGTTGAGGTTCGCTTGTTTCATGTTTACGATCCAATACCTTGTATTCCATTCACTAAATGATACATGCTTTCCATTCACTCTTCGTAACCTAGCTTTCTATTTGAGATTTCTATTCGTGATTTCGTGTCCTATCCGCGACTTTGTATTTCCACTGTGTACCTTATTGGAGATTTCGTTTTCTATTCAAGTTTTACTTGAGATTTCATTGTTATTCGAGATTTTATTGAAACTCGTTTCCAGTACGAGATTTTATTTCTTATTTTGAAACTTGTCTCTTGTCTAATAACTTGCCTTAGTTCATCCTTCGAGACTCTGTTATCCTTTCGGGATAATGTCCCACATATGGAATCTTGTTACCATTCCAGATATCAGTTGAAATTCCGTTATAATTTGAAACTTCGCTCCCTTCTGAAATTTTAAATCTCCCTGGTTGCCTTTTTGTACTCACCGATGGGATCCCTTATCGTCTCTTAGTACCTAATAAATTCTTATATTCTAACAGTCAGGTAACTTTACCATTTTTGTGACTTGGACTATTGAAACTCATTTTGATTCCTTGAAATTTTCTATGGATAAAGTCGAGAGGCTATTCGATGACCTACTATGGCATGACAGTTGCGCGCTGTAGCCATTAACTGGATTATGGAGACTGAGGGTTCACTGCAGCCAGTAGCGCACTGGCGAGGCAGGAACTTTAAGTTGAAGTGAATTCAGACAATCATAGGTTTTCGAGTACTGTCGAGACTTGTCATATTCTTCATACCTTGATCTTTTGGGTTGCTTCGTCAATGATTGTTGGAAAATGGATAAGGTTGACAGATTATTCGATGACAGATTGTTATTTGAGTCACGGAGCCGAAAGTCCACTGCAGTCAGATATATACTGGCGGGGTAGGGATTCTAGGCAAAGTAATTTTAAATAGCTATATGTTCCCGGACACCATGGAAACTATATCCCTTTTTATGTGAATATTGGTTTTCGAGAATCACAGATCCTTGCACATTCATCCTGATTTGATACTGTATCTCCTGAGTATTGCGTACGTCTCCTCAATCAAGCCTTGCTAAATTTTTCTTCTAGCACTTTATCGTTAGATCATTGAATTCCTCAAAAAAAAAATGTATATTACCAGATTGTGATTCCGTACTTCGTTGTGTCTTGTCTAAACTTCGATCTTAAATCATGACTATCTGACCATGATTTTCCTCTCTTGTCCTAGTCTACTTGTGTTAAAATATCAATTTTTTTATCGTACTTAATAGTTGTGTCTTCATGATTTTTGCTCCTCTAAGTTGTAATTTAAATTTCAATCTATCTCGTGCCTATCTGATCCTTGATCATTGTTAGGTTGTGTTATTCCAACTTCTTGTGTGTAATTATCGTACGGGGTCTCAAGGCTCAGGGAGCATCTCAGAGTTGCGCGGGATCGACAGAAGCACCGGGTGGACAGCAGCAGACGGCCACTAGAGCTCGCGGTTGGAGATAGTGTTCCTGAAGATCTCGCCTGTGGAACCAGACTATTACACTTGTCCGCGTCATGTGGAGACATCACTCTCCGGGATAGTCCACATGGGAGCACGAGCACGAGATGCGGGAGCGCTATCCCAGTTTGTTTGTCTGATTGTATTTTGATATTAAGAAATTTTAAATACAATAAATAAATTGTGTTGAACTTTCTTGGGATTTGCTTTGAGTTTGTTTTGTTGCCTCTCGAATTTCGAGGACGAAATTATTTTAAGGAGGGGAGATTTGTAACTCCACTTCCCGATTTTCCTAGAATAAAAAAATTTTGATTTTAAAAATAGAAATTGATTTTGGGTTTCAAATTAAAAGTTAGTTTTATTTATTTTAATTAATAAATTTGATGGTTGATATTTTAGAGGGAAATAATTTGGGAGTAATTTTTAAATTTGAAAATTTGTTACAACCAACTTGTGGTTCCCTCATATTTTTCAAAAAAAAAAGTTTTAACTGTTTTTCTTGCATTTTTGTAATTTCCAGAAAGGGGGAGGGTTTTATTGTAAACATTTACTTGCGGGAGGATTTAACTAAAAATCTGTTATTGCGGGGGGGCTTCGTTGCAAAAATTACAATTGTTTCTTAAGTGACTGTGGAGAGAGAAAACTCTCTTCACTATTATTTTTTGAGAACTCTCCCCAATTCCTTCGTTCCAGCCCTAGCTGGCGACCGCGGCGACGACGGCGAGGCGCCATCTCCTCCGTCGGTGACGACGACTCCGATGGCGACGGCGACGTTGAGCCTCCACCTTCTCGACGACGGCGTGGCCAACTCTCCTCTGTTCTTCTCTCCCCATTTTCGAACCCTAACCGAGTCGCGGGCGGCGGCGACACACCCCAGGCGACGGCGCTCAATTTCCTGACGGCGAATATTTTATCCGATGGCAGATCGACAGGCGACGACGACGTCAGCAGCGGTGGCGAGTAGTGCTCCTCCGACGATACGACAGCCAGGCGACGACGCCGATGACTGCACGGACAACTCCCTGTGGTTCTTGAGGTGAGTTCGTCGTAGTTATACTGGGAACTAGTTTATTCTTGATGTTCTTCTTTTGATTGTGTACCATTCCAGATCTGTACGATCTTGGCGATCGATGGTGTGCTGCGAATTGTCCTGTGCACGAAATAGTTCTGGACGATCGAACGACGGTTGACCACGACGAACACGGTAAGATTATTGATATGATGATTGGGAATTGTAGGCTAGGTTGACTAAATTCTCATGGTTGCTATAGGTCAGAACCGTGAATTGGATACGTGAGGTTGTGTTCGTCCTATAGGAGTGTCTCAACTTTGGATTCAGATTCGTCAAACCCAGGTACTACTTTATTTCCTCTTATTTTCGTTCGTTCTAGTCTCGATTAATTAATGGAAGTGTTGGCCAGGATCGTATATTCTGTGTAGTTGTGTCCAAGGGAGGTTCGTGGGTTCGTGTCCTGTGTACGTGGGTTCATGTCTGGTATATGCGTGTCGGAGCCTGGATTATATCCAACAATGATTCGTGTCTGATTTCGAAAAGGTTCGAGTGATGGCTGTTGCAAATGAAGGCCAGGACTGATAGTAGCAAAATTTTCTTATTTGATTTATATTTTGTAAATTCTATTCTTCTATTGTATTAAATTTTGGAGTTCTTTTTCCTCTCTATATGACTGGATCTCATCCAAGAATTTTGATGTTGGTTGCTTTGTCGGTTTGGGGTCGTGTCCGGGTTGGATGTCGATGGAGAGATGATTCATGGTTGAGCAGTTGATTGTTTTGGCTGTGGCTAGTTGTGTGAATGTGTTTATTCTTTAAATTATGACCATTAAGTATAAGTTTCCTTGGAATTGTTTGGCTAGTTGGAGTATAGTGTTGATGATGGGTTGTAGCAGAGACTTGGTAAGCTCGGGATGGGTTCAGTTTGGTGTGTCCAAGGATAAGTTCCAGCTTGTGTCTTTTTGATCCTTAAATAGAATCTTATTCTCTCTTATTTGTTGGTCTGTATATTTTGAATTGATTGGTTTTCTTTCAAGTTAAATTTGTATAAGTATATTTTGAAGATATCTTTGATTGTTGGGACTATGGATTCAGTCCTTTGATTCAGGAACTGTTGGTCAAATTCATTATTGCAGGCGAGTCAGATTCAGACTCATTTTGCTTGTTATGGACAACTATACATGAATGGCAAGCTATATATGCAGGTGTATTTAGACTACTGTGAATTGAGTTTTGTTTAATCTTGAACTTCCAAATGTTTAAATTATTCCGAGTATAGTGTACATGAGTTATAGTATGTTTCCAGTAGTATGATCCAACAGTCAGGATTATTGAGTTTGGGCTACTATGTGGAGTTCAAGCCAACTAACTAGTGGTAATAAGTAGTTGTCTACTCCTAAGAAAACCTTAAGTTGATTTTTGGAAACATATCATTAAGTATTGTTTATGTTACCTTAAATGTAAACTTTCTTAATGCAACTTATAATTAGACTTGGTTAGGAAATGGGTGGTCTGGCATTACTTTTAATTACTAAATTAAATCGTGTTTTATTAGAAATAGTTGTAGTTAAGTATTAATATAGATAATGGGTATAACTTGACCAACTTGTATCAAATATTACTCAGGAGGACATCCAGCTTTATACTTTACCCGTACTTTTCCGGAGCCAGGCAAGTACTTTTCTACGGTTTTGTGCATTTACATTCTTGTACTCTTTCTTGTGACACGTCATGGCACGATATTCATGTACTCCTGTATTCCTGTACCCTTGCTCTTGTACTTATTAGTGTCGGGTGGGGAAATACACTAGCCATGTGACCAATCCCGGTTACTATATATTCCTGTACCTAGCTTAGGCCTCACACTGTGCACGCGGGTCCTAAGTCGTACCATATTCATGTACTCCTGTGCATACTCATGTACTCACCCCAGCCGGTCACATGGACTAGATGTATTTCGATATTGTGCACTTGTCATGTCTGGTACTTCAGGATTATAGTTTCATTCCTGTACTTTACATGTTCCTGTACTTTATATTCATGTACTATAGTTCATGTACTTATTTTCCTGTACTATCCTGTACTTTCATGTTCATTCTTGTATTTCATTTTTCTGTACTCCTGTACCCTGTTTATATCATGTTCATGTTTCATTACCTAGAACTGTACTTTGCTCCGCTCCTGAATAGGATATGTTGCAGGTATGCTTGCAGGACATTGATCTACTCTATGGGCCAGAGCCCAGGATTTAGCTGAGCAGGATGAGGCTTAGCTTGAGGCTTCAGGTTTAGATTACTTAGCTTTACTCTTAGATATTGACTCTAGAGTTCATAGCACTTTTCATTTCTTTTGATTCTGGTACATTATGATATCTGGATTTATGGATTATGGTGATCATTCTGGGATACGTTTTTAGATGCTGTGATTCTATACTTTCATGTTTATCTGGTTAGTTTTCCCTAGCTTGGTACAGCTTACTTCGTCGTGTCTAACGACGAAGGCTGGGCGTGTCCGACTCGTGTCCGATTATTCGGGAGCGGGTCGTGACAGCAGGGGCCAGCAGCAGCACCAGGCTAGACCGCAGCATGGGAACCAACAAGGAGGTCGAGGGCAGGCATTCACTCTGTCCTTGGAAGAGGCATTGGCATCGGGAGATGTTGTGGCAGGTAACATTCTCTTCGCCTCATATCCCACAGTAGCATTGTTTGATTCGGGAGCATCACACTCATTTATATCTGCATAATTTATGACACGACTAGGAATGGAGTTCGAGGCATTACCAGGGAGATTGAATATACTCACTGGTAATGGGCTCGTAGGAGTTAGTAGGATTATTCTAGCGTGTAGCGTTGTAGTTTACGGGCATTCTTTACCCGCCAGGTTGATAGAATTTTCTGTTAGAAATTTCGACGTTATCTTAGGCATGGACTGGCTGAAAGATAGTCATGCGACAATATATTGTCGTAGAGGGAGTGTGTCTTTTGATATTCCAGGTATAAAGCGGTTCACCTTAGTCAGATCAGAGGCAACTCACCAAGAGCAGGGAGTAGTAACGGCAATGGAGGAAGTTCCAGTTCCGAAGGTAGTTGAAGAATTTTTAGACATATTTTCTGAAGAACTTCTAGGTCTACTACCAGTTAAAGATATTGAGTTTAGCATAGAATTGGTACCTGGAACTAAACCGATATCAGATCGAGTTTACAGAATGGCAAATTCAGAACAGGCCAAGGTATATCAGCACATAGAGGAATTGAAAGAGAAGCAGTTCATCCAAGCTAGCATATCACCATGGGAAGCACCAGTAGTACTTGTGGAGAAGAAGGATGGATCATCCAGATTGTGCATTGACTACATGAAGCTTAATACGGCGACAGTAAAGACCAAGTACCCATTACCCAGGATCGACGACTTGTTTGACCAATTGAGCAGAGCTAGAGTTTTCTCCAAGATAGATCTTCGTTCAGGGTATCATCAAGTGAGAGTTCGGAAGGAGAATACTTCCAAGACAGCATTCAGGTCGAAGTATGGGCATTATGAGTTCTTGGTAATGCCGTTTGGTTTGACCAATGCTCCAGCAATATTTATGGACTTTGTGAACCGCATCTTTATGCCATACTTAGATCAGTTTGTCGTTGTATTTCTTAACGACATTCTCGTATACTCTACTAGTGAAGAGAAGCATGAAGATCACCTCAGGAAAGTGTTGCAGGTTCTGAGGGAGAACCAGTTGTATGCCAAGCTCAGCAAGTGTGAGTTTTGGACGGATCAAATTTTATTCTTGGGGCACATCATATCAGGAGCTGGAGTAGCAGTGGATCCCAAGAAGGTATAAGCAGTGGAGAGTTGGCCAGTACCCAAGACCGTAGCAGATGTGCAGAGTTTCTTGGGATTGACGAATTATTACAGAAGGTTCGTATCAGACTTTGCAAGACTTTCAGCACCTATGACCCGCTTGACACGAAAGGACGTACCATTCATCGGGTCGGCAGAATGCCAGGCATTATTTGTGAATTTGAAGCAGAAGCTGATATCGGCGCCTATTCTTACATTGCCAGTTGGACCCGGAGGTTTTACTGTATATTGTAACACGTCAGGTAAAGGACTTGGGTGCGTCCTCATGCAACATGAGAGGGTGATTGTAGTGCCCCGTCCCTACATCGTGCCCCGTACTCTGTCCACGGGATGCGCGAGAAAGGAACACTGTCGCTATCGATTCGGTCGGGACCGATAGGTCGAGATCGGCCGAGTCGATCGAACGGGAACGGTTGAATTAAGATCCATTCCTCATTATGGAATGTCTTCTTCGGAACCAAGTCCCATATTCAGCGGGTTGTGCCTCGAGGATTGACTCTGCGGCTGAGTCGGGAGAGACCTCCCGTTGCTCTGCTTTTCACGCCGCTTGCGTTGGTTCTGGCTTTGTTTTCTGAATGCGTTTTCGTGAATGTTTTTGATGGTTTTTATGACTTGCGTTTCGAACTCGCGTTTCCTATCGAACTCCTTGAATAATGCAGTGTTCTAATCGGTTGCTTGTGCGATTTCAGGTAATCGCGTAGGCGACGTCTAGCGCGACCAACAAGTTCTCTCGCCGAAGTAAACTCAAGGTGAGTGGCTGACCCTTCTCTTCTCGACCCCCTTCTTAAGTAAATCGATAGTGTTGTTGCGGATGAAAGAATAAAAGCAAGGATACGGACACGATAAAATGATCAAGTTTCAAAGAGAGAAAGTAGGCTAGGCCTTAATAACTAAATGTTGTCTTAACTCGGTCATTGGACAACTTGTCGACAAGGAGAGAGTTTCCTCGAGCGACTACCCGGGGCCACGGGACCGACTCGGCCTAGAAGGAAACACGGTATAGCTGTGCTGGATGATAGCACGGGTTAAGCGGGGACTTGCAGCGGGGCTCGCTACTTGCGCTGCAAGGGCCCCGGCTATCAAAGCTATAGTCCAGGATGGCTTGTGATGTCAGTGACCAAACACACGTAATATTGCACTTGGAAATATAAATGATAACGATTGACAGGAAAGAACATGGTAAGTTTCAAAAGGCGCGGCACGGTCCGCCGGGGGTAAGTTCCGATGTAAATTATATTATGCTTGTCATTTCTCGCTTGAAATTCATTAGGATGGTTAGAAACATTCATGAACTAAGTCATATAAACTCATTCAACCAAATGAGAGCTTGGAACTTAACTTTCCACACATCAGTACAAAGTGTAATATACTGATCCTCGCTCTCCACGCAGGTACCCCGAACCACGAAGGGCGTGCCACCTAAAATCTCAAGGCGGCGTGGACACTTTTGAAGCCTCGTCCGTGTAAAGGCTTGTTTCTGAATTCCTTTTGAAGACTCCGCATTCAGTACAAAAGAAGACCAATGGCAGCTCAGCTTCCATCGATCGCAGGTGAAAATGTGTAATAGTTTTTTCTTGTAAAAAGGGATATAATGTATGGAACGACTATCTCATCGGCGTTCATTTTATAAGTCGAGTCATATTATAGCCCGCGCGACAATGAATGTAATAAAGTCAATGTAAATGAAGTTTTATCAATGAAAAAGTCTACTTCTATTTCAAATGTCTCATTCAATTTCTCTGCGTACTCTAACTTGATGTTGTGTTTCGGATAACCTTATGACTATGCCTTGTGCGATCGCAACTTAGGTTCGCACGGCATCACGCCCGGGGGGGACGACTATCGATTCTACGGAATCAGGCCGTGACATAATGGTATCAGAGCACGGCTTTACGTCCTTTTACCTCGCAACGATGAGATAAGTTGTTCCATACAATGAGTCAGTAATATTTTGTGACTGATTCGTTTGCCTTCGTATCGTAGAAGTGACGGAATCTACGGCCGAGCGAGAGCAGAGCGCTTCTAGCGGCTCTAGTAGTTCGCATCGTTCGCGGGACGGACCTTCTAACGATACCATCGAAAGGATGCTGTGCATGATGAAGGCGTATCGAAACCAGTCCGAGAACCGACATCAACAGACGATGGAACGACAGGCCCAGTTCGAAGCTCGCTTCGAAGCTCGCTTCGAAGCTCGTTTCGACGCACATGCCAAACTTCAACAAAAGCAGCTGGATATTCTGCAGCAGATCGTCCATACAATAACGGCCAACAGGAATTCTACGACTATGCCTACCGTCACCGTGCCGGCGATCCAACCCATTGAAGTCGACACGGAGGATCCCGAGCGTCAACCAGCGGCACCGAAAAAGTACAACTTTGAAGTGTCCGAATTCAAGAAGACGTGCCGTACTTCCTTCAGCGGTACCGAAGGCCCTTCCATGGCGATCGACTGGTTGGAAGAGCTGGAAGACCACTTCGAGCTTCTCGGCATTAAAGAGTCGAAGCAAGTCACCTGCGCACAACTTCAACTACGGTTGAACACGCACGACTGGTGGGCCGTGCGCAAGAGAGCGATCCGACCGGACAACACCACTGTGCCGATCTCTTAGGCCACGTTCCGCAAGGCTTTTGAAGTCCAGTACCTTCCGTCAGCCGTTCGTCAAGCGAAGGAGAATGAATTCATGAAGTTGAAGCAAGGGAGCAGGACAGTCGAACAGTACGTCACAGAATTCAACAAGTTGTCTAAGTTTACTGGTCAGTTTCTACCTATTGAAGAGTGCCGTGTGCGACGGTTCAAAGTGGGTCTGCGACACTCTATCGGTGCGCATGTCGGGGTCCCGGAGTATAAGACCATGGGCGAGGCTCTGAATCACGTGCTCCGCCTTGAGAACCTGTATCCTTCCGGTGCTGACGACGTTGTGCGCCACTCCAATCACAAACGTCCTAGCTATACGGAAGGCAACAATCACACTTCAAAGCGTCCGAACCACGGCGGTTACCAGGGACGAACTCCACCATTTCCTTGTGCTAAATGTCAAAACTTCGGTCACCATGCCAACGATTGTCATGTCTTCGAAGGAGGGTGCTTCAACTGCGGAGTAAGGAACCACCAAAAACGAGATTGCCCCCGGAATTGGAATCGTAACGCCCCGCCACAACAACACCGTCAAGAGAATCGAGTACAGGCGCCTCGACCTCCTCCGCCCACTCAACCCGTACCGCAAAATGGCCGAGACCGTCGCCCCAACACTCAGGGCCGCGTCTACGCCATGACTCGAGACGAAGCACTGGCATCAGATACAGTAGTGTCAGGTATACTAAAATTCAATAATATGCCTGCTCGTGTGTTATTTGATTCAGGCGCTTCGTATAGTTTATATCGGCGGACTTTGCCGCCGAGCACAAATTTCCTGTAATATCATTAGATCTCGACCTTATCGTAAGCACACCTTCGGGCACACCAATTCTCACAAACTTAGCTTACGCCGGCGAGATTATCTCTATCGACGGTCAAAAGATCGGTCTGGATGTGATAGTTTTGGACATGAAGGACTTTGACATCATTCTGGGAATGGATTGGCTCGGGCCGTGTAACGCAACCATAGACTGCGCTGAAAAGAAGGTCACATTCCGCATGCCTGGAGTGCCTGAATTCTACTACTCGTGTGGTGAGGCATCGCCGACCTGCATGGTGATCTCCGTAATATCTGCTCGACGGATTCTGCATTCCGGGTGCGAAGGCTATCTAGCTTTCGTTCGAGACATGCGACAGGATGGTGCAAACGCGGGTCAGACCGACGTTGTGGCAGAATTCTCAAACGTGTTCCCGGACGAGCTACCCGACATGCCGTCCGATCGAGAAATAGAGTTCACTATCGACACATTCTCCGACACTCCGCCGATCTCGAAAGTCCCATACAGAATGGCCCCTGCAGAATTGAAGGAATTGAAGGCACAACTTCAGAAATTACTTGATAGAGGGTTTATCCGTCCGAGTGTCTCACCGTGGGGTACGCCCGTGCTGTTCGTGAAGAAGAAGGATGGATCGATGCGACTCTGCATCGACTATCGAGAATTGAATAAAGCCACCGTCCGAAACAAATACCCCCTGTCCCGCATCGACGACTTGTTCGACCAGCTCTAAGGTGCAACGGTATTTTCGAAGATTGATCTACGATCGGGTTACCACCAACTCAAAGTCAAGCCAGATGACGTGCCGAAGTCTGCCTTCCGCACTCGTTACGGCCACTATGAGTTCTTGGTAATGCCGTTCGGTCTGACAAATGCCCCTGCCGTCTTCATGGACCTAATGAATCGGGTGTTCCGTCCGTTCGTTGACAAGTTCGTAGTAGTCTTCATCGACGACATCCTCGTCTACTCGAAGGATCGAGCGCAACATACAGAGCATCTGCGGACGGTACTCCAAACCCTTCGAGAGAATCAGTTGTACGCGAAGATGAGCAAGTGCGAGTTCTGGCTGGACAGCGTCTCATTCCTTGGGCACATCATCTCCGCCGCGGGCATCGCAGTCGATCTGAAGAAAGTCGAGGCAGTTGCTGATTGGAAACGGCCCGCATCAGTTAGCAAAATTCGAAGCTTCCTAGGCTTGGCGGGATACTACCGACGCTTCATGAAGGACTTCGCGAAGATCGCATCGCCATTGACTCGCCTCACCCATAAAGGAGTCGCATTCCAGTGGTCAGACGACTGTGAAGCTTCCTTCCAGGAGCTAAAACAACGGCTCGTTTCAGCCCCGATACTTGCTCTTCCTGAAGGGACGGAGGGATTTAAAATCTTCAGCGACGCTTCTGGCCAGGGCTTGGGGGGTGTGCTCATGCAGCGGGATAAGGTGATATCTTTTGCTTCCCGACAGTTGAAGCTGCACGAGAAGAACTATCCCACGCACGACCTAGAACTAGCGGCAATTGTGTTCGCGTTGAAGCTGTGGCGTCACTATCTCTACGGCGTGGCGTACAGGATTTATACGGACCACAAGAGCCTCAAGTATCTCTTCACCCAGAAAGAACTGAATTTGTGGCAGCGGCGATGGCTCGAACTAATCAAAGACTATGACTTATCAATCGACTACATGCCGGGCAAAAGAAATGTGGTAGCGGATGCGCTGAGCCGAAAGTACTTAGCTTCGTTATGCATCAACGATCGACTGCTGCGTGACTTGGAAGGAATGGGCATTGAACTCCGAGTTCATTTCAGAGACGTGAAACTAGCACAACTGCGGGTGGAACCGAGCCTACTGGAGAGGATCAAGTCTGTACAGAAGGACGACCCATACCTGGAGAAGATGCGGAAGCTGATATCGACAGGGAAAGCGTCCGACTTTGCAGAGGACGAGTCGGGAGTGTTGCGCGTGAAGGGATGGCTATGCGTACCGGACGACGTAGAACTTAGAAAGGAGATAATGACAGAGGCGCACTATACAAAATATTCCTTGCATCCTGGCAGCACCAAGATGTATAAGGACCTCCGCGTTGTCTTTTGGTGGTACGGCATGAAGAGGGACGTTACGCTCTTTGTGTCAAAATGTATGGCCTGTCAGCAAGTCAAAGCCGAGCACCAGCGACCGGGCGGGGAGATGTAGAACCTCGCCATTCCAGAATGGAAGTGGGATCACATCACTATGGACTTCGTTGTTGGCTTGCCGAGGACGCCGCAGGGAAATGACGTCGTCTGGGTCATCGTCGATCGACTAACCAACTCAGCGCACTTTATCGCCATCAAAGTTACTTGGAGCGTCGACCGCCTTGCTCAGATATACCTTGATGAAATAGTTCGGCTGCATGGGGACCCAGTTTCTATCGTCTCTTATCGGGATGGACGGTTCATAGCGCGCTTCTGGAGTAGTCTACATTCAGCGTTGGGGACTAAGTTGAAGTTCAGCTCAGCTTATCATCCTCAGACTGACGGCCAAACAGAGCGGATGAACCAAATTCTCGAAGATATGTTGCGACTCTGTGCGATCGACTTGAAGTCAAGTTGGGACGTCCATCTACCGCTGGCCGAGTTTGCATACAACAACAACTATCAGTCCAGCATCCAAATGGCGCTGTATGAAGCTTTGTACGATCGGAAGTGCAGATCGCCCATTTGCTGGGATGAAGTCGGGGAACGACAGATACTTGGTCCGGAGCTGGTGGAGCAGACCGTGCAGAAGGTCAAGCTAATACGAGAAAGATTGAAGATAGCACAAAGCCGGCAGAAAAGCTATGCCGACACGCACCGACGCCCCCTCGAGTTCTCGGAAGGCGACCATGTATTCCTGAAGGTGATGTCTATGCGTGGAGTTTTCCGGTTCGGTGCGAAAGGAAAGTTGAGCCCAATATTTGTTGGCCCGTTCGAAATATTGAAGCGAGTCGCCCCGGTAGCTTACCAAATCGCCTTGCCGCCTGCATTGTCAGAGGTACATGACGTCTTCCACGTCTCGTAATTGCGGAAGTACGTGCACGATCCGGGGCATGTGGTAGATTTGGGTAAGCTGGACCTGAAGGCGGACTTATCATATGTCGAAGAGCCGGTGCAAATCTTGGAGCGCAAGGATAAACTTCTCCACAACCGTGCTATTCCCCTCGTCCGTGTCCTCTGGAGAAACCATTCGGTCGAGGAGTCGACATGGGAGCTTGAGTCAGAAATGAAGGAGAAGTTCCCTTCCTTGTTCTCGTAGAGGTAGGTTTTATTTTAAGTTTCGAGGATAAAACTTTTTCTTAGTTGGTTATGGTGTAGTGCCCCGTCCCTACATCGTGCCTCGTACTCTATCCACAGGGTGCACGAGAAAGGAACACTGTCGCTATCGATTCGGTCGGGACCGATAGGTCGGGATCGACCGAGTCGATCGAACGGGAACGGTTGAATTAAGATCCATTCCTCGTTATGGAATGTCTTCTTCGGAACCAAGTCCCATATTCAGCGGTTTGTGCCTCGAGGATTGACTCTGCGGCTGAGTCGAGAGAGAACTCCCGTTGCTCTACTTTTCACGCCGCTTGCGTTGGTTTTGGCTTTGTTTTCTGAATGCATTTTTGTGAATGTTTTCGATGGTTTTCATGGCTTGCGTTTCGAACTCGCATTTCCTATCGAACTCCTTGAATAATGCAGTATTCTAATCGGTTGCTTGTGCGATTTCAGGTAATCGCGTAGACGACGTCTAGCACGACCAACAAGTTCTCTCGCCGAAGTAAACTCAAGGTGAGTGGCTGACCCTTCTCTTCTCGACCCCCTTCTTAAGTAAATCGATAGTGTTGTTACGGATGAAAGAATAAAAGCAAGGGCACGGACACGATAAAATGATCAAGTTTCAAAGAGAGAAAGTAGGCTAGGCCTTAATAACTAAATGTTGTCTTAACTCGGTCATTGGACAACTTGTCGACAAGGAGAGAGTTTCCTCGAGCGACTACCCGGGGCCACGGGACCGACTCGGCCTAGGACGAAACACGGTATAGCTGTGCTGGATGATAGCACGGGTTAAGCGGGGACTTGCAGCGGGGATCGCTACTTGCACTGTAAGGGCCCCGGCTAACAAAGCTATAGTCCATGATGGCTTGTGATGTCAGTGACCAAACACACGTAATATTGCACTTGGAAATGTAAATGATAACAATTGACAGGGAAGAACATGGTAAGTTTCAAAAGGCGCGGCACGGTCCGCCAGGGGTAAGTTCCGATGTAAATTACATTATGCTTGTCATTTCTCGCTTGAAATTCATTAGGATGGTTAGAAATATTCATGAACTAAGTCATATAAACTCATTCAACCAAATGAGAGCTTGGAACTTAACTTGCCACGCACCAGTACAAAGTATAATGTACTGATCCTCGCTCTCCACACAGGTACCCCGAACCACGAAGGGCGTGCCACCTAAAATCTCAAGACGGCGTGGACACTTTTGAAGCCTCGTCCGTGTAAAGGCTTGTTTCTGAATTCCTTTTGAAGACTCCGCATTCAGTACAAAAGAAGACCAATGGCGGCTCGGCTTTCCTCGATCGCAGGTAGAAATGTGTAATGGTTTTTGCTTGTAAAAAGGGATGTAATGTATGGAATGACTATCTTATCGGCGTTCATTTTATAAGTCGAGTCATATTGTAGCCTGCGCGGCAATGAATGTAATGAAGTCAATATAAATAAAGTTTTATCAATGAAAAAGTCTACTTCTATTTCAAATGTGTCATTCAATTTCTCTGCGTACTCTAACTTGATGTTGTGTTTCGGATAACCTTATGACTATGCCTTGTGCAATCGTAACTTAGGTTCGCACGGCATCACGCCCCGGGGACGACTATCGATTCTACGGAATCGGGACATGACAGTGATAGCGTATGCATCTAGACAACTTCGGGACCACGAAAAGAATTATCCCACTCACGACTTGGAGTTGGCGGCAGCAGTATTCGCTTTGAAGCTATGGAGGCATTACCTATATGGTGATCGAGTGGACATGTACACGGAGCACAAAAGTCTGAAGTACATCTTTACTCAGAAGGAACTGAACATGAGGCAGATGAGATGGTTGGAGTTGATCAAGGATTACGACGTGGAGCTTCAGTATCATCCAGGCAAGGCTAATGTGGTAGCAGATGCTCTTAGCAGGAGAGGCGGCGCATTTATGTTAACAACACAGAAGCATATCTTAGAAGACCTTCAGGAGATGGACATCGAGGTTATACTTCCCAGTAATGTAGAAATTTTGACGAGTCTACAAGTTCAATCTGACTTAGTAGATAGGATTAAGGCAGCTCAGGCACAGGACCCAAGGATTCAGAAGTTTAGGGCAGAATGTGAGTCAGGACTCAGAAAAGAGATGCAAATCCATGAAGGTGGTACACTTAGGTTTGGATCACGTCTATGTGTGCCTAGTGGAGATATCAGACAGGAGGTTATGACGGAAGCTCGCAGTTCTCAGTATTCTATACATCCTGGAGGGACCAAGATGTATCAAGATATCAAGCAGCACTTCTGGTGGAACGAAATGAAGAGAGAGATAGCTAGATTCGTTTCTCGCTGCTTGATATGTCAGCAAGTGAAGGCAGAACAGCAGAGGCCAGCTGGATTATTGCAACCGTTTTCTATCTCGGAATAGAAGTGGGAGCATATTACCATGGACTTTGTGATCGGTTTACCGATATCACCAAGCGGTAAGGATGCTATTTGGGTGATAGTAGATCGGCTTACGAAGGTGGCACATTTTTTTTCTTTTAGAGTGGAGCAATCTACAGAAAAGTTGGCAGAGTTATACATGCAGCAAATAGTCAGACAGCATGGGGTCACTGTCAGTATTGTGTCAGACAGAGATACCCGCCTTATATCATATTTCTGGAAGAGTCTACATCATAGTCTGGGTACCAAATTGAGATTTAGCATGGCTTACCACCCACAGACAGATGGACAATCAGAAAGGACAATTCAGACTTTACAAGACATGTTGCGGGCTTGCACTCTGGATTTTGGAGGGTCTTGGGAGAGTCACCTGTACTTAGTTGAGTTCTCGTAAAACAACAGTTATCAAGCCAGTATCCAGATGGCGCTTGAAGCACTATATGGTAAGAAGTATAGGTCGCCACTAGCATGGGATGATATCGGGGAGAGGAAGATGCTGGGCCCAGAACTGATTGTTCAAACAGTTGAATTAATTAAGGGTAGAGAGCGACTTCGAGTTGCACAAGATCGGCATCGTCATTGGGCAGACCAGCATCGTAGGCCGCTAGAATTATCTGTTGGGGACCCCGTGTTCTTGCGGATCTCACCTACCCGTGGGGTCATTAGATTTGGCGTTCGCGGAAAGTTGAGTCCACGATACGTAGGCCCATTTTTTATTCTTGATTGGGTATGCGATGTTGCTTATCTTTTGTCTCTTCCACCTTCATTACGAGAGGTGCATGATGTATTTCATGTATCTCATTTGTGTAGGTATGTATCGGACCCAAGCCATATCTTCGATCATTCTGAGCTGGTTGTTGGTACCAACCTGTCTTATGAGGAGCAGCCGGTGTCCATCTTGGACCGAATGAAGAAGATACTCAAGAACCAAACAATTAGCCTTGTCCGGGTTGCTTGGGGTCATCATTCCTTAGGAGAGTCAACGTAGGAACATGATGATGATATCCGATCACGGTATCCGCACTTATTTGACTTGCAAGGTATATCTCTTTATGTATAACTTGATTGTCTTAACTCCGCATGCTTGTCACCCTATGAGTAAAAATTACTTGATATCGTAGATTGTTAAACATAGATATGTTACTTGCTATAGATATTGTAAAATGATTGCTTGCTTAAATTGCTTGTACTTAGATTAGTTTAGCTTTGATGTTCCTATCCTGCTTGGATTTAAAATTTCGAGGACGAAATTTTTCAAAGGAGGGTAGAGATGTCACTCCCCGTTCCCAGAATACGTATTCTAAATACGTGTACTGCTCGAATATATTTATTTAATATTTATCATGTATTGTTCTGTATTTAAATTCCTTTAATTTCACGCTAATTAATTTTTTGAATTTTACTTTCTGTTTTTATTCTCTGCTTTAGCTTGCTTTAGGTTCGGCCTAGGTTGATTTATTTTCGGGTTTATGATGGTTCATCATGAACCAAACCCAACACCACTATTTAAGCCCCATCTCCTTTCTCTCTCTTCATTACTTCTTCTCATTACTCTTTTTCTTCTTCCTCATAACTCTCTCCACCTACCAAAACCCATAGGCAAGTACACCTTGCTCCACATGAGAACCCATATTTTTATGGTTCATTTATCTCCCTCTCGTGATCCTAAGAGAGTTTAGAACTTGGCATTTTTCATTTTGAATTCTTATTTTTAATAGATCTAGAAATTACTATTTTTCGGATTTCAGTGGTTTTGATCTGTCAAACTTTCTTATTTTCAAGTTTTGTTCATTCCAGATTGTTGAGGTTGTGTTATATGCCATTCTGATCCATGGAAACCCCATTTCTGGCTTGGAATGAAGGTTCCATGGAAATTGGATTTCAGGAGGAACTTTACGCCCACATTGTTACATGTTAGAGTAATATTGAGTTTTACGCCCACGTTGTTACGTGTTAGCGTAATATTGAGTTTTACGTCCACGTTGTTACGTGTTAGCGTAATATTGAGTTTTACGCCCACGTTATACGTGTCCGCGTAGTGCCGAGCTTTACGCCCACGATCGCTCGTGTTAGCGTAAAACTGTTTTACGCAAGTCTACTTGACTTGGCGTATTCTTTTTTTTTTTTACGCGCACAGCATTTCAGGCGTAAAACTTGACTCTTTACACGAGCAACTTTTTACGCGTGGCTCGATCCTTTACGCATGCGATGTTTTACACGCACAGTGTTTCCTGTGTAAAACTCTGATCTTTTTACGCGTACTCCTTGGCTCGGCGTAGAACGAGTTTTTACGCGCAGCTTGTTCCTTTATTTTGAGCGTACTTCCTCTACGCGTATTCATCCCTGCGTATACTTTGACCCTTACGCGCGCGAGTTTTACGCGTGACGTTACCTTTTACGCATATAAATTCATGCGTAAACCTGACTTTTACGCATATCCTGTTTTACGCGCGTATTTTGCTTTAGCGTAAAACTTTGGCGTAGACTAATCATGGTATAAACTAGCCTTGGTGTAATCCAACTTTGGTGTTCCTATTGTCCTATACTTTATTCACTTTATGTTGGCATGATAATTCTCCTCTTATATCCTTATGCCTTTTAGCATGAACTTGATATAATCATGATATGTTAAATATTTTTTTTAATATAGATTGTTACGTGGAATGTACCATGTGTCGTGAATTGATTTATAGATACCCCGAATGACTGGAATTTAACCCTGAGAGTTGTAGACTCGGCCATACTAAATAATGGTTGACTTTCATGCCTTGTTACGAATTGACATTGATTGTTATCTTGACTAATAATTGATCATGCGTTCCTAGTTGGAACTAAGAGACTGGCTAGTCGTCTTATTGAATTGAATGAATGAGACACGTTCATATGAATTATGAACTATTAAAATCGACTGGCCGATCCCGAATATTGGCATACAGGCACATACAGGCTTCCATTTATTTTTCTACAAAAGCAGCATGTGTACTTTATGGTCAAGGCATGATTATTCTGTGGATTAGTTTTGATTGTTGTATTACGCTATGTAAGACCTACAACCTAACCGTACGGGTATCGTTGTAGAGTTGGACATATCGTACTTTGTACGGAAGTACTCATTCTGAATGACCATGATTCACGGCATAGGATTTCACTTAACATAGAGGCTACTAAGTTAAATAAAACAATGATTGCATGGAGAGAATGGATTCCCGAGTTCTTACATGACAGCCCTCTTTGGGACTATTAGTGCCCGATAGGCCGGCTGGTCTCCACGGATACTGCAAATCTGCCACACGGACAGGGAACGGTATCTGCTTATATTATTTATTGTATATTGTTTGTTGATGACGGACGTCCCGCTGGGACTCGTCTAATTCATGATTGGCGCAATTGATTGATTGGGTAAACTAGCCTTGTTTGCACATAGTAAGAACTGAGGAATCCTTATTGCATAATTCCAAGGTAACTAGGAACTCACAATAGCAAGCCATAGTAGTTGCATGGCCGTTTAAATAGATTTGTTTGTGTACTGTCCCTACTCTATTTACTAACTGAGATGATCAGAATGTTAGGGCACGATGGGCCAACTTCTGTCCTTGTTTGGTTGGGAAGTTGGTTTGAAGTGTCGTGATGTTGTGTGAATCCAAGTAGCAAGCAGAGACCTATGTATTATATCCTTAACTCTTATAACTGGTTTTAATTCTTATGTCGTGCTTCCTTGTGGTACTTGCTATTAGAGGTCTAACCTCTCTGGTTTTGCATGGCCAGGTTTAGAGCCAGTCCCAGAGGATTCAGATTAATTCCACCTCCAAGATGGTCAATACTAGAGGAATGATCGCAGGAGGACTCGAGTGGGTTCCTTACCTCTTCGTTCATTTTGTTACTTACTTTATACTTTGCCGTTTGGCACCGACATGTTAGTCGGATTGTCTTGTACTTACTTTTATATAATTGTAACTAAGTCATGCTGCAGCTGATAACAATTGTGTATACTTTACTACATTATCTGGCTATATTTTGTAAAGCCAGATATCAAGAATATTTTGACTGAGCGTTTGGGACGCCTTACTGCTTTATCTTACATGTTCTCTATTTCTGTTTCCTGGTTGAATGATTGAGACAATAGAGGTGAAGTGACCATAGTGAGACTTTCATGTAGTATGTACCCCCTCGTCTTTTAGACAGCATTGATCGTATTATACGGTATTCATCTACCCGTAATACGTAGCTGGCTGAGTCATTCTCCCGTTCTCCAGTATTCTGGTTCTGGGGCGTGACAAAGAGGCTTATAAGAAGTGAAAAAAGGCAGATGAGATGGCGTGCTGTTACATTCTGGCATCTATGTCAAATGTACTGCAACATCAGTATCAGGCCATGGCCACTGCTTATGACATGATGTATAACCTCAAGGAACTCTTTGGACATCAGAGTAGAGCAGCTAGGCAGTTTGCTATAAAATGTTTGATGAATACAAAAATGGCTGAGGGTACACCGGTAAGGGATCATGTTCTCAATATAATGGATCATTTGCATGATATGGAGATCCTTGGAGCTGAAATCGATGGAGAATCCCAGGTCGATATCATTCTCGGGACTCTGCCTAAAAGTTTTGACAATTTCTGCCTTAATTACAACATGAAGAAAAGGTTGTATAGTTTGGCAGAACTTGCAAAAGAGCTACAGGATGCTGAATCTCTCTTTAGGCAGAGTGGTCATATTTTTGTTTCTGAAAAGGCTTCTACTTCTAAGCCAAAAGGCGGTAAGAAGAAGAATAATATTCAAAAACAGGCAAACTCAGCAAAGAAGGGCATGGGACCTCAAGGCGCGGTAAAAAAATCGAAAGGCAAATGTTTCAAGCGCAAAGGGTCAGGACATTGGAAGACTGATTGTCCACTTCTCAAACAAGGGAACAAAGAAGGTATATCTCATTTACTAATAGTTGAAACATGTTTAGCGGTGTTATCTACCGACACCTGGTGTGTACATACAGGAGCCACTAATCATGTCTACAATACATTGCAGGGGTTCCAGAAAACCAGACGGCTCAGTGATGGAGAGATATGCTTGTTCATGGGTGATGCTAATAAAGTATCGGTCGTTGCATTAGGAGATGTTACTTTATCTTTTGGTAGAAATAAGTCTTTGACATTGAAAGATTGTATTTATGCACCTTCACTTAGAAGGAATTTAGTTTCTGTTTCTATGTTAGTTAAGGATAGATATTCAGTTTATTTTAATGACAATATTATTATTAGAAAGAATAAACATTTTATCTGTTCTGGTGCATTAGTTGATAATTTGTATGTTATTAATCCTATTTCGTCCACAATGCAACTTATGGAAATGAATAATATGTCATCTAACTTAAATAAGAGAAAAGAACCTTCTTGTATGAACCAAACATATCTTTGGCACTTGCGATTGGGGCATATTAATCTAAGAAGGATTCAAAGACTGGTTGAAGATGGACTTTTGAGTTCATTGGAAGTGGAGGCACTACCAGTCTGTGAATCATGCTTGGAAGGTAAAATGACCAAAAGGCCTTTTACGTCAAAGGGGTATAGGGCCAAAGATGTGTTAGAATTGGTTTATTCTAATTTGTGTGGACCCATGACTATCCAAGCTAGAGGTGGCTTTGAATATTTTGTCACATTTATTAACGATTATTCAAGGTATGGATAGATTTATTTGATGCGCCGTAAGTCTGAGTGCTTTGAGAAATTCAAAGAGTACAAGGCTGAAACGGAAAAATGTCATAAAAAATGTATCAAGTCATTATGATCAGATCGTGGTGGCGAGTACCTCTTTGGAGAGTTTAGGGATTATTTATCAGAGGCTGGGATTGCATCCCAATTGACTGCACCTGGAACGTTCCAGCAGAATGGTGTAGCCGAAAGAAGGAATAGAACTCTTATGGAGATGGTTAGATCAATGATGAGTTAGTCGGATTTGCCAGATTCGTTTTGGGGATATGCCTTAGAGACTGCAGCTTATATTTTGAACTTGGTTCCTTCTAAGTCAGTACCTCTTACTCCCACAGAGCTGTGGATTGGACGTAAGCCTAGTCTGAAACATGTTTACATTTGGGGTAGTCCAGCACATGTGCTGAATGGGAAAGCAGATAAGTTAGAAACTCGTACAGAAGTACGCTTGTTTGTAGGCTATCCAAGAGGAACAAAATGAGATTTATTTTATAGTCCTAAGGATCAGAAGGTTATTGTTAGCACCAATGCCCGATTCTTAGAGGAAGACTATGTGATGAACCATAAACCCACAAGTAGAGTTGTTCTAGAAGAACTGATACGTGAGACACCAAGTACTTCAGTACCAACAGTACAAGAGGATGAACCACAAATAACTGCACAACGTGTCACAAATGTTACAACACAACCGATAGTGCCTCGTCGTAGTGGGAGGGTTGTGATACAACCTGATAGATATATGTTCTTGGGAGAGTCGTCAGACTTTGTCCCTGAGGAACAAGATTATGATCCATGTACCTACAATGAAGCACTCCAATATAAAGATGCAGAATCTTGGCAGAAAGCAATGATATCTGAAACAAAATCTATGGATTCTAATCGGGTCTGGGAGCTTGTAGAACCACCCGTTGGTGTAAAAGTCATTGGATACAAGTGGGTCTACAAGAGAAAAAGAGGATCAGACGGTAAGGTTGAAACATTTAAAGCTCGGCTTATAGCAAAAGATTTTACTCAAAGAGAGGGTATCGATTATGAGAAAACCTTTTCTCCTGTAGCCATGCTTAAGTCTATCCAAATTCTTTTATCTATTGCAGCTCATCTCGATTATGAGATTTGGCAAATGGATGTCAAGACAGCTTTCCTTAATGGAAGTCTTGAGGAAGACATCTATATGAAGCAACCAGACGGGTTCATTGAAAATTGCCAGGAGCATCTTGTTTGTAAGCTCAAGAAGTCCATTTATGGACTTAAGCAAGCTTCCAGATCTTGGAACATATGTTTCGATCAGGTGATAAAATCTTATGGATTTGATCAATGTCAGAATGAATCATGTGTATACAGAAAGTGTGACGGAAACGTGGTGGTGTTCCTAGTACTTTATGTGGATGACATCTTTCTCATTGGAAATAATGTAAATGTGTTATCTGATGTAAGGGTATGGTTATCCAAACAGTTTGATATGAAAGACTTGGGAGAAGTAGGTCACATCCTTGGGATCAAAGTTCTACGAGATCGTAAGAAAAGGATGTTGGACTTATCGCAAGCTTCCTATATCGATACTGTACTAACTCGTTTTAGTATGCAAAATTCTAATAAAGGTTTCTTACCTTTTAGACATAGAATTGCTCTATCAAAGGAGCAGTGTCCGAGGACACCTAAAGAGATAGAGAACATGAAGGTAGTTCCTTATGCTTCAGCAGTAGGAAGCTTAATGTATGCAATGCTATGTACGAGACCAGACATCTGCTTTGCCGTAGGCATGGTCAGCAGATATCAGTCTAACCCAGGACAAGAGCACTGGACTGCCGTAAAGCATATTTTGAAGTACCTGAAAAGGACTAAAGAGTATATACTAGTTTACCAGGCAGATAGTTTAGTTCCCTTGGGGTATACAGACTCAGATTTTCAGTCAGATAGGGATTCCAGAAAATCTACCTCAGGTTATGTGTTTACTTTGGGAGGTGGAGTCATTGTGTGGAGGAGTATCAAGCAAAAATGTATTGCTAATTCCACCATGGAAGTCGAGTATGTGGCAGCTTCTGAGGCAGCCAAAGAGGCGGTTTGGCTCAGAAACTTTCTGTTGGACTTGGATGTGGTACCTAGTTTGCCTAAGTCTATTACACTTTATTGTGATAATAGTGGTACAGTTGCAAACTCGAAGGAACCACAAGCCCATAAGACAAGCAAACACATTGAGCACAAGTACCACATGATACGAGATTTCGTAAAGAAAGAAAAAGTTGCTGTGATCAAGATAGCATCACCCGACAACCTAGATGATCCCTTTACAAAGAGCTTACCAGCTAAGGCTTTTGATAGTCATGTTGTGGGAATGAGAGTCAGATGTGTAGCAGCATGGCTTTAAGTATAAGTGGGAGATTTGTAACAGTATACTAAAAAGCAATACTTTGAGTATAAGTGGGAGATTGTTAGGGTTATATACTAAAAGCATCACTTTTGTAGTAACCTTATTTTCTTAAATTTTGAATGAGAGTCATATGGGCAAATGTTTGCATATTGTATTTGTTGCAAGTGTTAATGCAAATGTCTGATATTCTATATTGTAGATAATATGGCGTGTGGTGTCACACAGAAGATCATATTATCAGTTTTCTATGGAGTATATAAATAGTTCACAATCTAGATGGACTTGGACAATCTATTGGAAAGGTTGTAGTGTAATCTGTTATTAGTCTATCTTGACTATAGGTTTACACTAGTATGCTTTGTGTGTATTGAACATGACCACTTGAGGTTGTTCTCTTTGTACTAACTACATAAGAGAACAAACACCTCTGTTATTATGGATGCTTGTGCTCTTAATGCGGATATAATAACGGATATGTATATGCAGTGTGCATTACTTTGACTCATAAAAGAGTGAGATTCATTATGGATCAAGAACCTCTATGAATTGGGTTATAACATTGTATGTATGATGGACTGTTGATTATAAATGGAATCCATGTCCCGATACATCGGATTAATAATGTCCCCTTAAGGAGCTCATAAGGATTGTCATGTAAACCCTGCAGGTGGATTATATCCGACAAGACAAATAAAGTTGAGCGGTACTACTTAAGGATAAAAGATGTCGAATCAATATAGTTGTCAGTAACTTAATTTAATCGATGGACATACGATATCTTAATATGGGAAGCCAAACGAGCATATAATAAAAGGAGCCCACAAACATAATTTGGGATTATGGAGGTAGTGCAATAATAGTTCATTAGTGGACCGAGCTATTGTTAATGGGCCTGGATTGTGTGTTCGGACTGAACACGGGATCCAGATCCGTTAGGAGGCCTAATCCTAATTTCTCCTCATGGTCCATGCCGTAGCCTATATATATCCTCTATTCTCTGGTCGCCAGATTACTGATCAAAAATCTGAAACTTTCTCTAAATTCGTGATTCACGTAAGGAAAGAAAGAGAGAGCTGCCAAGGAGAAAAAATTGTTGGGAGATCGTCGCCCACACGACGTCCAACTCGAGGAAGAAATACGTGCAGAAGATCTTGGGGTCGTCCGCTCGAGATTGCCAGGAATTACTTGTCTCCTTTTTGTCGCAGGTATAATTCGTGAACCCTAGTTTCCGCCTATGAAGGGCTAGAACACGTATTCGATCTGTTTAACTTTCTATCGATCAATACGCACACCAAAGAAAGGGTGCTGGGAATCCCCAGTTCCTTCATGTGGATGATTTGATATTTACAGAAAATAGCCCAAAGTTATTTGAAGAATTCAAGAGAGCTATGACAAAGGAGTTCGAGATGACCGACATCCGCCTTATGTCCTTCTACCTTGGTATCGAAGTAAAGCAAAGCGAAGATGGTGTCTTGATTTCCCAAGAGTGATTGCAAGCCTATAAGCACGCCCGTGGAATGTGGAATCAAGTTGTCAAAGCACGAAGAAGGCGGAAGAGTTGATCCTACACTTTTCAAAAGTCTTGTTGGAAGCTTGCGCTACTTGACATGTACAAGGCCAGATATCCTATATGGAGTTGGACTCATTAGCCGCTATATGGAATCACCAACAACTATCCATTTGAAGACCGCCAAGAGGATTCTTCGCTACATCAAAGGTACACTTGACTATGGCCTACTTTACTCATCTTCCAGTGATTTCAAGCTTGCCGGATATAGCGATAGTGATTGGGCTGGAGACTTTGATGATCGAAAGAGTACTAGTGGATTCGTGTTTCTTATGGGAGATACTACTTTTACATGGAGTTCAAAGAAGCAATCAATTGTAACACTCTCAACATGTGAGGCCGAATATGTCGCCGCTACTTCATGTGTTTGTCATGCAATTTGGCTTAGAAGTATAATGAAGGAGCTTCACATGCCGCAAGAGGAGCCAACGGAGATCTATGTCGATAATAGTTCGGCTATTGCTTTGGCCAAGAAACCGGTCTTCCATGATAGAAGCAAACACATCGACACAAGGTATCACTACATAAGAGAATGTGTTGCAAGGAAGGAAGTACAAATGAAGTATGTAAAATCTCAAGACCAAGTTGTCGACATCTTCACCAAACCACTTAAACAAGATGCATTTTTCAAGTTAAGAAAACTACTTGGTGTTACAAATCAAGTTTAAGAGGGAGTGTTGGAAAATAAACTTGATTTATTGAGTCCAACAAATCTTGTCAATCCACTACCATTGGACTTTGTCCATTAGGTCCATTTTAGTTTTGAGTTTAGTCCATGTTCTAGGAACTTCTTTACCTAGAAAGTTCATGAAAAATATCTTTGTTCATGAAAAATATCTATGTTCTAGAGATATCTTAATATTAATTGTAAAAGTGTCTAGAATGATTCCATACTATATTTAATAAGTCTGTAGACTCTTCCATGAACCCTATAAAAAGGGGTGTTCTTCCCTCATTTTGTACACAACAAAAATTAAGAAGCTTAGTGCTATTATAAAATTTCTTCTCTTCCATTCTTCTCATCCACTAAATTTTCTCTCTATAATTTTCTCCCACTCCAAATTTGCTCCTCCTAACTAGTTGGTTCACCACAATTCCAACACAAATTTACTATTCAGCACATTCAGTGGTGAGTCCGGAACACCTAATAATTTCTCCTGCACTAAGTCCACATTGCAAAGCAGTTGAAGAACACTGCAACATGGCTGATAAGGAAACTCCTCTGTGATCCCTGACTATAGCTGCAGCTGCATGAACAGAAGAAGATATAGCTGAACTTAAAAAATGCATCAAACACCGTATAACATCAGTAACATATTGTATTATACTATGTAGAGGTTTACATGTTGCATCAAATGGAGCCTAATTGATTAAATCACTTCATGACTCATTAATAAATTTATATATTCTATAAAATAATTCATTTCTAGCCGTTGATTTATGGGCAACAACATATTTATATGTATCAAACATGTGCTAAAATTGTAAGCGGATCGGGATTGCGTCACTGTAACAGTCATCTACTGACTTTTGAGTTCTCAATCGCTATCAAACATGTGCCAAACATCAAGCACCAAGGCCTTCGTTTGGTTCGCGGAATGGAAAGAAAAAAAAACTGATTTCTTGGTATTTTTTTTCCTTTAAAAAATTATAATTCCTATAAACTTTTCTTTTCAGTGTTTGGAAAGATCGGGATTATAGTCGGAATATATCTTTAATTTTTATTATAGTGTTTGGTGTTTGTAAAGAAAGGAAACAAAATCAAGTCAATTTTTCAAAAATACCCTCGTGCTAATAAAAATAATTATTACTTAGAAATATTTTTGTCTAAAAGATATTATGGATAAAAATGGTAAATAATATTATGAACATGGATATTTTGGTCAAAACTTTTTGTAATAAATGCGAAAAAGTTGGTGGAAAAGTGATTCCTTAGATAAATGGGAGAAACCACTTTCTCCCCTATTTTTCTACCTCTTGGGAATCATTTTCCCTTTCCAACAACTTTTCTTTGGCTCCCAAACATAGGAAAGGAATCACTTTCCTTTCCCAAGCTCAAATTCCGGTAACAAAACGAGGCCCAATTGTATATTTTGTTAAGAAAGTTCAATTAGATCATTGTAAAAAAATTAGGTAAAATTGACAGATTAGGCTGTGTTTGATTGAGGTTTTTTTCATGGAAAATATTTCCATCACAAATTTTTCAGCAATTGTAATGTTTAATAAACTATATTTTTCATAGAATTATTTTCCAAAAATCTACCATTTTCTATATTTACCTTCAAAATGATGGAAAATAAAACTAGTCCAGCCCATAGGAAAATATCAATTTTCATGAAAAATAGTTAGTTTTCATGGAAAATAAAAACAATCAAACACCCAAAAAATTAATTTCGTAAATTTTTTTCCGTAGAATTTTTTTCCTTGTAAAATAATTCCATGGAATTAATTTATTTTTCACTTATTTTCTACCTTGTAATAAAACGCACCCTTACTCTATGATTAAGTGAGATACAAAATAGTTTTTTTATTTTTTTATAATGAAATCTAGGTTACACACTAGTTATATTATACGTGTTACTCTAAATGAGCACATCATAAAATGAATATTTTGATCAGTCTTCTCGAAGACTTTCGGTTAAAATATACCATGCAGTCGGTTGTTGATCAGTGTTGTCAAAACTAGATCGAACCGGAGGTTGGACCGGATCTAATCAATTTTTGCCAAAAAAATTGGTCCGATCTCTTTTGAATCGGGTTTTTAAATAACCGTCGGTTTTTACAGAGCCGAAGTTTAGCCGTGAACCGATTGAACCGGTTCACAATTGAACCGGCCAATTTTAATTTTTTAAAAAAACTCAAAAAAATATATCACGTAAAATTTGGACCATTTGATTCTTGTTTGATTTTAATAGACCTTATATTGTAAAAAATATATCACGTGCGATCTTTAAAACATTGATGCTGGTGTAGGTTATATTGTGCTCATCCCGTCCTCCTACAGTACACTATTCACTATTGTATATATTTTCTGTACTGTATGTACTTCAACTAACAATCATCTGCACTTTGCACGCGACAGGATTTCCTCTTGTACTTGCGCAACCTGATCCGTAGAGCACATGACGAAATGAATTATGAACGCCACGACTAAGTCAATGCTCATCCGGACACTACATAAGTGCTTCAACTACATTAGTTCTTCACTTGCACTGAACACATTAGTCCTTCACTTGCACTGAACATACTCGGAGAGGAGCAAATGGGGTTCGCAGAAGGAAGAATCGACGGGGAGAAGGTGTTCCGAGGAGCCGTGTTCCCGAAGACGCTCGTCCCGCCCACCGCGGTCGAATCTAGCCTGGAGAGCCTCGTCGAGACGGTCGAGAGGGAGAGGGGATCGATCACGGACCTGCTGCGCTCGCACGGCGCGGTCCTCTTCAGGGGCTACGACGTGCGCTCCGCCGAGGAGTTCGATTGCGCGGTCCGGGCGTTCGGGTGGGAGGAGACCAAACACATAGGTGCCACCACGCGCATCAAGATGACCGACCGCGTCTACACCGCCAACGAGGCTCCCGTCGATCAGTTGATCAACTTCCACCACGAGATGTCCCTGGTACTTTTTTTTTTTTTGGGAGTTGCTACGTTGTCCACGGTTTGTAACCGCGAGCGTGAACGTCGGCCGACGTGACGGCCGGCCATTGTGGTTTGGGTGGAATCCGAAGATTGCAGGAGAGCCAATGGCCGGCCGCCACGTCGGCCGGCGGTTACGTCCGCGGTTACAAACTGCGGACAAAATATCATTTTTATTTTTTTTTATTACTCACACACCCACCTCACTCTAAACAGTTTCGACTTTCGAGGCTCGAACTCTCAACCAGACCGGATACTGCTGCGCTTCATTGGAGCAATGCTGCGTTGTCCCCTAATTAAACATCACGTGTTGTCTAAAACATGGGCGGATCTAGAAATATAAACTAGGATGGGCTAGACTGAATTAGAATAGATTGGTGTGGGATATCTCCTGAAAAAAACTACCCCAAAAAAAATCACATAGAAGAAAAAGGGGGAAAAAAAATTGGGGGTGGGCTGGAGCACACCCCATTCGTAGCCTACATGTGCCCCTGGTCTAAAAAATAACAAGAGATACTACTAGAAATTGTGTTTCTAATAATGACGAAAATTGATCACTCGTATATATTAATACTGACTGAATTCCGTCGGTAATGATGACTAATCTCTAAAGAATAATTCTATAGAGACACACTTTTATTGACATACTTTATTGACACACTTATGTGGCAGATGATTTGGCATTCCATGTCACCCGAATTAATTGAGAGCTTATTAATTATTTTTTTTTGGTATGTCCAATTTTGTATGTATGGAAGGTTTCCAATCTTTGTCATGTGTTGTAATTTTGCATAGCCAATTAATAGCCACACTTATTATCTTCTTTATTTTTTTCTGCTCATCTCCATTTCCTTCTTCTACTCATCTCCATTTTAAAACTTTTAAAACTTTGTACAAAATTATTTTACTTTCGTTGGAGCCTGCTCATGAAGTTGACGAGGATGGATTGCTTGGATTCTATACATGCAAGAAGATTGAATCTTTTGCATGGATTGTGAACTAATTAATTTGACATGGACAATTTTGACAAGTAAATAATTAATTGGCCATGCAAAATTGTAACACATGAACTAATTAAATGGACATGGACAATTTTGGCAAGTGAATAATTAATTGACCATGCAAAATTGTAACACATGCCAAAGATTGTAAACCTTCCATACATACAAAATTGGACATACCAAAAAAACAATTAATAAGCCCTCAATTAATTCGGATGACATGGAATGCCAAATCACCTGCCACATAAGTGTGTCAACAAAGTATGTCAATAAAAGTGTCCCTATAGAATTACTCATCTCTAAATAACTTGTAAGAAATATATGAACGATCGAGATCGATGTGTTGATAACTTGTGCAGATGAAGCAGTCCCCTTCAAAGATATTCTTCTTCTGCAGCGAACCGGCACCTGAGGGAGGCGAGACATCGATAGTACAGAGCAACGTCGTCGTGGAGAAGATGGAGGAGCGGCTGCCAGAAGTTGTGGCAAAGCTGTCAGATGTGGGACTTATATTCAGAAGTAAGACTGCGAAAGACGAGGACGCCGACTCGGAAAAATTCTTGAATAAGACATGGAAGTGGGTCTTTAAGACCGACGACGAAGCGGAGGCTGAGAAGAGGTAGGCACAAACAATGTTCTTGAGAATAATCAAGAGCTGGTATTATCGATCATTTCCATCCTATATTATCGATAAGCTATAACTTCAATTTTACATTCCTAATCTAGTTCAATTCTTTATAGCAAGTTGTATCCTATTATTCTTTGTTGGTCCCGAAGACAGATCTAAAAATGGAGTCATAGGCTTAGGACTGAAAATCGAACGAACGAGCTCGAACAAAGAGTGTTCAAGCTTGGTTTGACTTAACTATCGAACGAGTTTGATTCGAGCCGAGCTTGGACCGAGCCGAATACAAACGGTTTGTATTGTTTTACAGCCCTAGTAGTAAGTATTAATAGGACATGTTGTATAGACTATCACACTGTTTCTCTCAAGTTTTAAAGACTTTTTTTATTGAATTACTTATGCTCTTTACATTATAAATTTACCATCATATAAAGAACAAAAAAATGAATAAAATGTCTAAGACAAAATATATTTCTATCTATTAAAAAAAGGCATTACATATAGAAAAAGTCATAATATAAGAGACAGAACCGAGCTCGAGCCTGTTTGCGAACAAGATCGAGTCGAACAACCTATGGTCGAACTCGGTATCGATTAGTCCCCGAACGAGCTTAAACCGAGCTTGGACCGAGCCGAGCACGAGCCGAATGCGAACGGTTTGAATCGTTTTACATCCCTACATAGACTCATAATATATTTCTTTTAATTTTATGGGGCTTTCTTGTGCTCCGTAGCGATTATTATTTTTGATGGTAGAATTCTCGTGAACAGTGGCAAAGCTTAGTAGAGTGGCTGAGCTTAGTAAGGACTAATGGGACCAAGCAATTTTTTTTTATAGATAATACCACCTTTAAAAATACAATCTGACCCCTCCAAAATATAATTTGTTCTTCCAAAAATATTTCTTGTCCCTCAAAATATTTTAGTCAGGCTCGGCCACTACTCTTGAATGTGTATACGGAAACTCTAAATGAATCATGACAACAAGGTGACAAACTTCAATTTTTGTGAAAAAAATAATAGTAATATTATGTTAACGACAATTGCAAAACTCAAAAAAATAAAATTTTGGGCCCTCATTAATAATGAAAAGGAGAAATATAAGACTTAAAAGAGGCTAAAGTCGAATCTAATGGATAAACTATGACAAGAAGTTCAGAATCAGAATAGTCCATTTGGTGCCTCTTGACTTTCTGCTCTGATATTGGTTTTCTTCTAATTTCTGATGGATCTCTTGGACGTTGGTAGGGCGATGGAGATGCTAAATTGCAGCTCCGTCAACTTCAACGGCGATGGGAGTGCGGAGTTTGTCTTCGGACCGACCAACCCGATAAGGGAGCTGGGAGGGAAGAGGGTCTGGTTCCTGCCGTTCATAGGCTTCACGGACAACATGAACGACGTGAAGAACAGCTTCGGCGACGGGAGCGATATGCCTGTGGAGGCCATGGTCGCCTACGGGGAGATATTGGAGGAGAACTGCGTCGACGTGAAGTGGCACAGGGGAGACATCCTGCTGGTCGACAACCACTCCGTCCAGCACGCCAGGAGGCCCGGAAAGCCACCGCGCGTCATACTCGTCTCCGTGTGCAAATAGATTGATTCAACAAGGGTTTGATCAACCACCACCTTTGCTTCATATTATAGATATATATATATATAGGTCATGCAAGAGTGGGAAATAATCAGTAGTACGTACTGTAATCGACAATATGATAAATAAGCTGCTATATATTGTATGCATCAATATTTCCCTGCCACTAAAGACTCGTGATACATTGTGTGTTAGACATGTATAACTGTATAAGCATAAATAAATGGAAGAAAATATATATATTCTTGCCACAGTAACAAGGTTTGATTGTCCCACAAACATTGCTCTGCGCTAAGTTACAGTAGCTCTTTGGCTCCTGTCGTGGCTTCCTTGAAAAGTTTCTTAGTATTGCTTTCCAAAAGCTAACATCTTTTACATAATTCATCCGGACGGAACCAAAAATTTAAGTTAGGATGGACTAGAGTTGATTAGGGTAGACTAAGTATGAATTTACTTGTAGAAAAAACTTCAATATATATATATATATGGAAAAAAGAAGAAGAAAAAGAAGAGAATGTCCACAGTGTGGGTATGCCCTTGATTGATCCTGGTGATTGATGGAACGAAAGACTTCACCATTGATTTTGTAGACAAGAATTTTAATCCTCAGAAATTGAGATGTCGAAATCTTCCATTTCAAAGCTAAGAAGTATCTCCATAACATGCCTTTTAGGCTTATTGCCTCTATCATTTTGAATTAATATTGAGAACATTCTACTTCTTGTCGTTGACACTCATTTCTTTCACCTCTTCTTGAAAGATTATGATCTCTCTCAAGCGTGTATCATATACTTTCTATTGTTGGCTGTGTATAGCAAAAGAGTAATGCTATTCGTACCTTCAAATTGTCCCTCCAATACATCCCTCCTTATGTGACGGTTGACATGACATATTAAATAATATTATGTGTCATCTGACATGGCCGATGACATGGCAAATTTTAACCCCAAAAGTTAATTACCCAATTTTGTCCATGTTAATTTAACGTAAACGTTAATGTTAAAATTAATGTTAATTTAATGTTAATATAACTAATGTTAATATTAATGTTAATGCTAATGTTAATGTTAATGTTAATATTAATATTATGGTTAATGTTAACGTTAATATTAATTTTTAATGTTAATGTTAATGTTAACATTAATTTTAATATTAATTTGAATTTGAATTTTAAAATTTATCACGTCAGCTGCCACATCAACATGTCACGTCAGCTGTCACGTAAGGAAGAACGGTTTGGAGGTACAATTTGGAGGGACAAATATCATTATTCATAGCAAAAACTCAAATTCCAAGTAGTCTATAGTCCCACATCGGCTAGGTGGGAGGACTAGGTGTGCATATATTGTCTTGTTCCATTTTGTTTCATTAAAGTATTGTGTGGAAGCCCTTTGCCTGGCTCGGCTCGGTTGCGCGTGTAACGACTGCGGGTACGTACGTGCCCACATCTGCGGGCTACGAATGCCGATTCAATTTTTTCTTCGGTTTCGGACTGAGACCCTAAAAATCTTTTTGCTCCTATTTAATTTTTGATCGTTATAATCCATTAAATTTTGTAGCAATTGGATACATTAACTTCTGTCAGGTTTAATGAATCACATGTTATACATTTGTTTTATTTTTGTAACGTCCGTTTTTATTGTGCTTTATTGGTTGGTTTAAATCGGCAGTAACTCTCCTGTCCGTTGGAGAATGCCTATAAAATGAACCGTTCCTTCTCCTTTCCATACACTGAAAATCCTACGTGAAATCTCTCTCAAAAATCTTGTCTTTCCGAATCTCTTCTGTTCTTCGTTCTTGTTCTGGGCAGAGCTAAGTCAATGGTCGCTCTCTCTGCGTTGTGTGCAACAAAGAGATACCGGTGGAGCGAAAATTTTACCACTAGGAGCATTTGGACAAAGTCTGCACATAGACTCGGATTAACTCTTAGGGCAGTGCTACGTGCGCGACTTCCCCGGAGGCCGATAACCTTTACTATAATTTGTATATTTTATTGCAGCTTTCAAAAGGAGAAAAGAAAGAATTTTCCAACAATCTAAGAGTTAACCGTACAATAATAATATTGTTTTCTTATGTTCTCTTACTATACTACATGATGTTCATAGAAAACAGTTTTCCTACTGTTACAAAAACTGAAATTAGATAGCAGTAGTTTTCTGGTGATTTTTGCTATTTACTCAAAGACGTGCTCATTCTGGTGAATTTTGCTATATTAGTCGATGATGTAGTTTTTCTGGTTGTGCCTCTCAATAATTTTTTTAAAAATTTTGAGACATTATGGAGCTACAACATCGGTACCCAAATTCATGCATAAACGTGAGTTATAGCAACATTCGTAGGTTATGTTTTCAATCATGGGATAGTTCAACTACCTATGGACACTCGTATCTATTGTGATTGAAAAGTTAAAAGGTAAGGGTCCGTTTGGATAGTCTTTCTGAAATTTTATTCTAAAAACAGTTTTCTGAAAGTAAGTTATAAAGTTGTTTTCTGAGTATAGAAATTCTGAGTTTGCGTTTGGTTACTTTCATCTGAAAAATAATTTTAAAAAATAAATTTTGAATATTCTGTTTGGTAAAATATTTTTAGAAACTGATTTTTTAATTGGGTTCATGTGTCCATTCTGTATCTCCTGTGTCCATTATGTATCTCTGCGTCCAACGTGTAGGGCTCGTCCGCGCCGTCGTCGACGACCCCACCACCGTTCGAGGAGCTCGACCTCTCCAGCCATGGCCACCGCACCCGAGGCGAGCTCCTCCGCCGCCGGCTTCGACTTCTCCAGCCATGGCCGCGTCTAGGGTTCGGCGTGTAGGGCTCGTCCGCGCCGTCGTCGACGACCCCACCACCGCTCGAGGAGCTCGACCTCTCCAGCCATGGCCACCGCACCCGAGGCGAGCTCCTCCACCGCCGGCTTCGACTTCTCCAGCCATGGCCGCGTCTAGGGTTCGGCGTGTAGGGCTTGTCCGTGCCGTCGTCGACGACCCCACCACCGCTCGAGGAGCTCGACCTCTCCAGCCATGGCCATCGCACCCGAGGCGAGCTCCTCCGCCGCCGGCTTCGACTTCTCCAGCCATAACCACCGCACCCGAGGCGAGCTCCTCCGCCGCCGCCGCGCGTCGAACGAGGGCCGCCGCGTCGAGCGAGGGCCGCCGCACACTGGGCGAGGGTCTCCGCGTCGAGGAGGAGATCTTCCAGCTCCGGTCGGAAATGAGGAGAGAGACCAACTCCATTCTCCGCGAGCTCTCTGGAGGAGGAAGAAAAGTGGAAATGAGGAGAGAGAGAAAGTGCGGGGGGTTTGGGAGGTGGGGAGCGGGGTGGGGCCCGCAATTGCTGAAAAAAGTGTTTCGGAAAACAGCTTTGAGCTGTTTCCTGGAAGCTGAGTTTAAAAACTCATTCCAAAAAAAATTTTTTGAAAAGAACTTTCCAAGTGGAGTTTGCCAAATGAAATTTTTGGGGTGATGAACGTTTAAACTCAAAAAGTTGAGTTTAAAATCAGAACCAAACAGGCCCTAAGTCTTTTTTATCTTTGGTATTTTCTGCCCTCGTATCTATTGTGACTAATCAGTATTTGGTGTCACATGATGTCTACATATTCCCTTTGCTACTCATATTCACTCAATGTTTCTACCTTATTGCTGACTCTATGGTGTGAGCTTGTTCATCCATATGCATTTTATAATGGCTAGCACGTTGGTCAATCAAGATATATACATCTCATTGCTAGCTTCTAAATCCAACATTTTTAGCTTTATGATAATGTCTTCGGCCAGCAAATTTTGATCCTGAACTTTGCTCTCTCTCTCTCTCTCTCTGGGTTTATGCACCTAATTTATAAATAATTTTTTCGTACATTGTATGTGTGCTCAATTGGTACCCACATATGCCAGGTTACCAAACCAATGAATAGCACTGGTCCGGCAATATTACAAAAATTCTGCATTTTATTTGATTCTTTTTCTTATCCTCTCCTTCCTGTGATGATTAGTCTACAAGCCATATGTACTGGAACCCTTACACTAGAAGTGGTAAGAGCATCTCCAACCCTACTGTCTTGTTAAGTGTTGTGAGTCTTAGGCGGCTCCTATGTGGCATGAGCCACAAGACAATGTCTTGTTTATGTGGCAAAATTATATCTCAAAAGACAATGCCATAGAAAAACTCTCTCCAATGCAAAAGTATTGAGAAGACAATAAAAATTATTTTTTCCAACTTCCAAGACAACTTTTAAGACAACTACTCGGCTTCTTTCTTTTTTCTAATATTTTTTATTCATAATTGATGACATGGAAGAGAAGACATTGTCAAGTACATTACCTAGAACAAGACAATCAACTTCACAATGTCTTTTTTAATTTTTGCCATATAAACTTCACAATTGACTTGACATTTGCATTGGAGAAGAACTTTTGAATAAAATTTTGTCATTCCTATGTGGCATTAACTTTTTTCCAAAATCACAATAGGGTTGGAGATGCTCTAAGTCAGCTGTATGGCCAATCACTCTCGTTTGTGCACGTGTATGGCCAAATAAAAGCAAATCATAATACAACATTTATGCTGTCATCCACTGATTGGGGTCAGGACCGTCAGGTCCATATCAATGTGGCCTACATATGGATATCGACGTTCCACCAACGGCACTCTACAAACGGATGACTCAAAACTGATGCATTGAGCATATATAAGAGTTCTCTCACTGCTGCTGCAGTCGTTAAAAACTGTCCAGAAATGGAGAGAGGCTTCGCTGAAGGAAACATCAAGGAAGAGAAGGTGTTCGGAGACGCCGTCTTCCCGAAAACACTCCTTCCTTGGAGCACATCCATGTCCAGCGCCAGAGACTTGGCCAAGACGGTCCAAAGGGAGCGACCCTCCCTATCTAGGACGTTGCAATCGCACGGCGCCATCCTCTTCCGGGGCTTCCAGGTGTGCTCCGCCGACGAGTTCGATCTCGTGGTCCGGGCCTTCGGGTGGGAGGACATCCCCTACGTAGGCGCAGCCGAGCGCGTCAGCGTTACCGATCGTGTCTACACCGCCAACGAAGTGCCCCTCGACGTGTTCATCAACTTCCACCATGAGATGGCCTTTGTAAGCAATAACAACTGTTAGAATTTTTCCTGTGGTTTATTGTAAACAAAAAAACAAAGAGTTTAGAATTACCGGCCTCTGAAAAAAAAATCATGCACGTTCTAAAAGATTTATTCGAGATCTATGTGCAGATTTATTTTTAAATTCTGATAGAGGTAAAATTCGGTGTACCAGCTTCTGGTCACTGCACATTGTTTTACTGTTTTAAGAGAATGACCGAAACTTGACTTTGACCAGAATTCTTATCCTCCTATGTTGCATGGACACCAGTACAATACAACATCATTTCTCGTCGCATTTGAAGGCTTTCCAATCAAAAGTTTGTAACACAATTATATATATATATACTAGTCATAACCCGTGTCCATAGGGCATGGTTCATTTAAGGTATTCCATCTCAAAATCTTGGACCCATTTTATTTGGATTTTCCATAAAACCCCACTCTCAATAATGCTCATCCACAACTATTATGAGGCCCCCATCAAAATATTAAATCTCAACCATCAAAATATTAAATTCCCATCTTTGGATTCCCCATAAAATCCCACTCCCAATAATGTTATTCCCCATAAAATCCCACAACCGTTGATTCACCAAGATTAAATCCCAACCACTCTTTATCTTGGCACCGTCAGCCCTAGGATTCAAAAACCTGTGTGTTTTGTATGAATCAACGGTTGTGGGGTTTTATGGGGAAGAGCATTATTGGGAGTGGGGTTTTATGGGGAAGAGCATTATTGGGAGTGAAATTTTATGGGAAATCCAAAGATGGGGATTTAATATTTTGATGGTTGGAATTTAATATTTAGATGGTTGGGATTTAATATTTTGATGGGGGCCTCATAATGGTTGTGGATGAGCATTATTGAGAGTGGGGTTTTATGGGGAATCCAAATAAAATTCACATCCAGCAGTGGTTGGGATTTAATATTTTGATGGGGGCCTCAAAATTATTATTGTTCGTTTAAAATTGGGTGTCCAAGATTTTGAGGGGGAATACCTTAAATGAACCATGCCCTATGGGCACGGGTTATGACTAGTATATATATAAAATAAAAGATAAGAATGCAGTTCGTCATGAATTTTGGAATGTTCTCATCAAGCTTCGGTGTAAATTTAGGCAAGACAGTCTCCTTCGAAGATATTCTTCTTCTGCAGCGAGCCCTCACCGGAAGGCGGCGAGACGTCGATAGTACCAAGTCAAGTTGTTGCCGAGAAGATGGAGGAACGACTTCCGGAAGTGACGGCAAAGCTGTCGGAAGTAGGACTTACGTTCCGGTTTCTAATTCACAAAGACAAAGAAGCTGAGAAAAGGTTTGAAGAATTAAAATGTTTAATTTTGAAATTTTTTTTTTTTACGTTCCCATCCTAATTAGAAAAAATAATCCGCTTTTTCGTGAAATCGACCATCCAATCGGGATTCATTAGTACTTTGTTTGATGGATTGTGTGTGTATACTAGGCAAAGGTTAAAGCTCACTTACAGCCGAGTCGACTACAAGAGTGATGGAAGCACGGAGTTTGTGTTCGGTCCGAGCAGTCCGATAAGAGAGGTCGGAGGGAAGAAGGTGTGGTTCCTGCCGTTCCTCGGCTACAACCTAACCGAGGTGCGCAAAAGCTTCGGCGACGGCAGCGCGGTCCCCGCGAATGCCGCGGCCGCCTACGAGGAGATACTGGAGGAGAACTGCGTCGACGTGAAGTGGCAGAAGGGCGACATCCTGCTGCTGGACAATCATGCCGTTCAGCACGCGAGGAGGCCGGGGAAGTCCCCGCGACGCGTGCTCGTCGCGGTGTCCAAATAGAGGAAAATTAAGAAGCAAATGTACTAAAATCAGAATAAATATGCACTGACGCTACTTTCTTTTGTAAGACGAACCTGGAAATAATAAAGATCTTGTGTTTGGTTATCAAACTAAAAGTCTTCAAGCCAAATCCGCGTAACCCTTGTAGCCAAGAGAGGAGATACAAAAATTCTGACCGAGTGACAAAAGATTAGTGTATCAAATTGTGAGATTGTATTATCCTTACATTTATTATAGAAATTCTTGAGGAGTGTAGAAATCTAATGGTTTATGATATTTTATATTATTTGGTTAATTAGAGATGAGCAAATTAACTTGTGAGGTTCTAGGTTTCTCTCGTTCCAAAATCTTATCCACTCTAGTCCTCCGAGTAGGCTGACTTACACTATCTCATCATCCTTAAGTAGCAAAAGAAAAAATGATTAAGCAACCAGGGACCGCATAGCGCAGTGGATTAGCGCGTCTGACTTCGGATCAGAAGGTCGTGGGTTCGACTCCCACTGTGGTCGTCATCGTTAATTTTTTTAAATTTCTGGTCTCCTTTTCTTTTAATTTATATTCTTTCTCCGTTTATAGTAGTTGTTTTCCTTATTGTATGTAACAATCCAAAATTATAAATCTAGTATGAGTTGAATATACACAATCCAAAACTATAAATCTAGTATGAGTTGAATATACACAATCCAAAACTATAAATCTAGTGTGAGAGTTTTCTCTTCGAGACTGTATATATTTTAATTTTTGAGTTATTATTTATTGTCTTTGTACATGAGAAGTATTAGTTCAAGTAGTTAGTATGTTGAGAGATTTTCTTACTAGTAGACAAGGTTGAAATATCACAATAAGTATTTGCTTTGTCACAAGTATTTTAAAAAATTCTTTGTAGCTAGCACTCGGATGTGGATGAATGGTGCAAGGTGACAATTTCATGGCAGCAGGAGCTTCGCGGAAGTGTGACGACACGGAGCTGCAGGTCCGTGGGACTTTAGTGCCGCAGTTTCATAGAGTTGCAGTGTTACAGTTTTGTGGAGCTGGAATATTTTACTAGAATTGGGAGGCTGTTAAATTTTATAACTGTCATATTTATCTCTTCTATTTGGATGACAACATAAAACTTTAGGTGGGGATTCAATTTGAGGATGTCCAATGTTTAGATGTCACCCCTTTCATATATTTTTTTCTTGACATGTCAGATCGTGGTAACTCCTTGCACCATCCACTTTCCACCGAGTTCCTCATTCTTTTTGTTATAACTCAAAATAGAAAGAAAAAAAAAAAAAAAAAAAAAAAAGAGGTAGAGAGCCTTAAGTTTTTTTTTTTTTTTTGTATCTTTACAAATAAATTAAGATGAACTCCGTGTAGTGTATAACTTGCTCACAAGAGAGAAGTGTTTTTTTTAGCAAGAAACCTTAGTAGTGTAGGTGGCTGATATTTAAAATGATGTTGGAGAGATTCATGAAAGCTACTTCCATATCATAGTACTAAACAATTAATTAATTAAAAAGGAATATTTTTTGTGTCGTCACATTGTTGGACACGGAATGTGTCGTTGGTGAGGAGGTGGCAGCAACATCACAAAATGATCAAAATTCCCAGGCATCTGAAAATATTCGTTTCTATGCAGGCAAAGGCATTCCGTTCTGTGGAATGAAATCAATATATACATCGTTTGTCACATGAATGAGTGGAGTGAGAAGAGAGTGTGTAGGACCGGGACATGCAAAATGGTACGGGGTGAAGAGAGGAGAGTGGTAGGTATCATTGTAATAGAGTTCAAATATTGTGCTTACTTTCAATACAGTCATTCGATCGATTTGACATGGATATTGATACGGATCGATCTAAATATCAGATATTGATATTGATACTCATCGATTTAGTGTCGAAGGTTATTTTTAGTCAATTCAAGGAAAAAATTAAAAAAAAAAAAATCAATTCCATATAATTTTTTAATCTAAATCATGTAAACTATTTAAATTCCAAACTTACTAAAAAAAATACAAAAATTATTTAAAATTTTGTTGAATATATAAAAAATTCTATTTTTTAATAAATATTTATTTTTCGATATAAAAAAATATATATATCGAAACAATCGAAGCTACAGAGAGTCTGATACTTGTAATTTTGTTTCTTTAGTAGTAGTTTACATGTGTACTCACTTGTCAAATGCATGCGAGTCCTGAGTCCTGATCTGCTATCTCCAAACCCTTGTCCTCAAACATATCCCTCCTCTATTAGCTTGTGCGTCCCATTGATTTTGGTTTGATAGGACCCACAAGCTAATAGGGTGAGGACATGATGTTTGGGGACAGCATATCCGAACCCTTTGCATGCACGATAAGAACATTATATACCATTTTACTCAATTGTTCAATATTTCTGCACAATTGGAAGGGAGAATACGTGATGAGAAGTCTATGATTGGTACCGGTCGTACTACTATTGATTTGGATTGGAACATAATAGAGAGAGCACTCAAGGATGTGAATGGAGCTCAACTTTTGAAGGTTCTCCCCAGTCATAGACCATAGTTAGGATAACATTTATAATTGTACCAAATAGGGGATGTAGCTCAAATGGTAGAGCGCTCGCTTTGCATGCGAGAGGCACGGGGTTCGATCCCCCGCATCTCCATGGTTAATTTTTTTTTTTCAATTTTCTCTTTCCGTAAAATAAATATTGCGCTTGATTATAAGTGACGACACTAATGTAAAGAGCTGAAGATGCCGTCCCGGTCGATCCCTCCATTGACGTTGTTCTCCCCGTCAAGAAGTGCGACCAGGGCCGCGACTAAGCCGGCATTGCCGGCGATGGTGGGTTCGGTGTACTCGGGCTGACTTCTTACATCCAGAAACTTGTCGTCTAGTCCCGGACCGGCTACCATGGCTCCCGAAAGAACGTTCGGATTGGGGTCCTTCGACTCCTTCCATCTCTTCCCGTCTGCGCAACTGTACTGCCTGCCGTCCCATGGGATCGATGCACCCCTGTGGTGGACTCGTTTCGGGTATCGGTCTCCGAAACCGACCAGATAGCTCATCCGCATAGGGTTGTTGCCTAGTATGTAACCCACCTGAAGTACGAGATAATTAGCCGTGTCCGCATCCCTGTATCTTATTCGTGTCCGTGCAACACAGTTGTATAGTATCAGTGATTGATATGCACATTTACTACCTGTGATTTGGCAAATCTTTGCAACTCCTCTGTTGCGAATGAATCCGCGCCGCAAATTCCACCGGCGACTTCAATGAGGTTGAGATAATCACTGTAGAGCTTACTTAGGAAAGCTGCGGTTGCAGCAAATTGGAGTGGAGCTGTACTAGTAATAGATGGGAAGATCAATCCACCTGCACAATAAGATTGAGACTGTCACATTGTTTGTATCAAGATTTGTATACTATTTCGGTCGTCTAGGTTGTACGAATATGGACACGAATACAGATACACATGCGTTTTGGGTACTCGCCTTGTGATACACTTGGTACCATATTGAACCATTCAGGCGGATGAACGTAGGAACACATTATCGTGTTCGCCATATCGGTACACCGTGCCAGCATCGTCTCGTATGGATAGCCGGGATCGCGGAGGTACCGCAGCCGGGCCAGCAAAACCTACATTCATCAACTTGAGACTATTAGCCGAACACATTCAATCCATCCATCAAGACTTAAGTTGTTTGCAGTACTTAACTGCGTTGGCCGCAAGCTTGTTATCCCAATCGAACACCCTGACCGTGCTGCTCGACTGCGTCTCCTTCACCGCCAGCTCTAGCATCTCCGTCGCGTACTCGAGATGGCCAAACCTTCCCGTCGCCAAGAACAGCCAAGTCCCACCCCAGGCCAGCTCGTCCAGGTGGCCGGTCGAGTTGTAGAAGCCTCTGGCTCCGCCTCCGCAGTCCTCGTCCGAGGTGTACGTTTCGTGTTTCGAGCTGTTCTTCGTCGAGCCGAACAGGCTTTCCGCTACGCTGATCAGGTTACCGGAGTAGGCCGCGTCCTGCTTCAGGACAAGAGACGCTGCTGCCAGCGCTGCGACGATCTCGCCGGCGATGTCCGACGACGAGGAGGTTCCGCAGGCGGACACCGGTCTGGAGTAGGTCATGTCTTCGGGCTTTTGCCAGCAAGTTATGTCATCTTGGGCATTGGCACTGTCCTTTGTACTTCCTACCTGAAATTGTTAGTTAGTTAGCAGTACGTATGTATTTGCTAAGCTTTCGGAGATTCATGACTACATCCATTACATTACCAACCTGAGAGTACAACAAGGCGGGTTCGGACACCGTGTCCGAAGGGACGTAGAGCTTCAGAAGATAGTCGCAACCCCACTTGATGATGTCGACGATGTGGTGCAGCTGGCCTGCTTCCGAGTACTTGTGGTGGTACTCGATCACGCTCCAGCTCAGTAGAGTGATGGTGTAAGCAGTAGGGAAGCTGAACTTGATGTTGTTGCCAGAATCGTAGAAACCACCGACAAGGCTGTGATTCCTGCGCGCTGGATCGACATCATTCAAGCCCGAATCCCCCCTGAACTTAATGGTGAAGTTCTTCGGAAGAACCCCAGCTGCAAAAACCCATATAACAGCTTTACTTGCTAGCTAGACTCGAGAATAATAACAATATTAAGATTCCATTTCGTTCACGGAATCAGGACCTTGGAAAAGAAAAGATTATTAATTTTGGATTCCTAAGAAAGGAGAGCAGAAAAAGAAAATGGTAAAGAGGAAAATAGGTCAATTCCGCTTTCTCGGTCCGAGAAGTAAACGGCTCTAGATTCGGGAATTTCTGCGAGAAAAAATTATTTATAGTGATACTCACAAGATAGATTATTTTCTAATGAGCACACTATAGGCATTCTATTAGTTATGTATCAAGGTTCTAACAAAATTACTTGTATATATGCATCAAAAAAAGCAGAAAAAATGCATTAAAAAGGGAACAAATTTTGGTTCCTCCAAGATTCACTTTCTCTTCTAATTTTTTTATTTATTACAAGATATTATGATTATATTTATGACATTTTCAAATACCGAAAAGAAATTTCGCGAACCAAATGAGACCCAAGTGTTAGGAAAATATTGTGTATATGTATGCATATTACATTTTTGCGCATCGAAGAATGAGAGAGCAAGTTCTAGTGCGAGGGGCAGGTCGGCAGAAGGGCTACGACGGGCAGGCTTACGAGGCAGAAACGTCGCTAGTAGTGCGGCAGCGGAGACGACGAGAAGCAGGGCGATCGAGACGTAGACGAAGCGCTTGAGGCGGCCCTTGTCGGCTACAACGAGGCTGAACCCGTAGGACTTGGAGTAACTGGAAGGCGTACTCTCGTCCGCCCGCAGGGACGACGAGGCCGGCACTAGGCCGAAGTCGAGCTTTACGGAATTCCAGCGGTCGGCCGAGGGAAGCAAGCGTCCCGTCTCCGATATGGCATGCACGTACATTATATTGTGGAGCACTTGTGACTCGGTCTGGAGAACAACAAGTCTTCGAGTGCAGGCATGGTGTACTTGAATGGGAATTGTTGGAGATTACAAGACTTTGCCATGGCTTCGTGATGAGACTATGAGCTGTGTGAAGGTGACGCGGTGTCGATGGAAGCTAGGACTTGTCCGGTTAGTCCCATAGATGCTTCTCGTCGTATACTAATCGGGGTTGTTTTATACAAGCAGAAATCTCAAAGAATCCAAATGACTAGGATTTTGTAGCTTGTGTATTAGATCGAGATAATGTACCAGAAACGACATTCAATCCAACAATCTTCAACCTTAGTATTTTATTATATTTGAATAACTTTAGCACTCTTACTACATTTATCCGTTTTCGCTAGCCGAACAACCTTAACACCTCTGTTTTTGATTTGTTCTTTCCTGCGAGCCTGCTACCTTTATTCGTGGTTCTGATACCACTTGTTCCTAACTCTATATTGAGAAGAGAATATCACCATTTGTCTTGAACCAAGTAGAGCCGTTCAAAGCAGTTCCGTAATTATGGACTCTGATACCACTTGTTGGAAACGTGATGTGATCCGAACCGGAATTGATCCATGAGATACGATATTGAATCGGTACTTGCGACGTTTGGCGACGTTTTGAAAATCAACGACTTACATTTCCGCGATCAGCCCAAAACGTCGGTAATTTCATCGCTAAATATTTTTAGCGACAAAAATTGTCGTTTTAGCGACGTCTTTAGGCGTCGCTAAAACGACTTATTCTGGTAGTGGACCAATTCTAATTATCTACACCTCATGATCCGATCGTCTATTCGATGTGGGACTAAATTACCAACTCCTAGTCACCCCCTTTTGAGCACTCGACCAAAAACGAATACAATCCAACATGTACTGTTATAATCAATTGATTATAAATCATATATGATTTCTTGATTTTTTTTCAACCTATTCATTCTAGTAATTAACCTTCCACTACACCCTATTTCAATTAAATCTTGTAGATAATAAATTATTATCAGACAAGAAAGACTCCTAAATGCTAAGTGATGGATGTTTGAGCATTCTTTAACTTATATTATTTTATTCATGTGAGATAGTAGTAGATCTAAAAAAATTTCTAAAACAAGGGTTAATAATAGTAATTGAATAATCATAATACCAATTACTCTCACCGAATATGAAAAATTGTTCATCATAAATAATATATTTGGTTAACTCAGTTTTATTACGAGCATCAGAATAAGTAAAGTTACCAACAGAAGATCCTGAAGGGCCGGTGCTTCTATGTGTCTGTCTAGCTTGTAGTGTATCCTTACGATAACAAGTATTATAGTGTATTTTTAAAGTATCCGTGCCATCATTTTTTTTCATTTAAAAGTTTTCTTACATTTTTTGTACTGTGCACCTTTAGCTATTGGTTTTTTATTTTTTTGATCTAAAACTGGTGCACCCTCATCATCAGTGACATATTTTCTCAAAATATTGCCAATAAACTCATTTATCTCTATTTACAACATTAGAGACGTACTCCTAACTTCATGATGTGGCATTTGTGTCGGTGGTACATAATCATGAATAGGAATATTTTCAAATAAATCAGCATAATAAACAAAATTTTGTTCCGAATCACCTCCATAAGGGTGGTTAAAATGAGTAATATCCATATTTTTAAATTTATTTTTTAAGAAAAAGAAGAGAGGAGAAAATTATTTGTCTATATGCACTTTCCGTTCCCAGAATAAGTATTTTAATACGTGTACTGCTTGAATGTATTTATTTAATATTTATCATGCATTTATTCTGTATTTAATTCCTTTAATTTTATGCTAATTATTTTTCTGTATTTTATTTTCTGCTTTTGTTTTTACTCTTGGGTTCGGCTTGGGTTGGTTTGTTTTGGTGGTTCATCATGAACCCAACCAACTCCCTACCTACCATCATCTCCATTTAAAGCCCAACCCTTTCTCTCTCTTCATTCATTCTCATTTACTCTCGTGTGGAAGCAAGATGCACTTGCCTATGCTCTTGGTAGGTGGAGAGAGTTATGAGGAAGAAGAACTTGACATTTTCCATTTTGAGAGTTTTATTTTTGTAGATCTAGAAATTGCTATTTTCGGATTTTAATAGTTTTGATCTCTCAAACTTCCTTATTTCCAAATTTTGAGCATTCCAGGTTGTTGAGATTTGTGTTATTCCCCATTTTTGATCAGTGGAAGTCCCATTTTTGGCTTCGATTGAAGGTTTCATGGAATTGGAGTTCGAGAGGTTCTCTACGCCCACGTTTTACGTGTCCGCGTAATATCAAGCTCTACGTCCACGATCATTCGTGTCAGCGTGAATCTGGATTACGCAAGTCTACTCTGGCTTGGCATATTTCCTTTACGCGTATATTTCTTCACGCATAATGTTATTTTACGCGTACTAATTTACGTGTAACATAATTTCCTACTTCTTTACGCGTATTCCTTTATGCGCAATGTTACTCTTTTACGCGTACAAGTTTACGCGCAATATTATTCTTTTACGCGTACAAGTTTACGCGCAATGTTATTCTTTTACGCGTACAAGTTTACGCGTAATACTATTTCTTTACGCATACAAGTTCACGCATAACATTACTTCCTTTACGCATGTTCCTTTACGCGTACAATATTTTACGCGTAACGTTATTTTTAATGCGTAAATGTTACTCCTTTACGCGTAAGCTTTATTCCTTCATGCGTAAACTTTCCTCACGCGTAAAGTTCCTTTACGCGTATTTCATTGGACGTACTCCTCTGGCTTGGCGCATTTCATTGAGCGTACTCCTTAGGCGCATGGCATCCCTTATTTTATCCTTGTGCCTTTTGGCATGAACTCGACATAATCATGATACGTTAATATTTTTACATATTGTTGTGCAGAATGGGCCCTGTGTCACGATCCACACCCGCTTTTCGGGACGCGAGAGCGTGAGCAAGCCAGCTACGGATCAAGCGGACTCCAGCCCAACTCGAGTACGTATAAGCTGTCAAGATTCATGGTATCATGGCTAATATGGTAATCTACAGTGTATCTCAATCCACAAGAATATATAAGACAAGAATGAACAATTATGGGTCATGGTCTGCAGCCCATTAGCATATTGTCAGATTAGACTCCAAGAATGATATGAGTCTATAAAATACGCAGAATATAACATGGTATGGAATGTAAAAGCACGAGAAGATAATAAAGAAATATCACAAGTAAATACCTGTATCATACATCGCAATCCTCTACCATCCCGTTCTGCTAACTAACTCCATGTAGTCGCTAAACCTGAAGAGATCATCAGGTCCTCAGAGGGCTAGCAAGATACATAATATACAAGCCAACATATAACAGTAAAAATATACAAAGAAGTAAGGGACAATCAAGGATATCCAACGAGACAAAATGAACTAAGACACAAGATCTAGACACAAGGATCCTAAGATACTGGCATGCCATACTAGAAATGGCTAATAGGTCAAATCTATAGACTGCAGTCAAGGCAAGTACTCACAATTTATAGTGTCTCAATCACAGTCAAGGCAAGTACTCACGACCAAGACGGTAGCCAATCCTAGTATAAAATCCTATAGACCGTAGTCAAGTTAAGTACTCATAATCTATAGAATGTCAAAGTCAAGTCCTACTCAAGTCATGTCATGTCAAGTCAAGTCAAGTTATAATCAAGTCGAGGGAATCGTGGTGTAGGAATAGACGACTTTATCAAGGAATACATATGAAATTAACACGGTATAACAGATAGAAATATCATAACAGGAAGGAACGAGAAACTAGAAACATGTAAAGTAAAACTATAACAGGATGAGTGTATTAGACATGGAGTAAAGCAATCATGAATGTAAGAAAAAGAACCGCAGCGAGATGATAAACATGCATATAAATTATACTGTACAAGTTGGCAAGGTATACTTGCCTGGTTCTGCGATGTGAGGATGAAGTTTCGTTTTCGTGTCCACGCCTCTGGAACCCGACGCTCCTAGATAATTAATTAACTAAATTAAGCCACTATGTCACGACCCGCACCCTAGAGTAAGGGCACGAGAAGTGGGTACGTCCAGCCTACGCCGCAGTGTCGGCGGTAGAACGCTGTCCTAGGTCACAACATCTAACAATATATAATGCCAGGCAGTTTATACTCCCCGAATGGGGGTGTCATAGCAGAATGTAAACTCAATCACAACTAAGGAAGAAAAGTACGATATGATATAGAACTCAAAAGTGAAGTACAGATAATCAGAAGAGTCTAGTATATAAGATAACATCTCAGAAAACATTCCAAGTACAAGTCTCAACTACAGAATATGAAAGAATATATACATCTCAAAACAACAACTGAAAGCCAAAAACAATGCTGAAAAGAAAGATAAAGCCTAGCTGACTAGCCTAGACTATGGGAGTAACATCCTGAACTGCAGCTGGGTCCTCCAGAGGAGCCAGGTCGCAGGTGTCGTCTAAGCCTGCTCCGTAATAGGTGGTGTAAAGGACCTCATCCTCATCCTCTGTAATATTTTCAACAGGTCCAGTCAGGACAGGAGCGAGCCCAGTACATCTCATGCAGTTCATATCATGGCAGGAAATATAAAGCAGGCAATAGAATAAAATACATGAAACGCTGTAAGAAGATGTACATGAAACAGGAGAGATATTTGATAACTGGAAATATATACATGATAAGTAAGAACAGTAAGTGACTAGTGATTTAGAGTACGAGATGGCATGTAATTGGCTTAGGTTGTACATGATGAACATGAAAGTAACAGAGTGTACATGATGGTAAATCACATGACCATTTATACTCACCCCTACCCATAATTAATACACAAGGATCTAGTCCCGTTACGTTACGGACATGATGTTTTGGTTACACAGGAAACACATGAGGAAACATGAGCGTACATGAAAGAACATGAGAGTACATGAACGTACATGTAAGAACATGAGAGAACATGAGTGTACATGAATAACGCCGAAGCGAGGAATACATGATGTACATGAAACACATGTCATAAAGTATCCGATGCTCCCGCTAAGGGGGATAACATCCCAAGAAGAGATCCGTATAGTACTAATCCGTGATGATAACGTGACAGCATCAAGTAAAAGTAATCTAGAGCGAGAATATAAATCGTGACAAGTATGAAACGATCAGAGAATGTACTCGCCTGTATCTGAATGTCCAGTATGAAAAGTACTGCCCGAGGAGTGGTGTCTGGCTCCTAATCAGAGCAACACAAGTCACAACAAGTCCAGAATAGTAAAATGAAGTCCTACTATGCATTCTACATGATTCTAAGTCAAACTAGACCAAAGTCAACTCTTGGTCAACTCTGGTCAACCCTAGAAGTCAAACTAGGTCAACCAAGTCTAATCAAGTCTAAACTCAACTATCTAGGTCTAATAAGATTATACTAGGCTCTAACAAGGCTATACACACAACATTTCAAGAACTCCTTATACCTAAATACAATACACATTTATATAGATACAATATAAAACTAACACTAAACATTATAGGCTAACACTATATGCATTCAAATAGACACACATTCACACATATCTATAAATACATTACACCATTCATGTGTACATAGACATATAATATGCACATAGAAATGCCTATGAGGAGGATGCATGTGTGTGTGTGTACTTGTGTGCAGGAATAGCTAACAGTCCTAAAAACAGTAAAAAATAACATGTGTGTATGCATAGAACCCAACAGTGAAGAATGTGCGAGGGAAGCTAGTGTGTGTGTGTGTTAGGCAATGGTGTATCACAGGAATAAGGGAAGGCAATGCAGAATTCATAGGTTACACTATACATGAGAGTGCAAGGGTGTGTGTGTGTAGTGTTCATATCAACTGGACTGCAAGGGGCAGTGTGGTTGTGACATGAAAACAGTGAGTGTTTAAGATCCTGGAATCAATAGCTACAACAGGGAACATGTATTAATAAACATGGATTACATCAGGTTCTTAGGAAACTGAAAAAAACAGTTAATAAGAATCAGTGTAAAGAATGAAATAACTACAAAACAATGGCATTAGAACAGGGAACTAATCAACCATATGAATTCAGCCATAAACAAGACAACAATCACATGAACCTAACAGCTAACAGGACAACCCATACAACTATAGTTGATCTCAGAACAGGGTAAGGGTGTACTCGAGCCTAAGAATTAAGGAATCATCCAAACAACTTCATTTAATTAACAGTTTCAAGGAGACTTGATATCTCAGGTTTATAAATACCAAAACTAACTCAGATTTATACCAAGTTAACACATTAGTTATTAGGAAGAAGGGAAAGGAAATCAAAACAGTATGCATTACAAGAGTTGTGTGTACAGCAGGAATTTAAATCCAGTGAAGGATGTGTCCAGTGTTCAGTGTTCAGCAGGAAAAAGAGATTAACATATTTAATTACAAATCACAAGAAGACAGTGCAACATGACCATCCCCAAGTTTCAGAAAGAACAACAGTGCAACCCAGGAATCTCAGTTATAACCAAAGGAATTTAGCTAATACCTATCTTTCAAAATCTCAGGTTTAGGCATCCATTCTCAGGTTTTACATTATCAGTTCTGTTTGAATCACAGTTTTAGTTTTCAACTTAAAATTCAGTTTTATATACATGAACAAATCTCAGTCCCAGTTTTACATTATCATATGAAAATCAAACCCAAATTTTAACCATGACTGAAATCTCAGTCTCAACCTACATTCAGTTTTATCATGTGAAACTCAGTTTTAACACATAGGAAATCTCAGGTTTAGGCTTCATTAGGAAATCCCAGATTCCAACATGCTACCCAACTCAGATTTATACATAAAGGAAAAACTCAGTGAATGTAGGATTGATTCTCAGGCATGTACATACATGTAAACATCATAATTGGTATCAATTTATATTATTTAATAATTTAATAAATTAATTTAACTCTGAATTTCTCAGGAATGAACACAGTATCAGAAACTGGGGAATTAGGGATTTCGAATATGAAAAACATGTTAATATTAACAATTAATGGTTGGTAATATATGTCATACATGTGAGGACACGAGAGGGCGTATTCGTGTCCAAGAATTGGACACGAATCGTGTCCAAACAACACACGAACACAATACATGACAGTGCACAAAAATAATCGTCGTGCACGCGTGCACGTGCATCCAACACGCGACACACGACACACGACACGACACGACTCGTGATCACACATGTGGGTTTGCCTAGTGTAGATCTAGGTCTGACACAGCCTGACACGGGTCCTCGTGTCACGGTGTCGTGTCCAGAAGTGCGTATCAGTGCACGAAAAATCGACTGAACCAGTCAGTGTAAAACCAGTGCAGCGTGTCGTGCACCCTCGACACGATACGAGAAGTCGTGTCACTTGGGGAGTGTCATGACAGACACTGCCCCGTAGTGTGTGTCAAAATTTACGTGTCCAAGTGTCGTGTCCACTGAGTTATCACCCCCGAGTAGCAGGGGAAAACTGTAGCCGCGCGCGGCCGTGTGCACGCGCGTGTCCAAGCTACAAAAATGACACAAACACGACACGAAATCAGGACACAACCACAGGAATCAAAGATCACAACAAAACTAATTTTCCTATTCAAAAAGAATCAAATAAATCGATCGAAATGCCCTTTGAGGCATTTCGTCGAACACAGTGCCATTGGCACTGATACGTGTCCAGAAAGGACACGAAACCTCCGACACCAAGCTCGAATCTAATCCAAACCCTAGGGGGACCCTTAGGGCTTCCTATTCATGGAGATTGACAGGGATTTTATGAAGATTTGGAGAAGTTACCTTAGTGTGAACTTTCAATAGGAAAGGGGCCTTTCTCTACACTTTGCTTGATGTCCCAAACACCTCAAATCATTAGCAAGCTGGACCAAAACATCATAACAGCAAGAATACTGGTATTAGAAGGGTTTGCAACTAGTTTGAGGATTTTAGGAATTAAAATGGAATTATAGTGAATTTACTAGGGCAAGAACTCACCTCTTTCTTATTGGATCTAATTTTTCTAAGGAGGGAGGCTAGCCCTAAGTTTGAAGGGGGCTTTATAGTGGGGGAAAGGGTATGATGGCTGCCAATAGGTTAGGGTTAGGGTTTAGGATGAGGGGCTAAGGTTCCTCCAACAATTTCTAGCTAAATCAATGGCTTACAATTAAAGTAGCATCCTTTAACTTTTAGCCTAAAATATCATTCTACAAATATCTAGATATTTCACTAATGTAATTACTTTAATGAAACCCACTAACTTAGTCTCTAGGGTCATGATTAACAATCTAGATTTGGCTAACCTCTAGGTCAAGACTCAACAATTTAACTAACACATACATAATTAATATAATTCACAAAATCACAAAAGTGTCAAAATGACTAAAATACCCCTAGGCTTAAAAGTAGAAATTTGAAATCCTAAACACATGATTAGGTCTCATTGGTCATGATTAGTCTTCTAGGTCATGCATGACTAATGTTACACTAGCAAAACACCAATTCACATTTCACTCAATTAAATAGTTTTAAAATAACTAAAAATCACCAAAAATCATATCATGACTAAAATCAAATACTTTAATAATTTAAAATACAAAAGTTCGAATTTACCCTTATTTTGGAAAAGTGGGTGTTACAAGTCTACCCCCCTTAAAAGAATTTCGTCCTCTAAATTAAGATGGTCGTACTCCTCCTAGGTTAAATACCCTTAATCAATTCAAAGTCTTAGAATAGTATCAAAACATTTTACCAATCTATTTTTTTATAAATATATATTGAAAGACTGAAATGAAAGATGGAAATAGTAGGTTTTTGAAATTATTTTAATATAATTAGATAATCATATGCGTCTATCCAGAATCATGATAATCAGAATTTCCTCGCCATATTAGTAAGTAAGGCTACGGCACCCATGGAGTCTGCAGCACAGACTATGCCCTCGCCGTACCAACTAATATAACTATAGGAGACTCTAGATTTCATAATTTAGGCGACCTAGCCCATATGATTTGGTAAAAGGTTAAATCAACAACAAAACATACAGATTCTAAATTATCAACAATTTGGAAAGATAGGAACAGATGGAATTGAATTTCAAGATGGAAACAACGAGGCAAGGTAGGAATGGAATCAAAAAGAACAGAACCTGCAAGTGCCTCTCCTACTGCCTGAGCATCCTCAAACGTCATGGCGTAAGCTCGCCCCTGCTGGCCTCCTCTAGCCTGCTGCTGGCCTACTGGAGCCCTGGCTCCTGCTCCCTGAGCTGTCCGTCCCACAGACTTGGGACACTCTCTCAACTGATGATCTGATGATCCACAGAGTAGGCACTTGCCTAGCCTCATCCTACACTCACCCCAATCGTGTCCTGGTTTCTTACAGAAAGGGCAAAAGGTAACCTGCTGCTGTCTAGGGGCCTGCTGCTGTCTCTGCTGCTGCTGCTGCCTCTGCTGGAACGGCTGCGGCTGGAACTGCCTCGGCTGCTGGTGCTGAACGTGAGGCCTCTTGGCCTGGCCTTCGCTACTGCTGCCCCCAACTGGGTCTCGTCCCCTCTTGAGCCTAAGCTCAAGATCATCCTCTGCCAATAAGGCTCTTGTCAGAATCTCCTCGAAGGTGGCATCCCTGTTGCCCTTGGTCAAGGACTTGGCCTCCCTGACCAGACCCTTCCGGAACCTCTGGGCCTTCGCTGTCTCGCTCAATCCCTCAACAAACCTGCCGAGACGGCCAAATTCTCCCGCATACTCCTCTACTGAGAGGCTCCCCTGGACCAAGCTCTCAAACTGCGTCTCTAAGGCTCTGACTGCAGAATCTGGGAAGAACTTCTTCTTGAAGAAGCCCCTGAACTGCTCCCAAGTCTGCCCTGGTACCCCCACCCTGGGGTCCGACTGATACCAGGTGCGAGCAAGATCTCGCATCCGGCTAGCTGCAGCCTCTATCTGGAGATCTGCTGGAATCCTGGCCAAGCGGAAGATCTCCTCCAGATGCTCGATCCACTCGTCAGCATATATAATCCCCTCTGTCCCCAAGAAGTCTCTGGGGCTCATCTTCTGGAATTGCTCGATCCCAGGTGTCTTCGGCTGCTGCACCACTGGTCGAGCCGCGGCTGTCGTGACGGCCAACTCCATGCCTCTATCCTGTCGAACCTGCTGTCTGTCCATGAACTGCTGGAAGTAGGCAAACATCTGTGCCGCGTCCACGTGTCCTGTAGGTGGCGGCTGTCGGAAAGACATCTCTGGAGTGACTGGGTCCTGCCTCCGATCTCGTGGAGGCACACCCTCAGCTGCTGCTGAAGTCCCAATATGGGCAGAGAGGGCAGGAGTTGTAGCCTCCCGTCCCTGTCGAACTAGCTGAGAGGTAGCAGTCCCCTCTACAGTATCTCCCTGAATGGCACGCTGTAACCGCGTCTCCACCATCCTGAAGACAGATCAAACAAGGATATCAATTGCTGAGAAAGAAGCGATAAATCAAGGGAGGACAGTTTATTTTCAAAAGAAAGTATTCAAGTAGCAAGAATTTGATAACAAGAATCAAGTTAAGAGCTTTTCCTAAGGTGATTGAGTACCCCAAAATATTCTACTCCTACTGCAGGCTGTAGTGATACTCTAGTTCGAATACCTCTACATAAACTCGACCTGCATGGGCCACCACTAAAAACGTGTCACGACCCGCACCCTAGAGTAAGGGCACGAGAAGTGGGTACGTCCAGCCTACGCCGCAGTGTCGGCGGTAGAACGCTGTTCTAGGTCACAACATCTAACAATATATAATGCCAGGCAGTTTATACTCCCCGAATGGGGGTGTCATAGCAGAATGTAAACTCAATCACAACTAAGGAAGAAAAGTACGATATGATATAGAACTCAAAAGTGAAGTACAGATAATCAGAAGAGTCTAGTATCTAAGATAACATCTCAGAAAACATTCCAAGTACAAGTCTCAACTACAGAATATGAAAGAATATATACATCTCAAAACAACAACTGAAAGCCAAAAACAATGCTGAAAAGAAAGATAAAGCCTAGCTGACTAGCCTAGACTATGGGAGTAACATCCTGAACTGCAGCTGGGTCCTCCAGAGGAGCCAGGTCGCAGGTGTCGTCTAAGCCTGCTCCGTAATAGGTGGTGTAAAGGACCTCATCCTCATCCTCTGTAATATTTTCAACAGGTCCAGTCAGGACAGGAGCGAGCACAGTACATCTCATGCAGTTCATATCATGGCAGGAAATATAAAGCAGGCAATAGAATAAAATACATGAAATGCTGTAAGAAGATGTACATGAAACAGGAGAGATATTTGATAACTGGAAATATATACATGATAAGTAAGAACAATAAGTGACTAGTGATTTAGAGTACGAGATGGCATATAATTGGCTTAGGTTGTACATGATGAACATGAAAGTAACAGAGTGTACATGATGGTAAATCACATGACCATTTATACTCACCCCTACCCACAATTAATGCACAAGGATCTAGTCCCGTTACGTTACGGACATGATATTTTGGTTACACAGGAAACACATGAGGAAACATGAGCGTACATGAAAGAACATGAGAGTACATGAACGTACATGTAAGAACATGAGAGAACATGAGTGTACATGAATAACGCCGAAGCGAGGAATACATGATGTACATGAAACACATGTCATAAAGTATCTGAAGCTCCCGCTAAGGGGGATAACATCCCAAGAAGAGATCCGTATAGTACTAATCCGTGATGATAACGTGACAGCATCAAGTAAAAGTAATCTAGAGCGAGAATATAAATCGTGACAAGTATGAAACGATCAGAGAATGTACTCGCCTGTATCTGAATGTCCAGTATAAAAAGTACTGCCCGAGGAGTGGTGTCTGGCTCCTAATCAGAGCAACACAAGTCACAACAAGTCCAGAATAGTAAAATGAAGTCCTACTATGCATTCTACATGATTCTAAGTCAAACTAGGCCAAAGTCAACTCTTGGTCAACTCTGGTCAACCCTAGAAGTCAAACTAGGTCAACCAAGTCTAATCAAGTCTAAACTCAACTATCTAGGTCTAATAAGATTATACTAGGCTCTAACAAGGCTATACACACAACATTTCAAGAACTCCTTATACCTAAATACAATACACATTTATATAGATACAATATAAAACTAACACTAAATATTATAGGCTAACACTATATGCATTCAAATAGACACACATTCACACATATCTATAAATACATTACACCATTTATGTGTACATAGACATATAATATGCACATGGAAATGCCTATGAGGAGGATGCATGTGTGTGTGTGTACTTGTGTGCAGGAATAGCTAACAGTCCTAAAAACAGTGAAAAATAACATGTGTGTATGCATAGAACCCAACAGTGAAGAATGTGCGAGGGAAGCTAGTGTGTGTGTGTGTTAGGCAATGGTGTATCACAGGAATAAGGGAAGGCAATGCAGAATTCATAGGTTACACTACACATGAGAGTGCAAGGGTGTGTGTGTGTAGTGTTCATATCAACTGGACTGCAAGGGACAGTGTGGTTGTGACATGAAAACAGTGAGTGTTTAAGATCCTGGAATCAATAGCTACAACAGAGAACATGTATTAATAAACATGGATTACATCAGGTTCTTAGAAAACTGAAAAAAACAGTTAATAAGAATCAGTGTAAAGAATGAAATAACTACAAAACAATGGCATTAGAACAGGGAACTAATCAACCATATGAATTCAGCCATAAACAAGACAGCAATCACATGAACCTAACAGCTAACATGACAACCCATACAACTATAGTTGATCTCAGAACAGGGTAAGGGTGTACTCGAGCCTAAGAATTAAGGAATCATCCAAACAACTTCATTTAATTAACAGTTTCAAGGAGACTTGATATCTCAGGTTTATAAATACCAAAACTAACTCAGATTTATACCAAGTTAACACATTAGTTATTAGGAAGAAGGGAAAGGAAATCAAAACAGTGTGCATTACAAGAGTTGTGTGTACAGCAGGAATTTAAATCCAGTGAAGGATGTGTCCAGTGTTCAGTGTTCAGCAGGAAAAAGAGATTAACATATTTAATTATAAATCACAAGAAGACAGTGCAACATGACCATCCCCAAGTTTCAGAAAGAACAACAGTGCAACCCAGGAATCTCAGTTATAACCAAAGGAATTTAGCTAATACCTATCTTTCAAAATCTCAGGTTTAGGCATCCATTCTCAGGTTTTACATTATCAGTTCTGTTTGAATCACAGTTTTAGTTTTCAACTTAAAATTCAGTTTTATATACATGAACAAATCTCAGTCCCAGTTTTACATTATCATATGAAAATCAAACCCAAATTTTAACCATGACTGAAATCTCAGTCTCAACCTACATTCAGTTTTATCATGTGAAACTCAGTTTTAACACATAGGAAATCTCAGGTTTAGGCTTCATTAGGAAATCCCAGATTCCAACATGCTACCCAACTCAGATTTATACATAAAGGAAAAACTCAGTGAATGTAGGATTGATTCTCAGGCATGTACATACATGTAAACATCATAATTGGTATCAATTTACATTATTTAATAATTTAATAAATTAATTTAACTCTGAATTTCTCAGGAATGAACACAGTATCAGAAACTGGGGAATTAGGGATTTCGAATATAAAAAACATGTTAATATTAACAATTAATGGTTGGTAATATATGTCATACATGTGAGGACACGAGAGGGCGTATTCGTGTCCAAGAATTGGACACGAATCGTGTCCAAACACACACGAACACAATACATGACAGTGCACAAAAATAATCGTCGTGCACGCGTGCACTTGCATCCAACACGCGACACACGACACGACTCGTGATCACACATGTGGGTTCGCCTAGTGTAGATCTAGGTCTGACACAGCCTGACACGGGTCCTCGTGTCACGGTGTCGTGTCCAGAAGTGTGTATCAGTGCACGAAAAATCGACTGAACCAGTCAGTGTAAAACCAGTGCAGCGTGTCGTGCACCCTCGACACGACACGAGAAGTCGTGTCACTTGGGGAGTGTCATGACAGACACTGCCCCATAGTGTGTGTCAAAATTTACGTGTCCAAGTGTCGTGTCCACTGAGTTATCACCCCCGAGTAGCAGGAGAAAACTGTAGCCGCGCGCGGCCGTGTGCACGCGCGTGTCCAAGCTACGAAAACGACACAAACACGACACGAAATCAGGACACAACCACAGGAATCAAAGATCACAACAAAACTAATTTTCCTATTCAAAAAGAATCAAATAAATCGATCGAAATGCCCTTTGAGGCATTTCGTCGAACACAGTGCCATTGGCACTGATACGTGTCCAGAAAGGACACGAAACCTCCGACACCAAGCTCGAATCTAATCCAAACCCTAGGGGGACCCTTAGGGCTTCCTATTCATGGAGATTGACAGGGATTTCATGAAGATTTGGAGAAGTTACCTTAGTGTGAACTTTCAATAGGAAAGGGGCCTTTCTCTACACTTTGCTTGATGTCCCAAACACCTCAAATCATTAGCAAGCTGGACCAAAACATCATAACAGCAAGAATACTGGTATTAGAAGGGTTTGCAACTGGTTTGAGGATTTTAGGAATTAAAATGGAATTATAGTGAATTTACTAGGGTAAGAACTCACCTCTTTCTTCTTGGATCTAATTTTTCTAAGGAGGGAGGCTAGCCCTAAGTTTGAGGGGGGTTTTATAGTGGGGGAAAGGATATGATGGCTGCCAATAGGTTAGGGTTAGGGTTTAGGATAAGGGGCTAAGGTTCCTCCAACAATTTCTAGCTAAATCAATGGCTTACAATTAAAGTAGCATCCTTTAACTTTTAGCCTAAAATATCATTCTACAAATATCTAGATATTTCACTAATGTAATTACTTTAATGAAACCCACTAACTTAGTCTCTAGGGTCATGATTAACAATCTAGATTAGGCTAACCTCTAGGTCAAGACTCAACAATTTAACTAACACATACATAATTAATATAATTCACAAAATCACAAAAGTGTCAAAATGACTAAAATACCCCTAGGCTTAAAAGTAGAAATTTGAAATCCTAAACACATGATTAGGTCTCATTGGTCATGATTAGTCTTCTAGGTCATGCATGACTAATGTTACACTAGCAAAACACCAATTCACATTTCACTCAATTAAATAGTTTTAAAATAACTAAAAATTACCAAAAATCATATCATGACTAAAATCAAATACTTTAATGATTTAAAATACAAAAGTTCAAATTTACCCTTATTTTGGAAAAGTGGGTGTTACACACTACTCATAAACTTATAATATGACTTAATTAGTCAAGATAATGTTTTAAGATTATATTCAATTTCTCGTGGGACCCTTTAGACCTATACAATCACATACAGGCTCCACGAGACACCGAACACAGTTTTTGGGTTTCCAACTCCCAATTAGTCAGTTATGTCCCTACTTCAATACTATACTTAGAAATCATATAAAAATCATTAAAATATTATTTAAACTAATTTTATATAGAATTAACTCTAAAATTACAGAATTAATGTTTCTAAAGGCATTTATGACTAGTTGATTACTAAGTTAGCTAGTTAACCCGAAACTTGTCCGGAACATAGTTAATTACTCATAATTGATAAAATAATCCAAAAATATAATTTAAATAGAATTAAAATACTTTATTTTCCAGAATAATATCAGAGATACAAGGGTAAGATTATATTACAAGTTCGAGTCATTCTAGGTCAGCAGGTCGCCCGAAATTAGCTAGTTTTGACCTATAATTTTCTCAACCAGAATTGAGTTGCTAAATTCATGGAAAAATACTTAAAAATCCTAATTTATGTATATGAATACACATAAAATTCAGTTTCAAGAATATGCATCAATAACTAGTAGTTCCTTCACAATGGTGTTAATTTGACCCTACCGGAACATGGATATTATGCCTATAATACATGGAACTTTTATGGATGATTAAATATAACAAAATTCATCAAAATATAATTTCTACAGATTTAATAACATATATTCTACAGAATTTTACCAAAAGTTTTTAGAAGAAAAGATTAGGGTTCTTACCAAAGATCCTTGCTAGAAACGGTGGTGATGACTTCTCTTCACCACAGCTCCAATCTTTTTCGCTATCCTCGCTTGCTAAATCTCTCTTGATGAGTATGGGAGAGTTGATAATGGCTATAGAGAGTTTGATGCGGGGATGGAGTTTTTTTAGGGTTTGTTTTGAGGGGTTGGATAGATGTATGGTGGAGGAGATGAGTTTTTGTGAAGGAGGGAAAGATGTATAATGAAGGGATGATGTGTGGAGGCTATGAGAAGGGGGATTGCTGTCGAAAATAGAGAGAGATAGGAAGAAGTGGTCGGCCACAAGGTGGGGAAAGAAATATTAGGATTTGGTTAAGGATTGGGATAAGTTGGTATATTTAACATATCCGTAAATGAATTTTAAGCAATCTAGGATTTAAATCCTATTTAATTTGATGCATTTAGCCATGGGGGTTTGCTTGGCCGAAATTAACATGGTGGGGGTCCACTTGGCATGATTTGGTTGTTTGGTGAGTTGGCTAGTTGATTTGATTGAGGATTTAAAAAGGGATTTTCTAATATAGAACTATTTAATTCTATCTATATAATTACAGTACAAAATCTGAATTAAATACAAATAAATATAATTATTAATATTTATTAATGTCCAATATGTCTACATAGGGTTGGGTTCGGCTTGGAAGAGGTTTGGAAGGGTTTGGTGCAACCGGGTCTCCTAAAATGTCATAAAGGCTTTCTTACTAATTATTTAAATAAAAATTATGACTTGTGCCATGATTTGAATGGTTAACATGCAAGGGACTACCGTATGACCATGTCACTCCTAACATGGCTAGAATGCTAGTTAAAGCACCCAATAATGCTAGGCATGCCATACTTTCTAGTCGTCTTGCATATTCAAACTTAACCATGGCTAAGGTCATCTATAATAATAAGTATTTAATTTAAAGATACTCACAAATTTTATAAAATTCTATTTAAGCCAAATAAATAAATAAATAAATAATCAAAAAAAATTTGGAGTTTTACATCCTATCCACCTTAAAAGAATTTCGTCCTCGAAATTAAAATTAGGCTCACTAACAAAGAACCGCGCTAGTGTAACTAGGAATAGTTCAAAGAATACGCTATGTCACTACGGTGCCTCCTAATAACTCAATTAATAATCAATCCTAAATAATTTGGTTTATTACATCTCTATCATAAACTATTGATGGTTATCTCTAGTCGTTATTCTTGGTACCAGCGGTCTTAAAATAATGACGTTGAAGGTTTGCCCTTCTAACCATATTATTGTCACAACTATATAAGTCTCATGTCACCTAATCAATCTAAGTGATACCTACCAATCTGTCTAATCCTAACTTTACAACTGGTAGGACATAATTCTAAATGGGCTGGGTTAGCCTATATTTAGGTTCTTCTAGTAAAGGGCCAGTCTCTACTCTAAAACTACTACTCTATTCTTGATCAAGCGACTACCATAAAGGGCGTAACCTAGTATGATCATTTAGCCATTTCTAGAATGTCTACCCACCTTTGGTCAAACTACCTCATTAAACACATGATTCCCTATGGTATATGGCATCTATAATTCCCCTTATTTATCAAGCAATCACAATACAATAAGCAAACTTACACTATAACTTAAGATTTCTTTTTGATAAATCCTATATAGCACGATTATTCGTCGCTCCAAAATAGGAAAAGACGAGAATTAATGGTACAGAAAAGCAAGGAAGAATAATCGAGAACAAATACGAGGTTTCAAAGACGGTAGAGAAATTTCTAAGGAAATTTTGCAAGGCAGAGTGGATTGAGATTCTAAGGTTTAGTCATATTCGCAGGCTCGTATCAGTACAATTACATAACCGATACGATATGCTCTGACCAGCATGGACCACCACAAAAACTTGTCACTCCTAACATGGCTAGAATGCTAGTTAAAGCACCCAATAATGCTAGGCATGCCATACTTTCTAGTCGTCTTGCATATTCAAACTCAACCATGGCTAAGGTCATCTATAATAATAAGTACTTAATTTAAAGATACTCACAAATTTTATAAAATCCTATTTAAGCCAAATAAATAAATAAATAAATAATCAAAAAAATTTTGGAGTTTTACAATGAACTCGACATAATCATGATACGTTAATATTTTTACATATTGTTGTGCAGAATGGGCCCTGTGTCTCGATTAGTTTACGGATACCCAGAATGACTGGAACTTAATCTTGAGAGTTATAGACTCGACCATACCAAATGCTAGTTGACCTTCATGCCTTATCACGAATTGACATTGATTGTTACCTCGACTAATGATTGATCATGCCTTCCCAGTTGGAACTAAGAGACTGGCTAGTCGTCTTATTGAATTGAATGAGACACATCATGTATGAACCATGAACCATTGTGATCGACTAGCTGATCCGAACATTGGCATATGGACACATGTTGACTTCTATTTTTTCTGCAAAAGCGGCATGTGCATCTTACAATCAAGGTATGATTATTCCGTGGCTAGGTTTGAATTGTTGTATTACGCTATGTAAGACCTACAACCTAACCGCACGGGCATCGTTGTAGAGTTGTGCATATCGTACTCTGTACGGAAGTACTCATTCTGAATGACCATAATCCACGGCATGATATTTCAATCAACATAGGGACTATTAAGCTAAATAAAATAATGATTTCATGGAGAGAATGAATTTTCGAGTTCTTACATGACAGTTATCTTTGGGACAATTAGTGCCCCGACATGCCGGATGGTTCCCACAGATACTGCAAATCTGCCACACGGGCAGGGAGTGGTATCTGCTTATACTGTTACATATACTGATGACGGGCGTCCCGCTGGGACTCGTCTAATTCATGATTGGCACAATTGATTATTGGGTAGACTAGCCTTGTTTGTATATAGTAAGAACTGAGGAATCCCTTATTGCATATTTTCAGGGCAACTTGGAACTTACAGTTAGCAAGCCGTAGTAGTTGCATTGACGTTTAAATTAAGTTGTTTGTGTACTGTACCTGCTTCGTTAACTACTGAGATGATCAGAATGTCAGGACACGACGGGTCAACTTCTGTCCTTGTTTGGTTGGGAAGTTGGTCCGAAGTGTCGTGATGTTGTGTGAGTCCCAATAGCAAGCGGAGACTTATTTATCATATTCTTAACTCTTACCACTGGTTTTAATTCTCATGTCGTACTTCCTTGTGGTACTTGCTATTTGAGGTCTAACCACTCTGGTTTTGCATGGTCAGATTTAGAGCCAGTTCCCGAGGACTCAGCTTACTTCTACCTCCAAGATGGTCAATACTAGAGGGATGATCGCAGGAGGACACGAATGGATTTTTAACTTCCCTGCTCGTCTTACTATTTACTTACATTTTGTCGCTTGGCACCGACATGTTAGTCGGATAGTCATGCACTTACTCTTACATAATTGTAACTAAGTCAAACTGCAGCTGATAACGATTGTGTATACCTTGTTATATTATCTGGCTATATTTTGTGAAGCCAGATCTCAAGAACATTTTGACTGAACGTTTGGGACGTCTTACTGTTTTATCTTACATGTTCTCTATTACTGCTTCTTGATTGAATGATTGAGATAATAGATGTTGAGTAACCCTAGTGAGACTTTCATGTAGTATGCACCCCCTCGTCTTTTAGACAGCATTGATCGTATTATACGGTATTCATCTACCCGTAATACGTAGCTGGCTGAGTCACTCCCCCGCTCTCTGGTATTCTGGTTCTGGGGCGTGACAGTCTACCAAACAAAGAGAAAGAGAGAGAAAGAAAAATCCAAAAAAAAAAAGAAATATCCTGTAAAATTAAAACTACTTGGAACGTCAACTTGAGACAACTTGAGGGAAGAAAATGTTGAACTCCAAGAAATTTTGCAGAAGTAGAAGCCTCAAGAACACTGCAGTTTGGCCTTCAGAAAGTTGCACTTCAAAATCAAGAAACTTTTTATTTCAATATTCAAAAATTGATAAGCGTGTATATTTTGTAAGAGAAAAAAAAATATTTGTGTATAATTTTCATGAATTTTGAGCTATTTATAGATTTTTTTTTTGCAAAACGTTAGATTGGGACGGTCCGGGCCGACCCGACCGGGTTTACCGGATTTAACTGGCCCAGACTTGCGGTCAAATCGGGCCGGATTTACCGGATTTAACCGGTGCAGACCCACGGTCAAATCAGACCGGGCTAATGGTTCAAAATTATGGACCCAGTCCGGACCCACAGAGTACTCGAGCTGAGCCGATCCGGGTTGTTGATCAGACTCGGGCTGACACTCCCATATATCAAACATCAGGTTTCTCTCTCTCTCTCTCAATAGCATTTTCTTTCTGGAGCCAGCTTCAAGGCTAACTACAAGAAGAGGAGGAACGTGGTGGCCTGTTTAATTAATCAAATTTGACCAAAATAAAAATCTGGTAGAAACTTGTTTAATTAATTAATTTTGAGAATTTATTAAGGTAAGTTATAAAGGCACTTCAGTTTTTGATCGGGACTAGTCCGTATTGGGGCTAACCCAGATTTTTTTGTGTTTTACTCAGGACAGCCCATTTTTTTTAATCTAGGGTTGTCCCAAAGTGAAATTCTTCCAAAACCAAATTTTTTTTCTCATTTGTAAAATTTTTTCTCTCTCTTCCTAAACCCTAACTCCTCTCTTCTTCTTCTTCCCCTTCTCCTCCACCATTTCTCCATCCCCAAGCAAGAAGTTAATTTGAAATTTCCTAGAAATTTCTTCCACCCTAGAAATTTTCTCTTCTTCTTCATCTTCTCTTCCAAATTTCCTTCTCAAGAAGATCGATGGCACCCAAATTCTTTCTCTATTTGTTTCCAAAATCCTAGAAATTAAATTGAAAAATTCAAGCATCCATTACATTATTTATTTCAATTGTCTGTAGCCCATTTGAATTAAACTACATTCGGAGTGGAAAATTATCCATCTAAATTAAACACAAGTATGCACGAACGAAAAAACTCTGCGTCGACCAGGACTGTCCAATTTTCTGGCAGTCCTACAAACTGAATGGACTGCCAGAAAACTGGGCAGTTCTAAGTCACAACATGTGAAACAAAGGACTGTCCAATTTTCTGGCAGTCCTACAAACTGAATAGATTGCTAGAAAACTGGGCAGTCCTAAGTCACAACATGTGAAACAAAGGACTGCCCAATTGACTGCCCATTTTTCTAGCAGTCTTTATTGTATTCAGGACTTCCAGAAAACTGGACAGTCCTACATACTGTAAGGACTGCCAGAAAAATGGACAATCCTTTGTTTTACATGTTGTGACTTAGGACTGCCCAGTTTTCTGGCAGTCCATTCAGTTTGTAGGACTGCCAGAAAATTGGACAGTCCTTGTTTGCACTAGTTGAACAGCAATATTGGGGTTTCCTCCCATATTATGGTTCGTATATTATGAGGAGCCTTTGGGTGCCATCGAAATTGGAAATGAGAAAAAAAAATTAGGGATAACAATATTAGGATTTCCACCAATATTAGGGTTTAACATTTTTGTTGTTGTTGTTCTTCCTTTTTCTTCTTCTTCTTCTTCTTCTTCTTCTTGGATGGGTTGAGGAAGAAGAAGAGTGAAAAAATAGAAAAAAAGAAGAAGAAGAAGTGACTTTTATACCAAAGAGTGGAATAGCCCTAATCAATTTTTTCAATAACAAACTTATAAATAATATAAAATTTAAAATAATATAGTCCTGATAAAAAAAAATGAAGTGTCTTTACTTACCTTTATTTAAGTATGCGAAATTTTTAACCACAATCCATCTATTTGACGAATATTTTGACCGTTTTTAAATATTATTTGCAGTGCGTTACTTTTTGACATTTTCCCCCTTCTATTTGAACGGCTAACAAGGTTCATACGTGCTGTTAGTTGGATGCGCACCTGCGTCCACCAACCTCTCTACCCCTACCACTCAACCCATTCCCATTATAAATGCCAATATGCTCTCCCAATCCCTACTAGCACAACCCAGTGAAAGATTTATTTTTTTAAAATCAATTTTGCAGATGATTTGGAGCTCCATCGTTTGAATTTGTTGATTTTCTCTACAGATTCCCATCTGGATCTGTCCAAATTAAGAGTTTTCCGTCAATTTGAGGTGCTGATCTTGATTCTTCTTGCATAAAGATTCGATCTTTGACTCATCTAACAGTCCCTTCCCCAAAAATTTCATCTGGGTCATTTCTTTTTCTCCTAATCTCCTCTTTATCTTTGATTTCTATGTGGGGTTTTCACGTTTTAACGTTACAAGGTCAGAATATTTACTAGCATGCCAATTTTACATTCAAAATCAAAGAATCTGATGGCAGTGCTAGGTGGGCATGCATGGATTGATCTTAACGTTGATCCTGCTTGCATAAAGAATCAACCTTTGGTCTTCTAGCTGCAAAATTTCATCTGGGTCATTGTTTTTTCACCAAATCTCCACTTATTTCTTTGTTATTTTCCATGTCCATGCTAGTTTTCAGTGATTTCTATGTGGGTATGTGCTCAGAATACTTACTATTATGTTAATTTTGCATCCGAATTCTCGGTCTAGAGATTGAGTTCATTCAATGATGAACCAGTCATTTGGATCAGGAAATCCCAAATCATTCCACGCATACCCAAGAGGAGAGTTTGATCTAGAATCCGGAAACCTCCGAAAGCCCCGAAAGCCGAAGACTTCCCCGTCCGATCGTTTTAGGATGATTAAATCTATTGGGAACCAAGTGCATTACTTCTACAAGATGCATCCCGTCTTAGTTTTCCTCTTCTCGTTGTCCTTCGGAATCACAATTCTGATAGTTCTTTCTATATACGAGAGCCGGTTTATAATGAGCTTTCAGAAGAGTGATGCGTGCCCAATTGCATAGGCACAGGCAATGTCCAGATCTGGGCAGTTGGCTTGTTAGTTATTTTCTCTCTCAGGGCCAGCTCAGCTCTTCAGAGGACAGCTCATCATTTGTCAGGCCAATCACAGCCTGCAATGACAAATATAAGCCACGTCAGCAAGTATATTCTTCCTATATATAGCTGCAAATAGGAAGAGAAGGATAACCAGATATTTTTACCAATTGTTCTCAGTATTACTTTCTTACTGCATTTTTCATTCTTCCTGCAATTACATTTGCCATTGTAATTCCTGTCATTTTACTTCAATAAACCCTAAAATTCTCCCCCAAATTCTCCTTGTTTAGCTAACAGTTGATTCTTGATGACAATTCCTGGAAGGAACTCAAACATTTATATGATAGGAGCTCAGGATCCTATCAAAGAGCAGTGATCTTAGTTTAGCATCAGATTCCTATCCTTATAAGGATCTCCGTAACCTCGTCATGGTTGCTGGGCACTCCGTTTATACCAGTAAGAAGTGTGGGAAGTTTGAAGATGAGGATTCTTGGTTCTTGGAGCCGTACCAGAAGAATCCAGGTCAGGCGGCTACATTCGTGGGGCACATCAAAGCTGGCGTGGAGATTGCAGATAGAGATGAAGGAGCTCTTCTTATTTTTAGTGGTGGAGAGACTAGAAAGGATGCCGGACCTCGTAGCGAAGCGCTGAGTTATTGGACTATTGCAGACTCTGAAGGCTGGTTCGGTAAATTCATTCTTTTTTAATTTGATTCTCAGAGGAAATGCTTCTAATATAGTGTAAAATATATTTACTTTTCTTACTCTATGTCACTTCATAGATGATAACTAGTGCGTATTTTTCTTCACGTCTTGGAATGTTTGTGTTCATTGGATGCATATGAAATTATAAAAATGTAGTAGTAATGAAACTATCCTTCATCTTTGATGGGAATTGAGAGTATACATAGGGTAATGAATATAAGGACTTTAATGGTGTAAAGTATTTGATGGCAATTTAGATGATTTAAACAAGGACAACAACAAAGCCTTTATCCCAAATTTTTGTGGTCGGCTATTTGAATCATTTTCTTCCGTTCAGCTCTGTTATAGGCCATCCCTCCGTAAAACTAACGACAATCCACTGTTGCTCACTCTTCATTGCACCGGGGTGGGGTTGATGCATGACTTTGTTAAGCTTGCTACTAAGGAATGCTCCAATGTGTGCCAAAAATTATATCTTTGATTCACTATAGATCGAAAGGCAAATGTGCCCTTCATTAAGTGTTATACTTAGTTAACAAGTGGCTAGCAAATAACATAAATATGCCTAGTAAAATTTGTGTGTACTCTTGCCTCAATGACGCACTTCCCCGTAGCAAACTGTATCATCTTCCCCCTAATATGTATATTAATTTAGGAGAGTTGAGCATTGTAACTTGTTGCATGACCAGTAAGATAGTCTTTCTACCTCTGCTATTAATCTCGACATTTTATGGCATATAGCCATCTCTTGCCAACCAGTTGTAAACCTTGCTCAATTATTTTGTTGATTGATATCAATTTGTGCTTCTTTTCCCAATGGTATATTGCTCGATGATGTTGATCTTGAGGGCTATAGTCCTCGAGAAAATAAATAACCTTTAGGCTATAGTCCTTGAGAAAATAAATGACCTTTAGATATCCAGTTCTTATTTAGTATTACCATGAGAAAAATAAACTTACCAAATTATTGATATTTTTTGTACATCTTGCAATTTACATTATGGGCAGTTTCTTTATAGCTAACTCACTTCACTTTAAGATTTATGTATCTAAAAGAACTGCATACAAAATAAACATGGCCTAATATCTTTTTCTTGCTCCTGACTCTGTCAATACCCGTGACTTTGTCAAAACTAATAGAGGCATTACAAACTGTCATAGTTGGAGTTATACTGATTGATCTCAAATACTTATTTTCTACAGGAAAGCAAGACACTGTAAGAAGTAGATCACTCACCGAGGAGAATGCAAGAGACAGCTTTGAGAATCTTCTTTTCAGTGTCTGCAGGTTTCGGGAACTTACCGGCACTTACCCTCATAACATTACAGTAAGCTATTGTTTCCAATCCTGCTCCTTACAACTGTTATTTATGCATCTGTGTCCATTTAATTATAAAAGTAGCCTCAAAAGTGGCTAGGAGGCACAAGTCATCTGATAAATATGCTGTCTTCTAAGATGAGCATACCTTTGGCTTATAAGCATAAAATATGATAACTTAATCAATCTAATTGGTAGAGAACTTTTCCGGGCCTGACTTTTAGATCATTGTATTACATAATCAGTAATTTATTTACTGACAGTTATTAGATGGAACCAGGAACTCCTGGTCTGGCTTGACAAAAGTACTAGGTCATTTAGACTAGGAATAGAACCTAAAGTTAAACCATGGTATTCCTAACTTTAACAAAGAAGATAAATTATCATAATTTTACCTTAATAAAGGACATATACCTTTTAATAGTTCCATTAAGCACACCTTGAGTCTCTCTTGGTGGAGCTTCTATGTACGATTGCACTTCCATAGGTGTCCTATTAGTATCAGATATACATCTGAGACCTGTAGACTATAACACTTGGTAGATACCTATCAGATTCACCTTGATATGCATCCTTAAGTCACTTCTTTATGTATGCAGGGCGTATCAATGATGTATCAGATACTCAATATTTTATTATTCTATGATTAAACCTATGTAAAGAAGATAGAACGGTGCCAGTGAGAAAATGAAATGATGTCTTTTGTTAGACCACAATGCAATGATGGTTATAAAAAATGTAATGATGGTTATATGGTACAAAGTGTGGATAGAAAAATATGTAAAATGATTAAATGTTATCAATTTATATGTAATTTTTTTATATTTCACTTTTAATAAAATTTGATTGGAATCTCCTTGATTCGATTCTCTCTCAAGAAGAAATACCAATTCACATAACGAGGACCTACTATTTTGCAATATCTGATTATCTGCTTTTTGCTATTTTGGTTTATATGTACACATGCATATCTCTCTCAACATGTGCACACAAACATGCATGTGTGCACGCCCATGCCCACACACACAGAAACATGCATGTGCATGCAGTGCACACACACATACTAAATCTAAATTTAAGTACATAAACAACAAAGGGACATATTTATCAGACTGCCTAGCTAGCCAGATTTGACAGTACTGATTATATGAACATATTATGTATATATTTTACTTATTGCATATCCCTTCCGTGCATACCTACTTTTCGAAATGATTGTATTCTCGTGTTTGCATCGCTTCGTACTGTGCAGCTGTGTCAGTGTTGAGGCAGCATAGGGGACCTGTTCCTAACTAATCCTGTATTTTGGTTGTACAATGTGGACTGCAGAGTCAATAGTTTTTTATAAGCCATCAACAATGTTGTGTATATATATTCTGCTAATCAGAACGATTTGGGATGTTCCACATACGTTACTACAGGCTCAAAATGCACCAGCCTTAATGTAGTAATAATCTAAATGATTTTGCTCTGAACTTTATATACGTATAGCCACGGGGCCTAGGTTGTGTCATTTTATGAAGGTTAGGAGTCGAGTTCTTCCTTATCCCATTTATGGTGAGTCATGTCCTTTCCCTTACCTTGCATTTTATATATTAATATTTGTCCTCATCGACGTTACATGAACAGGAGGTAGTAGCTTGTTTGTAACAGTTGGATTTTTTTTTTTTTACTGTATGGATAAACTTACAGATATTTATATTATATGTTCATTGTAAGTGTTGTGAAGATCTACATTGTAAGGTTAGAAGTATCAATAATAATTTGGCTAGAAATATATATATTTTGTTTGTGATCCTACTTTTCGAAATGATTGTATCCTCGTGTTTGCATCGCTTCGTACTGTTCAGCTGTGTCAGTGTTGAGGCAGCATAGGGGACCTGTTCCTAACTAATCTTGTATTTTGGTTGTACAATGTGGACTGCAGAGTCAATAGTTTTTTATAAGCCATCAACAATGTTGTGTATATATATTCTGCTAATCAGGACGATTTGGGATGTTCCACATACGTTACTGCAGGCTTAAAATGCACCAGCCTTAATTTAGTAATAATCTAAATGATTTTGCTCTGAACTTTATATAAGTATAGCCACGGGGCCTAGGTTGTGTCATTTTATGAAGGTTAGGAGTCGAGTTCTTCCTTATCCCATTTATGGTGAGTCATGTCCTTTCCCTTCCCTTGCATTTTATATATTAATATTTGTCCTCATCGATGTTACATGAACAGGAGGTAGTAGCTTGTTTGTAACAGTTGGATTTTTTTACTGTATGGATAAACTTACAGATATTTATATTATATGTTCATTGTAAGTGTTGTGAAGATCTACATTGTAAGGTTAGAAGTATCAATAATAATTTGGCTATAAATATATATATTTTGTTTGTGATTCACTTGTGTAATTTGTCAAGAGGTAGAATACTGCAGAGTTTTACTAGCTTCTCTTGTATAGTTTATTAGTTTCTAGATAATGTCCATCCTTTTATATCAAAACGTAATTGCTATGAATCACAGTATGCTCAATGTTCACTAACTCTTTGATCATAGATTGAATTTGTCTTATGCCATCGTAATTTTGTAACTCAACTTTGAATGGTATTCAGGTTGTTAGCTATGATTTTAAGGAAGAGAGGTTTTCTCACTTGCACCGCTCGGCAATTGGATTCCCTGAAGAAAGGTTTTTCTTCTTTGGCACACCAGCTCCTCCAGGTTCACGAGAAGGGGCAATGAAAGGTGAAGTTATGACTAGGGCTCAGTTCCAACTGGACCCTTATGGATGTTCCGGTACTCTTCATAGGAAGAAGCTCAAGAGGGATCCATTTCACCGGGCTATCCCATATCCTGCTGGGTGCCCTGAACTGAAAGACTTGTTCAGCTACTGCGGCACTGCTCTTTATCGAGGCTCTCTTCCTTGGGGACAGTAGGTTCTAGTTCAGATTTCCATCTCACTGTTTAGCAACATTGCAACAGTAACTTATGTTTCTGTCTACTATGAGGAAGAGGAGTTTGCAAGGAAGATAAAGAAGAGAAACTGGTTAGTGAGACGAGACTAATCTTGTAGCGAGATTGTACTATGCTTTTGTAAGCTCAGCACTAAATGAGGATAGGAGTCTTTTGGTTCCAAAAGACTAATCTTGTGCCAGTCTTACTGCAGCTAAATGAGGACAGGAGGCTCCAAAAGACTAATCTTGTTGCGAGATGTGTCTACCTACTCACCACATTGGCCTTGATCCTTGACTGGAGTGATTGTTCCAACCATGGTTGCTGGTGCGGCCATAAAATTCTCATATTTGAAGCTCTTAGCCGCCCCAAGCCTCAGAAGGTTTGAACCCATTCTGCAAACTGATTTGCTCCCAATTTGAACTTGTGTTTCTCAGCATTGAATGATTCAAGACGAGGATGATAGAACTAAAGTTCATGACGTAATCCACGACTTAGCATTATGGATAGCATATGATTATGGGACGAACAGAAACAAATGGCTAGTGATAACAAGAATTGGACTAGAAGAAGTACCAAGCGAAGTGGTTGTCTAGTGGGGAGTATCTGAACGGATTTCACTAACGAGAAATGCAACAAAAGAGCAGTCCCCTCATCTTTTTCTATGTCCTCCTAATCTTTCGACTTTACTCCTACAAACAAATCAACTTATGGAATCCCATGAGACTTTTTCACTTACATGTCAAAATCTTACTTATTTGGATCTCTTCCATACTATACATATTCAAAATCTTACTTATTTGGATCTCTCCCATACCATACATATTCTGAAAGAAATTTGTTGTTGTTTGGTGCATACATCTCAACATAGACCTCTAGTATGGGAGAGATCCGAATAAGTAAGATTTGGCATGCAAGTAAGAAAGCCTCGTGGGATTCCAGTAGGAGTAAAGTCGAAAGATTAGGACATGGAGGAAGATGAGGAGGCAACGGAGGAAGATGAGGAGGCAACTCTTTTATTGCATTTGCTCGCTTGGTACTTCTTCTAGTCCAACTCTTGCTAGCCAATTGTTTTTGTTCATCCCAAGATCACATGTTATCCATAATGCTAAGTTGTGGATTACGTCATGCAAATATCTATCTACTCGCCACATTGGCCTTGATCCTTGACTGGAGTGACTACACCCTTCCTTCTCCAATCCATGGTTGCTGGTGCTGTCGTACGCTCTTAGCTGCCCATCCAACTTGAACTTGTGGTTCTTTGAATGATTCTATGCGCTCAACGTTGGCTTTGAATATCTCAAGACGGCGTTCCTTCTCATCTGCGGTACCTACGGTATAGGTAAGCCTAAACTTGAGATTTATTTCATCTGTGGCACCTACAGTGTAGGGAAGCCTAAAATCGTTCTTGAAAATTTATCTCATATGAGATTCTCAAGGAGATGCCGATGATGTCTAGATCCGATGAAACCAGACATATTCGAATTTAGGAGAGGACGACGAGGACAAGCGTGAGTCGTGGAGCAAGTGTGACGTGATTGAGAAGAAGCATCGATGGAGGCGATCCTCAAGAAGCTGGATGCTGACGATGTGGCGACGTTGATGAAGTTGATAAAGGTGTCAACTGGTGATAGCACGACACGAGCGTCGCCAAAGTTGGAACTACCCTTCATCGGTCTGAAGTTGGATGGACCAGCCACCTATCTGAGTTGGTCATTGTAATGTCCCGCTCCGCACGGTGCATTATGCTGAGTCGTTGACTCGAAGAGTTGCGTTGACCCGATTATGTATCGATGCGAATCGATACAAAGTGTTAAGTTGTCTCGAGCAATGCATCGAACTAAGTCGATGCGAAGAGTTGCCTTGTCCCAAAGAATGCATCGAGTGAATCGATGCAAAGCGCCGCGTTGCCTCGAAGGATAAGTGCGTTGAGACGGCTCGAAGATTCTAAGAAATCGAATCGACCAAGGCGCAAGTCCAAATCGATGCAAGTAATAATTTTAGTTGGTTTTATGTGCAGGCTATACGTTTACGCTGAAATGTTAGAGGTCGATCTTTTGCCTTATTCAGTAAGGGGTCCGCGAAAGCAAATCGTCGCCTTGCGACGGACGGAAGCGTTGGCACGCTAAGGCAAATCGGACATATAACTTAATAAGCACGAAGTGCTCGAATGGCTAAGTCAGGAGAGTGGCCGTGCAGCAAAGTTATGAAATCGAGCCGAATCGGCTCGGCGAAACGACAAAGGCATATCGACTCAAGGTGGGAGGATTGACTTCTTTTTACTCCTTCATTCGATAAGTCAAATATATCATTGTATGCTAAGTTAACCTATCAACGCCACGGGCGTGGCTCGATAGAGAGATAAACGTAGTACGTGTCGAACACTAGATAGACACAATTGAAATGAATCGTACGGCAAACGTACGAGTTGCTATGGAACATTGGATATCGCAAAGGCGAGCGCCTTGGTGCGCAAGCCGCAAGAACATGGGATAACTGTACTCGGCAAGTGCCTTAGTGCACGAACCATACCGTGCCTTCGCGCACGAGTTAGAACGGCTAGAACATCGAAAGACAATAGGCGAGCGCCCTAGCGCGCAAGCCATGGACATTGAATGCTAAGTCATAGAACATCGAAATACGGTCGAAACGTGCCTACGTGCACGGGATAATAAAAGATGGCTTCGTTGCGAAAGAATACAGTTGTGGTATGAATGTGACGGAACTGTCGGATATGACATAATGTCTCGAAAGGTGTTCGGGACCTTCGGGTCGTTCGGTTGATGAACATTGAGTTGAGGCATAATGCCATTGAACATTGAAACGAAGTATGAAGCGTAAGAACATAGAAAGTTAACGAAAGAAATACGATATGATAATGCGGCATGGTGCCCTTTCGAAATGTCCACGGCCTTCGGGCGTTCGTTGAGGACATTCGGGCGTTGTGCCAATTGAAATAGAAATAAGCGAACTTGCTTGGTTGTTTGAAATATAAGATTCGTTGCATGGTCAAATGGACTTAAAGATATAAAAGCCCGTGCATGGGTATTCCCTCGAACGCGGCGCGCCAGGGCGCTGGGACCGTTCGGCCTAGGAGGGATTCGTTTACGGTATTGTTGGTGCACTTCATTTAGACGGGTATCGACCGTCTGGTGAATGTGATAAGCCACTTGCTGCGATTATTTCGGTGACCTCTGATGTTGGTTAGCAACCGCACAGAGTTAACATCGTCTTATGTTTCGATTCGATAAATATAAGTCCATTCTAGCCCGAAAAGCTAGTGACCTTCATATAGTTAAGGGCGACGAGTTTGGAAGTACAAGGTATATGTATATCCTGCATCGATGGATCCGAATAGAGAGCACTTATAACATGACAGGGAAAACTGATAGGTGTATTCACCTTGCGTCGGTGCAAGGGCGAGTGCGTCGACTTAGTAAGAGCCGCGCCACGAATCAAACACGAGAATGCTTGCTTGCTTGCCTATTCAATTCGATAACATGCTTGCTATGATAACATGCTTTACGCTTTCGAATATGCCATGAAATTGACCCTAAGGAGAACATAGCAAGATCATAAGCTAAGTTGCATGATTCAACATAAATATTAAAAATGTCAGTTTGGAAAGAAGATCTTTGCATCAGTACATGCGAGGACGAACGTACTGATCCCCCACCAGCTTCATGCAGGGTGCAGGGAATGGATTGCTCGCGGCGAAGCATTGCTTGAACGCGTTGAGGCTTGGAATGCCGAAGCGTATTGAAGCGTGCGATCGCATTGACGCTCGGACTCGCGACAGGATTGATGCGGCCGAGATATAGAAGGCATGATGTATGGAACGGCGAAATCCTTTGTGGGCAAGAGAGAACCTGAGTGTTGTAGCCAATCTGGCAAATTCTGTTGGGCTATCGAGAGCCTTTGTAAATCTGATTTCGAATATCAATAAAGAGATTTGTTTCGTATACTCTGTTTTGCCTTTCGTTGTTAACGTTCAACTCAAAGATAATCATTTGAGAACTTGTCATCTTGTCTTGTACGAGCGCAACTCCAGGCTCGTGCGGCATCACGCCCCAGCGAGGACGATGATTCGGGTGATTCCGGGTCGGGGCGTGACAGTCACGGCGGGTGAGAAGAACCCTTGCGGGAAAGAACCTGGAGGGATTCTTGACGGGCGAGAAGACAGAGCCGGAAGAGGGCTCGACAGGACGCGACGAATGGAAATCTACTCATATGGTAATTTACGTCTGGCTTCTCAATTCCTTAGTCCAGTCTATTACTTCCACAGTAGATGGCATTGAGATTGTGAAAGACGTATGGAAGAAGTTGAGGAGAACCTATGATGGCGTAGGAAACAACCTACTGATCTTCCAGATAAAAGAGGAGATCGATGATACCGTACAAGGGGAGAAGACGGTGCAGGAGTACGCTACGGAGTTGGAGCGTCTCTGGCTGGATTATGATCACTTCTCGAAACGGACAAGCTGCGGGGACCCGTAGTGCAAGGAGAGACATGTGTGTCTGCAGGAAAGGACGATGAAATTGTAGAACCCTAGAGGGGGGGTGAATAGGGTAATAAAAAATAAACTATAACAAATGATGCAATAAAGAGTAAATAGTAGAAAGATCAAATGCAAACGCAAGGATGTATCCTGGTATCCTCTTTTGAGGCAATCCAGTCCCGGAACTCTCTCCGGCTTTAATCCACTATTATGCAAATAGTACACACGAGTTTGGATCCGAAGAACTCGCCAACTTCAACACGAGTTTGGATCCGAAGACTCGCCAACTTCTACACACGAGTTTTCTTACGAAGGCTCGCCAACTTCAAACAAAAGAGAATGAGAACTTGCTGATCTTCTAACACGTGAAGATCGAAATGTACAACTCTTTAATACTCTAGCACTTTGGGAGAGGATGACAATGAAAAGCTTTGAGAGAGTATTAATGGTGGAGCTCTTGGTTGTTGGAAAATTTATGGAAGAGTTGGTGAGAAAGCTCAAGAGAGAGAGAGCTTCCTTTTATAAGAAAACCAAGAGTGGGTGGCATTTAATGCTTCTGAGTGTACGCAGACCGGCATGCCGTCGGTATGCCGCGGCATACCGCCGGTATGCCGGCCAAATAGTAACGGTCATATTTATGACCGTTCAAGAGCATTAAATGCGGCCATTAATGCATGTCAGACCAAATCGAAAAGCAGATTATTCGAAATTCGGTATACCGCCGGTATGCCGGAGCATACCGTCGGTATGCCGACTAAAGTCACAGAAAGTTTTAGAGCTATAAGAAACGGCATGCCGCCGGTATGCCGTAGCGTACCGTCGGTATGCCGACAATAAATCACAGCATCTATTGTGTTGCTAGGAAACGGCATGCCGCCGGTATGCCGCAGCATGCCGTCGGTATGCCGACAATTCGAGACAGCAACTTTCTGGACACAGAAAGCGGTATGCCGAAACATGCCGTCGGTATGCCGCTTATTGTCACAGAAACATTTCTGGACACGAAAACGGTATACCGCCGGTATGCCGTAGCATGCCGTCGGTATGCCGCTTTTTGTCACAGAAACTTTTCTGGACACAAGAACGGTATACCGCCGGTATGCCGGAGCATACCGCCGGTATGCCGCTCTGAATAACTTGATTTTCGATTTGTGCTTTAAGTTATCATCCATCTTTTAGTGTTTTACAGAAATACCTAGACCAGTACAGACTCGAAAACACTAAGCATGAAGACGCCGACTTTATGCAGGGAATGCCGGTGAACGCCACAGTCTTCAAGAAATCAGAAAGTCCTTGATCTTCTGAGAGAATTAGAATCTGAAGAGCAAAAGACTAAACTACGAAGATGATGTTAATTACTCAAAATAAAATGTGCCAACAAACTCCCCCATTTTGATAATTGACAAAATAGAGAGATAGCATCTTCAGGGAGTATCTCCCCCGTAGGTAGACAGCTCCCCCTCAATACGATTTCTCCCCCTTTGTCACTTATTCAAAGATGGGGATAACTAAAGTAAACAGTGCACATATAAATGTAAAAATACGAGAAGAGTGATAAAAGCATGCAGGAATATATTGAAGGAAAAGTTAAGATACATGCTTGACCCATACAAAGCAGAGATAAAAAAAATAAAGACTCTCCATTACGAGAGCCGGACACTTGAGACAAACATGGATAAAGTCCCCGAAGGACTGCAAAGAGCAAGAAACAACCACACCGGTCCCCGAAGGACCACAAAAGACAAACAAGCAACACATAAAAACAAGAACCACTAAACCACTGAGGCCATCACCAAAGGAGAACCATCCCTAATCCTCTGCCGGATCATCATCACCATCATCATCCTGAGCCTGCTGGAGGGCGCCAAAAGGATCAATGCCGTCCGGGTACATAAACCCGTAGGCATTGGGGTCAGAGAAACGCGGGGCCGTGTACATGGGATCCTGAAGATTAAGATCCAGAAAGGCATCCCGGTCTTGGAGAATGCGCTGGATGAAGTAGCCCTGATCGTGGAAGCGAGACTGGATGAGGGCGCCAAGTCCACAGTGTGGGTCCGCATCTGCTCCTCCGCCTGGGCCATCCTCAGATCAAAGTGGTGCTGAGTAAGTGGCATATAGCGGCCCGTAGATGGAGGGGTAGATGCAGGGGCAGCAGGAGTGGAACCCGGTTGCTCCTGGGAGGAGGAAGCACGGGAAGAAGAGCCGCCAGCAAGGGTACGGGAGACGGCCAGAAAAGAGGGGACCCCATCCGAGGAGCAGAGAGACAAGTCAACCTGTTTGGCCTCCATGAGTAAGGTGATGAAGGAACCATAGAGGAGGTTCTGCTTCCCCGAAGGCATGGTGTCACGACCCGCACCCGGATATACGGGTACGAATACGTGGGCCACGCCCAGCCTACGCCGCGGTATCGGCGGTAGAACGCTGTCAAGTATACTATACTAACTACAACTTCTATGAATCTATATCTAGAAATGTACTCATGTCACATCACGAAAACTAAGGAAGATAAGACAAGAAATAATAACAATATCACTAAAACAACTAGAATCTACAATGATCATAAGACATGAAAGATAAAGAAGGAACAATAAGACTAACTAAGAATAACTACCAGGCAACTCACATAGAAGAATAGTGAGATCCACCTCAGCTAGCAACATCATGAAGTCCAATAATGAGGGCACAACTACTCCTAAAATTTTCATAACGTATCCAGTCAGGAGCGGAACGAGTACATATATCTCATAACAGATCTCAAGATAGAATAAAAGCTATAAGACTGTAAATAGAGCATATACAATGAAATCATGGAGTGTACATATATGTATCATGGCATGGTAAGCTGTAAAGCTAGAGCTAGAACAAGAAAATAGAACGGGATCATGGCATGTACACGAATCAAGGTAAGCTATATATATCCAATGTGTGTGAGTAGCAGTTTCAACTTGTGATCGGCTTGGGAAACTGTCAAGAATCGGCCTGGCAAGTCATAAGTGCGGTATATGACTCACACTGTTCAAGATAGCAAGGGGATATGATCACAGGCATACGCTACTACTCCCCCTACCCCAACTGGTAGAATGGATCCAAACAGGACACGTCACTGCACGGGATTCTAATGAGAAGGTCGCGAACCTGCTCTAGAATCAGTGACCATATATCGAGCAAGAGCTACAAGGGTGCTTGCACAATACATCCCAACCTAAGAAGGAGAGACATCTCTCGTCGGGATCCAAGAATACCAATCCGTGAGAACCATGTGTCGGGAATAAGCATATCAACACTAAGTACATGAATCATAACAGTTATCATAAATTGTGAATAAGTTATCAGAGAATGTACTCGCCTGGGGTCCTGCTGTCAATATGAATCAGGGTTCAGAGTAAAGCCACAGACCTAAAGATGAAATAATACAAGAGCTGATCAGGGTCAAAAGACATACTAACATCTAGGTCAAACTAAGTCAAACTAAGACAAACTGGGTCAAGGTTGACGTACAGTTGATTTTGGTCAACTGGTCAACTCTAAGTCTAATCTAGGTCAAATAGGTCAATGGTTGACTTACAGTTGACTTTGGTCAAAAAAATCAACGTTGGTCAAGTCTGATCAAACCTAGGTCAACTGTTGACTCTACTTCGACTCTAGTCAAAGTAGTCAACCATGGTCAAGCTAGTCTCTATAAACATCTACAAGGTCAACTTATGAATTTCAATGATTTAGAAATCACTGAAATCGACGGGTCTCTAAAACAACCAAAAGGAGAAAATATTATAATAATAGGATGACACAAAAAGGGAAGAAATCTACAGATGTTGTCGGATGATGAAACTAACATCGCCAACGTGTCTAGAATGGTCAAATCAGCTAGGATTGCCTGTCCAAAAGTCTAATTTGGACACAGGGGCAAAACGGTAATTTCGGGCCAAAATGATGTCCGCCGTTGGACACACTTTGCACCGAAAAACGTGCCAAAATAAAAGTGCACAAAACCTAACAAATTATATGTCCACGAATCCAGAATGACGATACGAACCCAACGGTATATCCAGAATTGGATTCCGTTGACCCGATCTCAAATTGGTCCGTTGACCCGGACATTGGAAACCGATTTGCACGGAAAAGCGTGTCGGAGCCAATATCCTCAAAACTCAGCAAATTATATGTCAACGAGTCCAGAATGACGATACGAACTCAACGGTATATCCGGAATTGGATTCCGATGAGCCGGCGTCAAAAAGTCCCGTTGACTCAGAAAGTGGGATCCGCTTTGCACCGAAATGCGTGCCAGGGCCCACGTTCTCCAAATCAAGCAAACTTTATATGAAAACATACCAGAACGACGCCACGAGTCTACTGGTGGTGTCAGAAATTGAATCCGGAGTCCCGGGTTCAAAAATAGAATTTTACAAGTGCAACACTAAGAATTCGAACGGCCAACTTTGGCGTCGAATTCGACCGACCTAACTAGCTCAAACTGAAATGGAATCTAAAGGGGGCAGGAAGAGGGTTATACCAGCTGTGCACCGGAACTGGTGGCGCACAAAACGGAGCTGCGATGGAGGAGATACGAACCCGCGAAGTTGGCGTCGCGAAACTGTCAAAAAATAGTTCAATTAAAACGTCAACTTGGTGGCCGGTTTTGATGTATCAAACGACGAAATTAACGGGTGAAATTTGAGAGGGATGAAGGGGTATATACCGAGATTGAGACGGAGCGAAGAAATCGACGGTCCAACGGTCGGATTTCCCAGAAAATCGGCGCGAACTTGCTGTCCCGAAACGAGATTCTGACTTCGTTTCCGAGCGCGCGCCGACGGGATCTCGTGCCAAACGCACGAATCGACTGTCGTGCGCACCGGGGACGAGGGTGGCTGTAGAGGTGAGGGAGTTGGGGTTGTGTGTGTATTAAATGAGAGGGGAGGAGAGAGAGAGAATAGATATTTACATAATATATATATACATATTTATATATATATATACATGAGATATATTTAAAATGGAGAGGAGGAGATATATATATATATATATATATATATATATATATATATATATATATATATATATATATATATATATATATATATATATAAATTAGATATTTTTGTGTAGTGCAAAAATAGGAATTATCAGGGGGGTGTTTGGGTAGACATGACAGGGCCCACACTAAACTGGGTTGGGCGTTGGGCCAAGTTTGGACAAGGTCGAAGCCAAGATTTAATTAATTTATAAATTAAACCAAATTAAATCATGGATAAAATATGAGCACAAGGGGGATCGAAATTGTGGCACGCAAGTGACATCTGCATAGTTTACTCAAAACAGGCCAGGGCCATATTTTGGGTCGACTGGATTGGGTCGATGTCGGGTCCCGAAATTAAATTAAAATTTAAATCAGGTTTTACGGCAGATAATTAATTGGCCTAAATTGAACCGAAAGTTGTACGAAGGAAATGGAGCACAAAATGGAGTGTCTGAGTGGGACACGAAGGTCAGGGGTGAAGAGCGTCTCGAGTAGATCAGGCATGACAAGTTGGTTTCAAGAAAAAGACTAGTCTGGTGCTCCTAAATTAAAAGCCTCGGTAATGTGCTTATGGGGATCAAGAAAAAGAGTGGAAAATCAATTAATAATTTAAATGGTCTAAATTGACCCGAACTTGCGCGATACAAAAGGAGCACAAGGGAACGAGTTTGGATGGGACACCATATATCAACATGAAGGTAATCTCGTCTACTACAAACTTCAAGAAGGAAGTTTCCAGAGACTGGCATCCCTGATGCTCTAGAATTCCAAGTCACGGTAAAGAGCATTAAATCAAATAATAATCAAATAATAATATTCTAATTAATTGATTATTAAAATTAAAAAAAACAGCCCTAAATTCAGGGGCTTACAATCCTACCCACCTTATAAAAATTTCGTCCTCGAAATTAAAGGTTGGTAGTGGGGTTAAAATATGATAGAAGGTTTAGGCAATACTTTAGGCACGATCCAAGAATGACGAGTTTGCACGATCAAGAAAATCGATTTACAATTGTTCAGGCACGATGAGGGATTTGGCACGATAGAATCATGATATGAACAAAATCATATGTGCATGATTTCAGAAATAAGTCAAGTCATTGGGGCACGATTTTAGAGACGATTAAGAGAATCGAAGATATAATTGAAGTTCAAGTACGAGGTGATATGTAGGACTTAGGTTGATGGAAATCAACCTGAAAGTCACACATGCTCTATCAAGATGAAAAGCTAACCATGACCAAAACAAGGTTTGGCATAGTTGAGATAAAATTTCAGACAAAAAACAAAAATCGAAGTCAATGTCTTATAGGCCCGATCAAAGATTAAGGAGGATGATTGATAAAATCATGAAATACGATCCAAGTTTGAACGCGATTAAAAAATAGTCTAAGTTCACTTGGCACGATTTGAGGGTTAAGATTATCAAGATCATGAAAATCAAAGTTGGATAGTCATGATCTAAAACATGGCTAAGAGAAGCAAATGGAGAGAAAAATTTTGAGAATAGCACGATTGAGAGATAGATTGGATAGAAATTAGATTATAGGTCACATAAGCACGATCAAGATCCAAGTTCAGTTATGAAAGACGATAAAATCATGAATCCGAAATCAAAGTCCTAAAAGCACTATTTAGGAAGGAACCCAAGTCACAAGGAATTTGAAGTCATCTAGAGTATAGTCAGCAATCAAGACTCTTTAGCACGATAAAAAGACGACCAAAATTGATTGGTCATGGACAGAAGGGAATTAAAATCTTAACAGTATCGAAATTTAAGAAACAATTGAGATGTAAAAATTTCAAAAAAATTTCAGAGTTTTCAAGTGTAGATGACAGAAGCAGATACGGGATAGTTGATTGGTGTAATCAAGACATAGCTAAACAAGGCAAAGGAATTGACGGTAAGATAAGAAAATCATCATGCGATGGGAGAAAAAAAAATAATGATAAACAAGAAATAATGGTAGGAATTATCTTGCTCAATTGGTAAAAGAAGTGAATCAACTTAAGATATGACATGATAACCATACACGTCTATCCAAAATCATGTTGCCAGAATTTACGCCACGCCAGTAAACATAGCTACAATAAACGATAGAGTCCATAACCAAGGTACACACCCTATAATCATGTCATCTAGATTCCTTACCACGCCAACCGGTATGGCTGCAAGAGAATCTAAATTCCATAACTAGGATAGTATATCCAAAATCAGGCTCCATGTCCCTGTCAGGCTAGCTAATATGACTGCGATAAATTCCAAACTCCATAAGTAAAGTAGACACTTACCGTTCTCATCGTCCTCGTCCAAAATATGTTTATCAGGATATCTTAACTCAAACTTAAAAGATTTATCCAAAACAAAATCAAAGGTCAACGACGAATATTAAGATTTAAAATTTCAACAAGTCAAGGGTAAGTTAATAGAAACAACAGAAACAACTTCCGAGATAGGGTTCAGAGGAAAATTTCAGGGAAAGTCCCGAGGGTACTACCTAGGTCAAGATAGAAAATGGTGGAATATAATCTAAAACAAACCTCGACCAGGATACGAGGTTGGTAAATCATATTTTCTCCCCAACCTAGATGATATACAAGTCCAACTTATACCTTCCCCTGGGGTCCACAAACTCATCCCAAGAAGGAATAAAGCTTGATACGGACAGATATTTCAGAAATCATGACGAATGGAAACAAGTGGGAAAATATTTGAAAGCCGTCGAAACAAGATTCCCAAGGGTCATCCCTGGAATCTACCAAGAGTTCCTAATATGTGACTGAGTACCAAAATCCTAAAATATTCCATGACTCAACCTTGATCCTAGGGCAGGCTCGTAGTAGTACAGATAAGCTCAAGCGCTACTACGACTTCGCATTAACTGCAAAGACTGACCTGCATGGGCCACCACTAAAAACGTGTCACGACCCGCACCCGGATATACGGGTACGAATACGTGGGCCACGCCCAGCCTACGCCGCGGTATCGGCGGTAGAACGCTGTCAAGTATACTATACTAACTACAACTTCTATGAATCTATATCTAGAAATGTACTCATGTCACATCACGAAAACTAAGGAAGATAAGACAAGAAATAATAACAATATCACTAAAATAACTAGAATCTACAATGATCATAAGACATGAAAGATAAAGAAGGAACAATAAGACTAACTAAGAATAACTACCAGGCAACTCACATAGAAGAATAGTGAGATCCACCTCAGCTAGCAACATCATGAAGTCCAATAATGAGGGCACAACTACTCCTAAAATTTTCATAACGTATCCAGTCAGGAGCGGAACGAGTACATATATCTCATAACAGATCTCAAGATAGAATAAAAGCTATAAGACTGTAAATAGAGCATATACAATGAAATCATGGAGTGTACATATATGTATCATGGCATGGTAAGCTGTAAAGCTAGAGCTAGAACAAGAAAATAGAACGGGATCATGGCATGTACACGAATCAAGGTAAGCTATATATATCCAATGTGTGTGAGTAGCAGTTTCAACTTGTGATCGGCTTGGGAAACTGTCAAGAATCGGCCTGGCAAGTCATAAGTGCGGTATATGACTCACACTGTTCAAGATAGCAAGGGGATATGATCACAGGCATACGCTACTACTCCCCCTACCCCAACTGGTAGAATGGATCCAAACAGGACACGTCACTGCACGGGATTCTAATGAGAAGGTCGCGAACCTGCTCTAGAATCAGTGACCATATATCGAGCAAGAGCTACAAGGGTGCTTGCACAATACATCCCAACCTAAGAAGGAGAGACATCTCTCGTCGGGATCCAAGAATACCAATCCGTGAGAACCATGTGTCGGGAATAAGCATATCAACACTAAGTACATGAATCATAACAGTTATCATAAATTGTGAATAAGTTATCAGAGAATGTACTCGCCTGGGGTCCTGCTGTCAATATGAATCAGGGTTCAGAGTAAAGCCACAGACCTAAAGATGAAATAATACAAGAGCTGATCAGGGTCAAAAGACATACTAACATCTAGGTCAAACTAAGTCAAACTAAGACAAACTGGGTCAAGGTTGACGTACAGTTGATTTTGGTCAAGTGGTCAACTCTAAGTCTAATCTAGGTCAAATAGGTCAATGGTTGACTTACAGTTGACTTTGGTCAAAAAAATCAACGTTGGTCAAGTCTGATCAAACCTAGGTCAACTGTTGACTCTACTTCGACTCTAGTCAAAGTAGTCAACCATGGTCAAGCTAGTCTCTATAAACATCTACAAGGTCAACTTATGAATTTCAATGATTTAGAAATCACTGAAATCGACGGGTCTCTAAAACAACCAAAAGGAGAAAATATTATAATAATAGGATGACACAAAAAGGGAAGAAATCTACAGATGTTGTCGGATGATGAAACTAACATCGCCAACGTGTCTAGAATGGTCAAATCAGCTAGGATTGCCTGTCCAAAAGTCTAATTTGGACACAGGGGCAAAACGGTAATTTCGGGCCAAAATGATGTCCGCCGTTGGACACACTTTGCACCGAAAAACGTGCCGAAATAAAAGTGCACAAAACCTAACAAATTATATGTCCACGAATCCAGAATGACGATACGAACCCAACGGTATATCCAGAATTGGATTCCGTTGACCCGATCTCAAATTGGTCCGTTGACCCGGACATTGGAAACCGATTTGCACGGAAAAGCGTGTCGGAGCCAATGTCCTCAAAACTCAGCAAATTATATGTCAACGAGTCCAGAATGACGATACGAACTCAACGGTATATCCGGAATTGGATTCCGATGAGCCGGCGTCAAAAAGTCCCGTTGACTCAGAAAGTGGGACCCGCTTTGCACCGAAATGCGTGCCAGGGCCCACGTTCTCCAAATCAAGCAAACTTTATATGAAAACATACCAGAACGACGCCACGAGTCTACTGGTGGTGTCAGAAATTGAATCCGGAGTCCCGGGTTCAAAAATAGAATTTTACAAGTGCAACACTAAAAATTCGAACGGCCAACTTTGGCGTCGAATTCGACCGACCTAACTAGCTCAAACTGAAATGGAATCTAAAGGGGGCAGGAAGAGGGTTATACCAGCTGTACACCGGAACTGGTGGCGCACAAAACGGAGCTGCGATGGAGGAGATACGAACCCGCGAAGTTGGCGTCGCGAAACTGTCAAAAAATAGTTCAATTAAAACGTCAACTTGGTGGCCGGTTTTGATGTATCAAACGACGAAATTAACGGGTGAAATTTGAGAGGGATGAAGGGGTATATACCGAGATTGAGACGGAGCGAAGAAATCGACGGTCCAACGGTCGGATTTCCCAGAAAATCGGCGCGAACTTGCTGTCCCGAAACGAGATTCTGACTTCGTTTCCGAGCGCGCGCCGACGGGATCTCGTGCCAAACGCACGAATCGACTGTCGTGCGCACCGGGGACGAGGGTGGCTGTAGAGGTGAGGGAGTTGGGGTTGTGTGTGTATTAAATGAGAGGGGAGGAGAGAGAGAGAGAATAGATATTTACATAATATATATATACATATTTATATATATATATATACATGAGATATATTTAAAATGGAGAGGAGGAGATATATATATATATATATATAAATTAGATATTTTTGTGTAGTGCAAAAATAGGAATTATCAGGGGGGTGTTTGGGTAGACATGACAGGGCCCACACTAAACTGGGTTGGGCGTTGGGCCAAGTTTGGACAAGGTCGAAGCCAAGATTTAATTAATTTATAAATTAAACCAAATTAAATCATGGATAAAATATGAGCACAAGGGGGATCGAAATTGTGGCACGCAAGTGACATCTGCATAGTTTACTCAAAACAGGCCAGGGCCATATTTTGGGTCGACTGGATTGGGTCGATGTCGGGTCCCGAAATTAAATTGAAATTTAAATCAGGTTTTACGGCAGATAATTAATTGGCCTAAATTGAACCGAAAGTTGTGCGAAGGAAATGGAGCACAAAATGGAGTGTCTGAGTGGGACACGAAGGTCAGGGGTGAAGAGCGTCTCGAGTAGATCAGGCATGACAAGTTGGTTTCAAGAAAAAGACTAGTCTGGTGCTCCTAAATTAAAAGCCTCGGTAATGTGCTTATGGGGATGAAGAAAAAGAGTGGGAAATCAATTAATAATTTAAATGGTCTAAATTGACCCGAACTTGCGCGATACAAAAGGAACAAAAGGGAACGAGTTTGGATGGGACACCATATATCAACATGAAGGTAATCTCGTCTACTACAAACTTCAAGAAGGAAGTTTCCAGAGACTGGCATCCCTGATGCTCTAGAATTCCAAGTCACGGTAAAGAGCATTAAATCAAATAATAATCAAATAATAATATTCTAATTAATTGATTATTAAAATTAAAAAAAACAGCCCTAAATTCAGGGGCTTACACATGGTACGCCGGAATTGCAGAAGAAGAGTCTTGGGGAAGGAGAAACGCTTCCGGGCATAAAGATGGTACATGAGAACAAGAGCGTCACCAGTGATGGCGTCATAGTTCCCGCCCTTTGGAAACAGAGTGTGGCACACGATACGGTGGAGCTCGTAGTAAAACGGCTCCAGCTGGACGGAGAGTGCCGGGATGGCGGGAGGGTTGGGACCCTTGCAGATGATGCGACAGAATTCGTCGAAGGGTGATGCCGCCGAGGAGGTGAGAGCTCCCAAAAGAGGTAACGCATCACCTCTGTCCGGGACGCCCAAGATAGCCCCCACTTCCTTAGAGGTGAGACGGAAGTGGCGGTCATTCACCATAGATTGGATGGCGGTAGGGTCGTCGTCATCCGGTCGCATGTTGCAGTAGAATAGACGGACGGCAGCCGGGTAGACAGGGATTTGGCGCCGAAGAAGAGAGGAGAGACCGGCATCGTCAAACAAAGGGACGTGACCGGGGAAGAGGTTCCAGTTGATGGCCCGTCCTTTGAAGACGTTGCCGGTATGCCGAAGAACGAAACAGAACGTTATTCTGGTTCGAAAAACGGCATGCCGACGGTATGCCGTAGTGTACCGACGGTATGCCGAAGATCGAAACAGAACCTAATTCTGCTTCGAAAAACGGCATGCCGCCGGTATACCGCAGTATACCGTCGGTGTGCCGAACGAGAAACGGTTAAGGATCAACGGATAAAATGCCTAGTTCACGGCAAAGGAAAGAGAAGCGATCTTCCGGGAGGGGCTTAGTGAAGATGTCGGCTAATTGATAGGTAGTATCAATAAATTCAAGATGGATATCTCCTTTTTGTTGATGGTCACGAAGAAAATGGTGTCTAATTTCAATGTGCTTCGTGCGTGAGTGACAAATCGGGTTTTTCGTGAGATTGATAGAGCTAGTGTTATCACATTTAATAGGGGTGCAAGAATGAGAAATACCATAATCTAAAAGTGTTTGTGACATCCAAAGAATTTGTGCACAACAACAACCAGCCGCAATATACTCTGCCTCAGTGGTTGAGAGAGCGACAGAGTTTTGCTTCTTACTAAACCACGATACCAAGGACTTCCCGAGGAATTGACATGTGCCACTAGTGCTTTTTCGGTCAATCTTGCATCCGGCAAAATCCGCATCCGAAAAGCCGTGAAGCTCAAAGGATGAGGATTTCGGATACCAAAGACCCATGTTAATGGTGCCTTTGAGATAACGAAAAATGCGCTTGACGGCACTCAAATGTGATTCCTTTGGATTGGCTTGATATCGTGCACACAAACAGACACTAAACATGATATCCGGACGGCTAGCCGTTAAATAAAGTAAGCTACCGATCATACCTCTATACTTACGAATGTCGACCGATGTGCCATCTTCATCATTGTCAAGCTTGGTCGTTGTAGCCATAGGGGTCCTCATTGATTTGGATGAGTCAAGGTCGAAACGCTTGAGGAGGTCCCTTGTATATTTTGCTTGATTGATGAAGGTTCCTTTAGGTCCTTGCTTGATTTGTAACCCCAAGAAGAAGGAGAGTTCTCCCATCATACTCATTTCAAACTCTTCCTGCATAACTTTGGCAAATTCTACACAAAGTGTGTTGTTAGTAGAACCAAAAATAATATCATCCACATAAATTTGAACCAATAAGAGATTCCCATCATGGGATTTAATAAAAAGTGTGGTGTCAACTTTTCCCTTTGAAAAATTGTGAGAAACAAGAAAAGAGCTAAGACGCTCATACCAAGCACGTGGAGCTTGTTTGAGGCCATAAAGGGCTTTATGAAGTTTGAAAACGTGGTCAGGAAATTGAAAATCTTCAAAACCGGGAGGTTGTTTAACATAAACTTCCTCCTTAATAATACCATTAAGAAAAGCACTCTTAACATCCATTTGAAATAGCTTAAAGTCATTAAAACAAGCAAAGGCACAAAGCATACGAATGGATTCAAGACGTGCAACCGGAGCATAGGTTTCGTCGTAGTCAATGCCTTCCTCTTGGTTATAGCCTTGGGCAACCAATCGGGCTTTGTTACGAGTCACTAACCCATCTTCATTTAGCTTGTTGCGAAACACCCATTTAGTTCCAATAATGGGATGATTGCTAGGTTTTGGGACAAGTTCCCAAACCTTGCTTCGCTCAAATTGATTAAGCTCCTCTTGCATAGCTATCATCCAAAATTCATCGAGAAAAGCATCATTAACATTTTTAGGCTCTATTTGAGAGATAAAAGCCACATTGGCACAAAGATCATGAGTGGCGGATCTTGTGCTAACACTTGAGGAAGGATCCCCAATGATGAGCTCCTTAGGATGATTGGTGACAAATCTCCATTCTCTTGGGAGATCCTTTGGAGGAGGCTCGAGAGGAGGAGACTCTTTTGATGGGGTCACAACTTCATTGTTAGATGAAGAAGGACGATCCTCAATAGAGGAGTTCTCCAATCCAAACGAGATGTCATCAATATCCTCGGAGGAGGAGAATGTAGAAGAGTTGAGTTCATTAAAAGAGACATTGATTGACTCTTCGACAACAAGACTTCTTTTATTAAAAACAAGAAAACCTTTGCTATGAGTAGAGTATCCAAGGAATATTCCTTCATAGGCTTTTTCTTCAAACTTGCCTAGGTTATCCTTGGTATTCAAAATAAAACAATTGCAACCAAAAACCTTGAAATATTCAATAGAAGGAATTTTGTTAAACCAAAGCTCATAAGGAGTCTTCTTAGTAATAGGTCTAATTAAGACCCTATTAATTACATGACATGCCGTATTGACGGCTTCCGCCCAAAAATATTGAGGGAGCTTATATTGGTTTAACATGACCCGGGCCATATCGCCAAGGGTTCTATTCTTTCTCTCCACAACACCATTTTGTTGAGGAGTACGGGGACAAGCAAAATCATGTCCAAAACCATTTTTTTCACAAAATCTTTTGAAATCAACATTATCAAATTCACCTCCATGATCACTCCTAATTTTGTTAATAGAAAAGCCTTTCTCATTTTGAACACGTTTACAAAAAGCAACAAATTCACGAAAAGTATCACTTTTGCAAGCAAGAAAAATAATCCAAGTAAATCTTGAAAAATCATCAACTAAAACAAAGGCATAGAGTTTGCCACCAAGGCTAGCTACTCTACTAGGCCCGAAAAGATCCATATGAATAAGTTGAAGGGGTCTTGTGGTACTCACAGAGTTGATGGATTTGAAAGATGACTTGGTCAACTTACTTTTCTCGCATTCTTCACAAACCATATCCTTCTTGAAGGGGATGCTAGGAAGTCCTCGTACAAGCTTCTTGGAGGCGAGGCGAGAGATGGTATCCATGTTAGCGTGTCCAAGCCTCATGTGCCAAAGCCAACTCTCATCGTTCTTTGCAACTAGGCACCTGTCATTGTTAGTACCTTCAACAAGATAAAGAACATAAATATTGTTTTCTCTAATGCCTTCATACACAATAGTTCCATTGGAGCTATCGGTAATGTAGCATTTGAGTTTAACAAACTTGATATCATAGCCATTATCGGTGAGATGGCTAATACTAAGGAGGTTATGCTTAAGATTAGTAACAAGACATACATTATTGATACAAGGATAAGGAGGAGAACCGATATTACCATTTCCAATAATATAACCTTTTAGATTGTTACCGAAGGAGACATGTCCTTCCTTCTTCATCGATAGCGTTGTAAAAAGTGAAGCATCACCGGTCATGTGCCGTGAACAACCGCTATCGAGAATCCACTTGCTTCTAGCATGAGAAGGATTCGTCACCTACAACATAAGTTGAAGATGAACATTTTGGTACCCATGATCTTATGGGTCCTTGAGTGTTAGTCTTAGGAACCCATTTAAGAACTCTCATGTCAACTTGTTTTCTTGTATAACAAAAATTAGAAGTATGACCAAGCAACCCACAATAATTGCACATTAAGGAAGATCTAAAAGAAGAAGTGTGAATGTTGTGCATATGTGAGTCTCTAGTGTGAGATGTTCTACCATGAGTGTTATGATGATAGAAGAATGCATGATGAGAAGTTTTCTTTTTAACAAAAGGTCCTTATCTAGTGTTAGAAGAGGAGTTGTGTGTAGTGTTCATGTAATGGTTATGCCTAGCATTGTGATGAGTGTGGGGAGGTCTAGGAGCATGCATGTGAGTGGAATTCTTATTACTAGAATTCTTACTCCGTGTAAGAAGATCATTATACTTAATAGAAGTGGAATATTCTCTTCTATTAGCATCTTGACATTTGCGCATGGCAAACTCATAAGAGCTTCTCATGGATTGAATCTCATCATCATTTTTCTTGATGGTGTCAAGAGATTCTTGAAGTTTTAGTCTCAAAGACTCCACTTCATCCGTGTTGGAAATAGGAGATTTTCCCTTCACATCACTAATGATGCTTGAGAGCCTCTCTACTTCAAGTTGAAGAGCCTCGACCTCCTTAAGAGATTTCTTGTATTTATTCCGAACACCTTTGTGTTCTTCATGTAACTCAAGAATGGCTTTCTCCAAATCATCATAGGTAAGAGTGTTTAAGGAAAAATCATCAAGTACCTCATCGGTTGCCATGAGACAAACGTTGGCATTGTGTTTGCACTCCTTGTCATTGTCGGAGTCGCTTGCGTCGCTTTCACACCAAATGCTAGTGTTGGCGAACTTTCTGGAGGACGAGCTTCCCTTGCTTGGCTTCTCGTACTTGCTTGAATCTTTTCGTACCATCGGACAATCCCTCTTGATGTGTCCGGGTCTTCTGCATTGATAGCATGCCGGGTCATCTTCATTGTCCCGTCTAGAGCGGTTGGCCTTGTTGAACTTTAAGAACTTCCTGAAGTGCTTAGCTGTGAGAGCTATTTCTTCATCGTTGTCCGACTCATTGTCGTCGGAGCTATCCTTGGAGTAGGACCTTGAAGCTTTGAGAGCAAGAGTCTTCTCCTTTTCTTTGGTCTTCTCCTTCTCCTTCTCTTGAATAGAGGATTCCTCTTGATCCTTCATGTCAAGCTCGTGAGTCATCAGCTTACCCATGAGGGTCTCTAGGTTCATGACGGTAAGATCGTTCCCCTCAATGATTGCGGTAGCTTTAGGACTCCAAGCTTTCGTCAAACCTCTAAGAATCTTCCTTATCTTTTCATGAGCGGGATATTCCTTTCCAAGAGAAGAGAGAGGGTTAATAATATCACCAAAGCGAGTAAACATGCTAGCAATAGATTCATCATGCTTCATTTTAAAAGACTCATATTCTTGCGTGAGTCTACTGATCTTAGATTCCTTCACTTGTGAAGTCCCCTCGTGTGTAACTTCAAGCAACTTCCAAATTTCATTGGAAGTCTTGCAAGTAGAGATTCGATTGAATTCACTACTGTCGAGAGCACAGTAAAGAGCGTTCATTGCCTTGGCATCTCGACAAGCAAGCTTCTTGATGTTTTCAGTGAGTGTTTCCCGAAGGGTGTCAGAAGCAATATCCTCTATAGCTCTGGAAGGAGTAGGGATGCCATTTATCACGCAATCCCATAAATCGAAATCTATGGACTTGAGATAAATGCCCATCCTAATCTTCCAATAGTTATAGTTGGTACCATCAAATAGGGGAGGCCTATTTGTGGATTGTCCCTCATTGTGAAACGTGTTGATGCTAGGGTTAGAGGCCATGGATCACTCAAGGGTGTAAATCCAAATCAAGAGAACAAAGCTCTGATACCAATTGTAGAACCCTAGAGGGGGGGTGAATAGGGTAATAAAAAATAAACTATAACAAATGATGCAATAAAGAGTAAATAGTAGAAAGATCAAATGCAAACGCAAGGATGTATCCTGGTATCCTCTTTTGAGGCAATCCAGTCCCGGAACTCTCTCCGGCTTTAATCCACTATTATGCAAATAGTACACACGAGTTTGGATCCGAAGAACTCGCCAACTTCAACACGAGTTTGGATCCGAAGACTCGCCAACTTCTACACACGAGTTTTCTTACGAAGGTTCGCCAACTTCAAACAAAAGAGAATGAGAACTTGCTGATCTTCTAACACGTGAAGATCGAAATGTACAACTCTTTAATACTCTAGCACTTTGGGAGAGGATGACAATGAAAAGCTTTGAGAGAGTATTAATGGTGGAGCTCTTGGTTGTTGGAAAATTTATGGAAGAGTTGGTGAGAAAGCTCAAGAGAGAGAGAGCTTCCTTTTATAAGAAAACCAAGAGTGGGTGGCATTTAATGCTTCTGAGTGTACGCAGACCGGCATGCCGTCGGTATGCCGCGGCATACCGCCGGTATGCCGGCCAAATAGTAACGGTCATATTTATGACCGTTCAAGAGCATTAAATGCGGCCATTAATGCATGTCAGACCAAATCGAAAAGCAGATTATTCGAAATTCGGTATACCGCCGGTATGCCGGAGCATACCGTCGGTATGCCGACTAAAGTCACAGAAAGTTTTAGAGCTATAAGAAACGGCATGCCGCCGGTATGCCGTAGCGTACCGTCGGTATGCCGACAATAAATCACAGCATCTATTGTGTTGCTAGGAAACGGCATGCCGCCGGTATGCCGCAGCATGCCGTCGGTATGCCGACAATTCGAGACAGCAACTTTCTGGACACAGAAAGCGGTATGCCGCCGGTATGCCGAAGCATGCCGTCGGTATGCCGCTTATTGTCACAGAAACATTTCTGGACACGAAAACGGTATACCGCCGGTATGCCGTAGCATGCCGTCGGTATGCCGCTTTTTGTCACAGAAACTTTTCTGGACACAAGAACGGTATACCGCCGGTATGCCGGAGCATACCGCCGGTATGCCGCTCTGAATAACTTGATTTTCGATTTGTGCTTTAAGTTATCATCCATCTTTTAGTGTTTTACAGAAATACCTAGACCATACAGACTCGAAAACACTAAGCATGAAGACGCCGACTTTATGCAGGGAATGCCGGTGAACGCCACAGTCTTCAAGAAATCAGAAAGTCCTTGATCTTCTGAGAGAATTAGAATCTGAAGAGCAAAAGACTAAACTACGAAGATGCTGTTAATTACTCAAAATAAAATGTGCCAACAGAAATTCCTCAAAGGGCTGACTGCCGTATTTGCACAGAGGACGGCCTTACTCCTCGCCCAACCAGAGATCCCTAGTCTTGAGGAGGCTATCTCAGCCATGATCCAGGAGGAGACGCGGATCAGATTACAGACAGGGACATGTGGTCCCTCCGAAGCAAAGTCAGCACTAGCAGCTGCTAGCTCGGGCAACACAGGATCCAAGGGAGAGCTATGGTAACACAATCGGCAATGCTACAACTGCGGGAAGATGGACCATCATCGATATGCTTGTACCAAACCACCTAAGGAGGGAGACTCAAGTGGTGGACGAGGACGAGGATATATTGGACATGGACGTGGTCGAGGAGGTCGACGAGGCGGCCGAGGAGGCTATCGGGCAAACTTGCCGGTGGCAGAAGGGAATAGAGGAGCTGTCACGCCCCGATTCTGTAGAATTGATAGTCGTCCCCCGGGCGTGATGCCGTGCGAACCTAAGTTGCGATCGCACAAGGCATAGTCATAAGGTTATCCGAAACACAATACCAAGTTAGAGTACGCAGAGAAATTGAATAACACATTTGAAATAGAAGTAGACTTTTTTATTGATAAAACTTTATTTACATTGACTTCATTACATTCATTGTCGTGCGGACTACAATATGACTCGACTTACAAAATGAACGCCGATGAGATAGTCGTTCCATACATTACATCCCCTTTTACAAGCAAAATAGTTACACTTTTCACCTGCGATCGAGGGAAGCCGAGCCGCCATTGGTCTTCTTTAGTACTGAATGCGAAGTCTTCAAAAAGGAATTCAGAACCAAGCCTTTACACGGACGAGGCTTCAAAAGTGTCCACGCCGCCTTGAGATTTTAGGTGGCACGCCCTTCGTGGTTCGGGGTACCTGCGTGGAGAGCGAGGATCAGTACATTACACTTTGTACTGGTGCGTGGCAAGTTAAGTTCCAAGCTCTCATTTGGTTGAATGAGTTTATATGACTTAGTTCATGAATGTTTCTAACCATCCTAATGAATTCCAAGCGAGAAATGACAAGCATAATGTAATTTACTTCGGAACTTACCCCCGGCGGACCGTGCCGCGCCTTTGAGACTTACAATGTTCTTCCCTGTTAGTTGTTATCATTTTCGTATGCAAATTTGTGTTCGTGAAGGTCACTGGCACCACAAGCCATATTTGGACTATAACTGGGTTAGACGGCGACCCTTTCAGCGCGGGTAGCGAGCCCCGCTACAAGTTCTTCCGACTAACCATATTTTTGCTTTCGTCGAGCACAGCTATCTTATGCTTCCTCCTAGGCCGAAACGATCCCGTGTCTCGGGGTATCGCTCGAGGAAGTCGTTCCTCGTGCACGAGTTGTCCAATGACCGTGCAAAGACAATTCTTTTTAGTTATGAAGATATAGCCTACATTCTCTTTGAAACTTGTTCATTTTCATCGTGTTCGTGCCCTTGCATTTATTGTTTCATCCGCAACAATACTATCGATTTGCCTAAGAAGGGGTCGAGAAGAGAAGGGTCAGCCACTCACCTTATTTTTACTTCGGCGAGAGAACTTGTTGGTCGCGCTAGACGTCGCCTACGCGATTACCTGAAATCGCACAAGCAACCGATTAGAACACTGCATTATTCAAGGAGTTCGATAGGAAATGCGAGTTCGAAATGCAAGCCATGAAAACCATCGAAACATTCACGAAAACGCATTCAGAAAACAAAGCCAAAACCAACGCAAGCGGCGTAAAAAGCAGAGCAACGGGAGGTCTCTTCCGACTCAGCCGCAGAGTCAATCCTCGAGGCGCAACTGTGAAACCCAGTTTATAGTATAATTTTTATTTATTATTGTTGTTATTATTAGAGTTAATTTATTGAATTTTAAAAAATTAATTTCGAAAATTAATAATATGGTTTTTGGATACTGACCCAGACCTGAGCCCGGACCCGACTTCCAAACCCAGACCCAATCCTATTTATTTTTGAAATTCTGAATTCTTATTAATAATAAAAAATTAAAAAAATAAAGCTTTGAGCAGGTCCACGAAGGACCAGCACTTATCCCCTCTCCTCCTCTCACGTTCACCTCTCTCCTAACTTATCTCCACACCACATAACCCATTCCCCACTCCTCTCCTTATAACTCCTTTCACCAACCCACTCATCTCCCCACCTCAACTTCCCTCTACTCTTCTTCTCCAGAGAACAGCAAACTCTCCCCCAAACCCCTTCCTTCCCGAGACTCCCCGCGTGCCCCGACCTCTTCCCCGCGCCCCGCTGCCGCTCGGTGTTCCCCGCCGGCCTTCCCCTTCCAGCGCTTCCCGGCGCTCCGTGCGGACCCGACCCCAGCGCCCGCGGCCCTCCGGCGTCCGACCCCGACGCCCCGGCTCCCCGCGCCTGTCGCCGGCGTCCGACCCCCTTCGGCCTCCCGCCGGTGCACCCCCGAGCGCCCCTTCGTCGTCCCCGCAGTGCCTCCCTGCGCTCTCGCGGCCTCGTCCAGCGCTGTTCCGTGCTTCGACTGTTCCCTGTTGCTCCAGTTCTCGCGAGTCTGCGCCCCGCTGATCCGGACAGCACCGACAGCGCTGTCCGCGAATTTCCCGACTTGCCGTTCCCGTTTATTTTTCTATAATCTTCATCTGAGAGCTCTAGCCGAGCAACCCAAGGTATAACCCCTGTCCCGTTCCATTTTCATTCTGTCTATGATGAGATTGGTTCCCGATTCCCTCCCGGGAATTCGTTTTTTAGCGACGTCGTAGCTTAGGAACCTTCGGAAAGGTTCTGTTGGTTGTTTTGCTTTTCCGGAACTTTCGGAAAATGGATTTCTTAAAATTTTGGGCTTTCGGATTTTTCCGGTAGCGTGCTGTGATGTTTTGGTTGGATTCGGACTTCCGAATTCATTTCGGGTCATTCCGAATTAATATTGGAAATGTTATGGTTATTTTTATGTGTATATATTTTGGGATTCCCTGGTTTGGGATTTGCAGGAAAATGTTGGCATATTTCCCATTTTTGGGTTGACCAAAAACAGAGGAGATGCTGCCGGATTTTTCCGTAAATTTAATTATATTTTAAAAATGATTTTAAAATGGATTTCGGAAATAATATATTAAATATTCTAGATTTTTGGGCGACGACTGTATCGGTCAATGGGCCCTGGCTAAGTGCAAACGAAACCGGCTTCGCCCGGACGTTGAGGTATTAGCCTAGTTGACGATTGGACCATATCTGAGACTCATCAAATATTTATATTTATCTTATTTTATTAGTACTATTTATTTATTCATATTTAATTTATAGGAAGTTTAGGACTAACGACCGTTTTTGTCTTATTTCAATTTATGTAAATAAATTGTAATGGGCATAAGTCCAGCTGGTTGTTGGTTCTGTGGCTTGTAAATTAGTAGTGTAGGATTTTTGGTTAATTGCTGTTTTTTGCGAGTTTTTGTAGCATACGAATAAATCGAATAAAAGTTATTTTCATATAAAAATTAATAAGTTTTTCTCACATAAAATCTACAAGTTTTAATATTAACAAACGATCATGTATTTCTCACTAAAATAAGAAATTTAGTTTTATATTTATAGTTACTAAAATACAAAGTTTTAATCAATTAAATTAGTATCGACGAGTTTTCCAAAATACAAAGTTTAAAACGATCTTTCTCTCGTTATTAATTCCACGCACCAATAATCGTGTTTTTGTTCGTGTTTATTAATAAAGAATTAAAATTGATTAGGACACAATTAGAGATTTCAACTAGCGTAGTTAGATTGGTAACCCTGGTTTCTGAGTCAAATTTCTCGAATGTAGGAATTCGAGGACGATCCTAAATTCCCATATCGAAGTCTTCATCCTCTCCAGTCCAGTCTATTTTGAGGCAAGTATAGTTTTTGTTAGTTTACAGTTATTTTAATAATCGCTTTACTGCAAGTTTAAACCACGATGCAAACACGAAACTCTCCCTGAGAGTACTGACTGCAACTACTGTAACTGATTAGGGACTGGAGAAATAGAGTAATGTTTATGACCACATCCAACTGTAACTTAGAACTGTATTAGCTTACCCCTCACACACACGGGGATAAGCCGAATCGTATCAATAGAATACAACTGTACATCCCAAGCCGGTCATATTCATTGCCTATTCAAATCACACTGTTTTACTGCTAGAAAATTGTTCATTTCTAAACTGTTTAAAAGTGCATGATTCTATTATTTATTTTAACTATTTAAATTAGCATGAATTGTACTTTGCTCTCTCCTGACTGGAGATACATTTTTAGGGGACATTGAGGATGCTGAGCTGTTATACAGCAGTTACTACGACCCTGTTCTGTACCCTGTAGTGCTGCCAGAGTCCCCCTTGGAGGACGTTGGGACTGAGGCCGATGAGCCGGCTGATTAGATAGCTTTTTCTTTTTCCAGCTTTATTGTCTATTTAAAACTCTGTTTATTTGAATTCAGTTATTTATTTCAGTATATTCAAATTTCAGTTGTATTTGATTTCAAGTTTAATAAAGTTTCATTTCCGAATTTGAGTTGTGACAAATATAGATATTGTTGTATGGTTACCTGCTAATGGAACAGCTTACTGCCGCCGTCTCAACAACGGTGCAGGCTGGGCATGATCCGGTTCGACCTAATTATTTGGGATCGGGTCGTGACAGCAACCCGCTGAATATGGGACTTGGTTCCGAAGAAGACATTCTATAACGAGGAATGGATCTTAATTCAACCGTTCCCGTTCGATCGACTCGGTCGATCCCGACCTATCGGTCCCGACCGAATCGATAGCGACAGTGTTCCTTTCTCGCGCACCCCGTGGACAAGTACGGGGCACGATGTAGGGACGGGGCACTACAGGAGCTAGTGGAACCTTTACTGAGGAGGATCAGGCACTGCTGGACCTGGTGGAGAGAAAGAAGAGAGCGTCGACCGAATGAGACAGGAGGAGCGGAGCAGAGGAGACATCTACCCCATTCTTCGGAGGCAACGTCGCTATGTATGTCACCCATCAGAAGGTACTAACGAGTCACTCGCTCTTGCATCTATGTCTTCCCTTAAAACGTCAGACTGGATTATCGACTCAGGAGCATCTCGACATGTTACCGGAAACGCTAGTGAGTTTTCTTCATACACTCACCTAGCACCAGCAGACACCATTCAGACTGCAGATGGCACTTTTCAACCAGTGGTCGGTAAGGGTACTGTTAATTATACAGGTTCAGTAAGTTTATCCAATGTGTTACATGCTCCATCCTTTCCAGTCAGTCTCTTGTCTATTATTTCTATAATTCTCCAACTAAAATGCACTGTTTCTTTTTATATTCCTAAGGTGATCTTCCAGGAGAAAGGGACGGGACGAAGACTTGGGACTGGCACCTGGCATGAGGGACTGTGGTACCTAGATCGGGAAGGACTGGACTCAACATTGATATCTATGGCAGAGAAGGCTAGAATGGGAGAGCTGCAGCAGAGGACTGAAGATACTTTGATACTTCATCATAGGAGGATGGGACATTCTTCTTTTGATACTCTAAGTAAGTTGTATCCAGAGATGTATGCAAAATCAAATAAACAAAAATTAGTATGTGATGCATGTGAGTTAGGAAAGCTTACTAGAAGCTCATATGTTGGTACTGGTCATAAGAGTTCTCTTGTTTTTGAGGTAGTACATTCTGATGTTTGGGGTCCATGTGCTACTAACACTATGAATGGATATAAGTACTTTGTCTCCTTTATTGATTGTGCATCTCGTGTCTCCTGGCTGTATTTAATGGAAAAAAAGAGTGAAGTATTTGCTTGCTTTCAGGACTTCCATAAACATGTCCAGACTCAGTACAATGCAGTAGTGAAGGTACTGAGGTCTGATAATGGAATGGAGTACACCAACAGGACACTTGTAGAGTACCTGTCAGCACATGAAATACAGCACCAGACCAGCTGTGCATACACACCAGCACAAAATGGAGTAGCAGAAAGGAAGAACCGACACCTTCTAAAGACCGCAAGAAGTATGATGATCGGCATGAATGTCCCACAAAATCTATGGGGACATGCAGTATTGACAGTAGCTCAACTTATCAACATGATGCCTTCAAAAGTCCTGGGATGGAAGTCCCCATGCAAAGTATTACAAGGCAATAATAGTAGGATACTCCCACTAAAGGTGTTCGGGTGTGTGTGCTTTGTGAAAGACAACAGACCATCAGTTGAAAAACTTGACCCCAGAGCAGTCAAGTGCATCTTCGTGGGCTACTCAGCGACTCAGAAGGGATATGTGTGATGGAGTCCAGTAGAGAAGAAGAAGTTCGTTAGTATGGATGTCCACTTCCGAGAGCATGAGCCATATTACCGCCATGAGGGAACTTCGCACAACACGCCTAATGCTACCAGTATAAGGCGAGAGGAGGAGATGAAGAACTTGGTGGTAACCGATTTAGAAGTATGGCATAGAGGCACGATTGAGGAGAAACATGAAGGTGAAGCAGAACAGGGGGAGGAGATAAGAATGATCAGGCCTACGGTTCAGGGGGAGTTATTTACCTACAGCAGGAGAGAGAAGCAAACTGCAGGACCAGTGCCTACAGTGCCAGTGCTAAGTCCCTTGCATGCGTCTGTCCCAACTCCTGAGACACCACCATCCTCCTCATCTACACCACCACCCTCCTCAGGTGATATCATCCCTCCTACTTCTCCCGGACTACTCGCAGTAATACGAGAAATCCTCCGGACAGATATGGTTGGGACCTTGCTAAGTTTGTTTCTTATGATCATATATCTTCTTCTCATGGAGCATTTATAGCATCTTTGGATAGTATTACTGTACCTAACAATTGGCAGGTTGCCAAGAACAATCCAAAGTGGAAAGCGGCAATGCATGAGAAGTTGGGAGCTCTGGAGAAGAATCACACTTGGGAGCTGGTGAGACTGCCAGAAGAAAAAAGAGCAGTCGGATGCAAATGGGTTTTTACTGTGAAGCAGAACCCAGATGGACACGTTGAGCGCTATAAAACTCGACTGGTGGCAAAAGGATACAATCAGACGTACGACATCGACTATGACGAGACCTTTGCACCAGTGGCGAAGATGAGCACTGTTAGGACCTTGATCTCCCTGGCAGCCAATGGAGGGTAGAAGCTACACCAACTGGATGTGAAGAATACATTTCTTCATGGGGATCTAGTGGAGGAGGTGTACATGGAGATACCACCCGGATTCGGCACCAAACAGACAAAAAGCAAGGTCTGCAGACTGAAGAAGTCCCTCTATGGACTGAAGCAGTCTCCTCGAGCATGGTTTGACAGGTTCAGGAGAGCAATGATAGGGATGGGATATCAGCAGATCAATGCTGATCACACTGTCTTCTTCAGACGAAGTGGAGGCCACATCACCATGCTTGCGGAGGCGGCTGGCCAGAGGGGGGGCGGGGGCCGGGGGGGAGGGAGGGGTTGTGGCCGAAGGGGGGAGTAGGGGGTTGGGGGGGGGGGGGGGGGGAGGGGTTGGGGCCGAAGGGGGGAGCGGGAATGGAGGGGAGGATTTGGGGAATAGTTTTAAATTTTTGGCAGGGACATTATTGTCCAAATAAAATTCAGGGTATCAACTTGAAAAAAAAAAAAGAAGTTGAGATGGTAAGTTGAAAAACGAAAATAGTTGAGGGTATCAAAGTACAATTAAGCCTATATTATTATTATTTTTTTTGGAATTTTTTTTTTTGAAATCCCACACACACACACAATTGGAGGACTCGAACCTTGCCGGTCTCTCCGGGTGTCCGCTCTAATACCACTAGGCTAGAGAGCTCGGACTAAGCCTATATTATACTATGTAGAGGTTTGCATCTTGCATCAAATGGAGCCTAATTGATTAAATCACTTCATGACTCATTAATAAATTTATGTATTCTATAAAATAATTCCTTTCTAACCGTTGATTTGTGGGCAACAACATATTTATATGTATCAAACATGTGCTAAAATTGTAAGCGGATCGGGATTGCGTCATTGTAACGGTCATCTACTGACTTTTGAGTTCTCAATCGCTATCAAACATGTGCCAAACATCAAGCACCAATTGTATATTTTGTTAAGAAAGTTCAATTAGATCATTGTAAAAAAAATAGGTAAAATTGACAGATTAGGCTGTGTTTGATTGAGGTTTTTTCCATGAAAAATATTTTCATCACAAATTTTTCAGCAATTGTAATATTTAATAACCTATATTTTTGATAGAATTATTTTTCAAAAATCAACCATTTTTCATATTTACCTTCAAAATGGTGAAAAATAAAACTAGTCCAGCCCACAAGAAAATATCAATTTCCATGAAAAATAGTTAGTTTTCATGGAAAATAACAACAATCAAACACCCAAAAAATTAATTTTGTAAAAAAATTCCATAAATTTTTTTTCCTAGTAAAATAATTCCGTGGAATTAATTTATTTTTCACGTATTTTCTACCTTGTAATAAAACGCACCCTTTCTCTATGATTAAGTGAGATACAAAATAGTTTTTTAATTTTTTTTATAATGAAATCTAGGTTACACACTAATTATATTATACGTGTTACTCTAAATGAGCACGTCATAAAATGAATATTTTGATCAGTCTTCTCGAAGACTTTCGGTTAAAATATGCCATGAAGTCGGTGTTGATCAGTGTTGTCAGAACTAGACCGAATCGGAGGATGGACCGGATCTAATCGATTTTTGCCAAAAAAATTGATCCGGTCTCCTTTGAATCGAATTTTTAAATAACCGTCGGTTTTTTCAGAACCGAAGTTTAGCCGTGAACCTATTGAACCGGTTCACAATTGAACCGGCCAATTTTGGTTTTCTAAAACAACTCAAAAAAGTATCTCACGTGAGATTTGGACCATTTGGTTCTTGTTTGATTTTAATAGACCTTATATTGTAAAATCAAACCAAGCCAAACATACTAAGTGCCAAACCAAATCAAATCAAGCCAATAAATAAATATGGATACCTTATCTATTTGAACCAAATCAAATCAAACTAATAAGTAAATAAGTAAATATTGATATCTTATCTATTTGAACCACATAAAGTTTGAACTCCAGTCGGATCTCTACCAAGAAAAAAAAAAATTGGGTTCAATCATCAGTGCGATCTTTAAAACATTGATGCTGGTGTAGGTTATATTGTGCTCATCCCGTCCTCCTACAGTACACTATTGTATATATTTTCTGTAGTGTATGTACTTCAACCAACAATCGTCTGCACTTGCACGCGACAAGATTTCCTTTTGTACTTGCGCAACCTGATCCGTAGAGCACATGATGAAATGAATTATGAACGCCACGACCAAGTCAATGCTCAACCGGACACTACATAAGTGCTTCAACTACATTAGTTCTTCACTTGCACTGAACATACTCAGAGAGGAGCAAATGGGGTTCGCAGAAGGAAGAATCGACGGGGAGAAGGTGTTCCGAGGAGCCGTGTTCCCGAAGACGCTCGTCCCGCCCACCGCGGTCGACTCTAGCCTGGAGCGCCTCGTCGAGACGGTCGAGAGGGAGAGGGGATCGATCACGGACCTGCTGCGCGCGCACGGCGCGATCCTCTTCAGGGGCTACGACGTGCGCTCCGCCGAGGAGTTCGATCGCGCGGTCCGGGCGTTCGGGTGGGAGGAGACCGAACACGTAGGTGCCACCACGCGCATCAAGATGACCGACCGCGTCTACACCGCCAACGAGGCTCCCGTCGATCAGTTGATCAACTTCCACCACGAGATGTCCCTGGTACGTTTTTTTTTCTTTTCTTTTCAGAGCTGCTACGTAATTGTCCGCGATTTGTAACCGCGAGCGTGACCGTCGGCCAACGTGACGGACGGCCATTGGCCCCCTGGTTCGGGTGGAACCCGAAGATAGAAGGGGAGAGCAATGGCCGGCCGCCATGTCGGCCGGCGGTCACGTCCGCAGTTACAAACCGCAGACAAAATATCATTTTCGTTTTTTTATTACTCACACCCCCATCTCACTCTAAACAGTTTCGACTTTTGAGGCTCGAACTCTCAACCAGATCCCGGATATCTGCTGCGCTTCATTGGAGCAATGCTGCGTTGTCCCCTAATTAAACATCACGTGTTGTCTAAAACAGGAGCAGATCTAGAAATATAAACTATGATGGGTTAGACTGAACTAGAATAGAGTGGTGTGGGCTTTCTCCGGAAAAAAAAAAAAATACCCCAAAAAAATTCACATAGAAGAAAACGGAAAAAAAAAAAAATTGGGGGTGGGATGGAGCCCACCCCACTCGTAGCTTACATGTGCCCCTGGTCTAAAAAATAACAAGAGATACTACTAGAAATTGTGTTTCTAATAACGACGAAAATCGATCACTCGTATATATTAATACTGACTGAATTCCGTCGGTAATGATAACTAATCTCTAAATAACTTGTAAGAAATATATGAACGATCGAGATATCCGATGTGTTGATAACTTGTGCAGATGAAGCAGTACCCTTCAAAGATATTCTTCTTCTGCAGCGAACCGGCACCTGAGGGAGGCGAGACATCGATAGTACAGAGCAACGTCGTCGTGGAGAAGATGGAGCAGCGGCTGCCAGAAGTTGTGGCAAAGCTGTCAGATTTGGGACTTATATTCAGGAGTAAGACTGCGAAAGACGAGGATGCCGACTCGGACTTGAATAAGACATGGAAGTGGGTTTTTAAGACCGACGACGAAGCGGAGGCTGAGAAGAGGTAGGCACAAACAATGTTCTTGAGAATAATCAAGAGCTGGTATTATCGATCATTTCCATCCTATATTATCGATAATCTATAACTTCAATTTTACATTCCTAATCTAGTTCAATTCTTTATAGCAAGTTGTATCCTATTATTCTTTGTTGGTCCGAAGACAGATCTAAAAATGGAGTCATAGACTCATAATATATTTCTTTTAATTTTAGCTCCGTAGCGATTATTATTTTTGATGGTAGAATTCTCGTGAACAGTGGCAAAGCTTAGTAGAGTGGCTGAGCTTAGTACGGACTAATGGGACCAAGCAATTTTTTTTATAGATAATACCACCTTTAAAAATACAATCTGACCCGTCCAAAATATAATTTGTTCTTCCAAAAATATTTCTTGTCCCTCAAAATATTTTAGTCAGGCTCGGCCACTACTCTTGAATGTGTATACGGAAACTCTAAATGAATCATGACAACAAGGTGACAAATTTCAATTTTTGTGAAAAAATAATAGTAATATTATGTTAACGACAATTGCAAAACTCAAAAAATAAAATTTTGGGCCCTCGTTAATAAAGAAAAGGAGAAATATAAGACTTAAAAGAGGCTAAAGTAGAATCTAATGGATAAACTATGACAAGAAGTTCAGAATCAGAATAGTCCATTTGGTCCCTCTTGACCTTCTGCTCTGATTAATCTATTGTTATTTTCAATTTGATACATACAAAATGTCACTAAATTGGCTTTCTTCTCATTTCTGATCGACCTCTTGGACGTTGGTAGGGCGATGGAGATGCTAAATTGCAGCTCCGTCGTCTTCAACGGCGATGGGAGTGCGGAGTTCGTCTTCGGACCGACCAACCCGATAAGGGAGCTGGGAGGGAAGAGGGTCTGGTTCCTGCCGTTCATAGGCTACACGGACAACATGAACGACGTGAAGAACAGCTTCGGCGACGGGAGCGATATGCCTATGGAGGCCATGGTCACCTACGGGGAGATATTGGAGGAGAACTGCGTCGACGTGAAGTGGCACAGGGGAGACATCCTGCTGGTCGACAACCACTCCGTCCAGCACGCCAGGAGGCCCGGAAAGCCACCGCGCGTCATACTCGTCTCCGTCTGCAAATAGATTGTTTCAACAAGGGTTTGATCAACCACCACCTTTGCTTTATATTATATATATATATATATATATATATTATATATATATATATATATATATATATATATATATATATATAGGTCATGCAAGAGTGGGAAATAATCAGTAGTACGTACTGTAATCGACAATATGATAAATAAGCTGCTATATATTGTATGCATCAATATTTCCCTGCCACTAAAGACTTGTGATACATTGTGTGTTAGACATGTATAACTGTATAAGCATAAATAAATGGAAGAAAATATATATTCTTGCCACAGTAACAAGGTTTGATTGTCCCACAAACATTGCTCTGCGCTAAGTTACAATCTCTCTTTGGCTCCTGTCGTGGCTTCCTTGAAAAGTTTCTTAGTATTGCTTTCCAAAAGCTATCATCTTTTACGTAATTCATCCGGACGGAACCAAAAATTTAAGTTAGGATGGACTAGAGTTGATTAGGGTAGACTAAGTATGAATTTACTCATAGAAAAAACTTCAATATATATATATATATGGAAAAAAAAAAAAGAGAATGCCCACAGTGTGGGTATGCCCTTGATTGATCCTGGTGATTGATGGAACGAAAGACTTCACCATTGATTTTGTAGACAAGAATTTTAATCCTCAGAAATTGAGATGTCGAAATCTTCCATTCCAAAGCTAAGAAGTATCTCCATAACATGCCTTTTAGGCTTATTGCCTCTATCATTTTGAATTAATAATGAGAACATTCTAATTCTTGTCGTTGACACTCATTTCTTTCACCTTTTTCTTGAAAGATTATGATCTCTCTCAAGCGTGTATCATATACTTTCTATTGTTGGCTGTGTATAGCAAAAAAGTAATGCTATTCGTACTTCTAAATTGTCCTTCCAATACATTCCTCCTTATGTGGCGGTTGACATCGCATATTAAGTAATATTATGTGTCATCTGACATAGCCGATGACATGGCAAATTTTAACCCCAAAAGTTAATTATCCAATTTTGTCCATGTTAATTTAACGTTAATGTTAATGTTAATATTAATGTTAATGTTAAGATAACTAATGTTAATATTAATATTAATATTAATATTAATGTTAATATTAATATTATTGTTAATGTTAACGTTAATATTAATTTTTAATGTTAATGTTAATGTTAACATTAATTTTAATGTTAATTTAAATTTGAATTTTAAAATTTGTCACGTCATCTGCTACATCAACATGTCACGTCAGCGGCCACGTAAGAAGGGACGATTTGGAGGTACAATTTGGAGGGACAAATAGCATTATTCATAGCAAAAACTCAACTTCAAAGTAGTCTATAGTCCCACATCGGCTAGGTGGGAGGACTAGGTGTGCATATATTGTCTTGTTCCATTTTGTTTCATTAAAGTATTGTGTGGGAGCCCTTTGTCCGACTCGGCTCGGTTGCACGTGTAACGACTGCGGGTACGTGTCCACATCTACGGACGCCGAATGCCGATTCGATTTTCTCTTCGATTTTGGGCTTAGACCCTAAAATCTTTTTGCTCCTCTTTAATTTTTTATCGTTATAATCCATTAAATTTTGTAACATTTGGATACATTAACTTCTGTCCAGGTTTAATGAATCACATGTTATACATTTGTTTTATTTTTGTAATGTCCGTTTTTATTGTGCTTTATTGGCTGGTTTAAATCGGCAGTAACTCTCATGTCCGTTGGAGAATGCCTATAAAATGAACCGTTCCTTCTCCTTTCCATACACTGAAAATCCTACGTGAAATCTCTCTCAAAAATCTCGTCTTTCCGAACCTCTTCTGTTCTTCGTTCTTGTTCTTGGCAGAGCTAAGTCAATGGTCGCTCTCTCTGCGTTGTGTGCAACAAAGAGATACCGGTGGAGCGAGAATTTTACCACTAGAAGCATTTGGACAAAGTCTGTACATAGACCCGGATTAACTCTTAGGACAGTGCTACGTGAGTGATTTTTCCGGAGGCCGGTAACCTTTACTATAATTTGTATATTTTATTGCAGCTTTCAAAAGGAGAAAAGAAAGAATTTTCCAACAATCTAAGAGTTAACCGTACAATAATAATATTGTTTTCTTATGTTCTCTTACTATACTACATGATGTTCATAGAAAACAGTTTTCCTACTGTTACAAAACTGAAATTAGATAGCAGTAGTTTTCTGGTGATTTTTGCTATTTACTCAAAGACGTGCTCATTCTGGTGAATTTTGCTATATTAGTCAATGATGTAGTTTTTCTGGTTGTGCCTCTCAATAATTTTTTTTTAAAATTTTGAGACATTATGAAGCTACAACATTGGTACCCAAATTCATGCATAAACGTGATTTACAGCAACATTCGTAGGTTATGTTTTCAATCATGGGATAGTTCAACTACCTATGGACACTCATATCTATTGTGATTGAAAAGTTAAAAGGTAAGTCTTTTTATCTTTGGTATTTTCTGCCCTCGTATCTATTGTGACTAATCAGTATTTGGTGTTACATGATGTCTACATATTCCCTTTGCTACTCATATTCACTCAATATTTCTACCTTATTGCTGACTCTATGATGTGAGCTTGTTTATCCATATGCATTTTATAATGGCTAGCACGTTGGTCAATCAAGATATATACATCTCATTGCTAGCTTCTAAATCCAACATTTTTAGCTTTATGATAATGTCTTCGCCGGCAAATTTTGATCCTGAAGTTTGCTTTCTCTTTTTGGGGTTATGCACCTAATTTATAAATAATTTTTTCGTACATTGTATGTGTGCTCAATTGGTACCCACATATGCCATGTTACCAAACCAATGAATAGCACTGGTCCAACAATATTACAAAAATTCTGCATTTTATTTGATTCTTTTTCTAATCTCTCCTTCCTGAGATGATTAGCCTACAAGCCATATGTACTGGAACCCTTAGAGCATCTCCAACCCTATTGTCTTGTTAAGTGTTGTGAGTCTTAGGTGGCTCCTATGTGGCATGAGCCACAAGACAATGTCTTGTTTATGTAGCAAAATTATATCTCAAAGACAATAAAAAGTATTTTTTCCAACTTTCAAGACAACTTTTAAGACAACTACTCATCTTCTTTCTTTTTTCTAATATTTTTTATTCATAATTGATGACATGGAAGAGAAGACATTGTCAAATGCATTGTCTAGAACAAGACAATCAACTTCACAATGTCTTCTTTAATTTTTGCCACATAAGCTTCACAATTGACTTGACAATTGCATTGGAGAAGAACTTTTGAATAAAATTTTATCATTCCTATGTGGCATTAACTTTTTTCCACAGTCACAATAGGGTTGGAGATGCTCTTAGAGCATCTCCAACCCTATAGTCTTGTTAAGCGTTGTGAGTCTTAGGTGGCTCCTATGTGGCATGAGCTACAAGACAATGTATTGTTTATGTGGCAAAACTATATCTCAAAAGACAATGAGATAGAAAAACTCTCTCCAATGCAAAAGTATTGAGGAGACAATAAGAGCATCTCCAACCCTATTGTCTTGTTTTGTGTTGTGAATCTTAGGTGGCATGAGGCACAAGACAATGTCTTGTATAGGTGGCAATGTTATATTCACAAATGACAATGGGTTTAAAAAGTCATCTCCAATGCAAAAGTATTGAGAAGACAATACAAATATTTTTTTACAACTTCCAAGACAACTTTTACTCTTCTACTTCTTTTTTATAAATATTTTTATTCACAAATGATGATGTGGACATAAAGACATTGTGAAGTGCATTGTCTAGATCTAGACAACCAACTTCACATTGTCTTTGCCATGTCATTGCCATGTCAACTCCACACTTTATTTCACATTTGCATTGGAGAAGTACTTTTGTCACGACCCGCACCCGCTAAAAGGGCACGTGACGCGACAACGCCCAGCCCTTACCAAAAAATCGGCGTAAAACGCTGTGGATTTCTCTACTTCTAAACAGTTTATATATATAACAAAAACCTGTCGAGAATATGGTCAACTCCGAACGGAGGACAAGCAATGGATATATATACGAGTACTCAATCACGACTCTATGATAACAAAGTAAAGACTGAAATGAAAAGACAACAAGACGATAAACTAATATATAGCCTGTCAAGTCCAACACAAGAATATATACAGTCCAAGTCTCTAATACAGTCCCAGAATATAATAAAATAACAAGTAGCAAGCTGGAGACAAGGTCCAGTCCAAAATGTCTAACCTAACTAAACTAAGCTAAAGGCTCGTCGGGCGGAGCTAAGCCCTGCTGAACCAAGGTCTCCAAGTCTACGCCCACTACGTCAACCGGACCGTAGTAGGTAGGACAATCCTCCTCGCCATAATCTGTAAAATTTTGTCAACATATCCAGTCAGGATGGAACGAGCACAAACCTCCATAACAGTTCTAGTTAGACGATATTGAAAATGTAGCAGTAAATAGAGAGAATCTACGAGATAAATAATGTGTACATGAATCATGGTAAGGCATATCAAGACTGTAATCTGAATGTAAGAACAGGAAAAATAGTATAAATCATGTACAAGAATCTGGAACTATATCTATGTGAGTTTAGTATTAGTTTCAACATGTGATCGGCTTAGAACTTGATACAATGTTTGGCCTGGCTAATCATACGTGAGTGTATGATTAACACTATACAATGATGATACAATAATATCTGTGGGGTATTGATCACATCTCTACGCTAACACCCCCATCCCTGACCAATATAGTGGATCCAGTCATGACACGTCATGATACATATTCTCTGAGAGGGTAGCTAGCCTTCGCAGGAATCGTATCTATACAATGAACAATAAACAATGTAGACTTGTCCAGTGTATACCATATATAAGAGGAATAACATCTTATGACGGGATTCAGACAAATATCAATCCGTGTGAACAACGTGTCAAGAGAACAAGGATAATCTGCACTAAATACTAGAAACAAAGACGATATCATAAAACAGAAATATTATCAGAGAATGTACTCGCCTGTACTGTGATGGATAAGTCGACTGAGTCCAAGATCAGTGCCTCGAGGACCTATAGATGGAATACTGTATCAATATAATGGTTTGGAAATGAAATTAAGTCATACTGAGTCAAAATAGGTCAAGACACGTCAAACTAAGTCAATCTAGGTCAAACTAGATTGTACGGGGTAAATCTAAGTCATATTAGACCTAACAAAGTCATACGAGGTCAAGACAAGTCTAGTTGGGTCATACTTGGTCATGGAAGGACATTGGAAATCTATCCGAATCAAACTAGGTCGAAAATTGGCTTACCGTTGACTTTTGGTCAACGGGTCAATTCTGGTCAACCCTAGGTCAACTCTAGGTCAACCCTAGGTCACTGGTGACTAATAGTTGACTTTTAGTCAACGGTCCAAGTTAGATGGAATTTGGGACCAAATTGGGTAAAGTGTTGACCCATGGTTGACCTTTAGACCAAAAAGTCAACCGTGGTCAACCGGGTCCAAGACTAGGTTTAGACAGCTAATCCTACTCATTACCAACCTATACAACCCATATCCAAGTCCATCTTGGACTTGGAAACTCGAATCTTGGCCGTGGGCCAAATCTCTATTTTACCCTTTTTAAGGGTAAAATTCTACCCTCGGCGATAATCTAGATAGCCTACCTACGCTAGTTATTTTGACCCGATCTCCCTAGGGTAGTAGGGTACTATCCTATAGGTTCGTTATCTACCAAAATACCTAAGTAAAGTAGACGTCTAGTCCACCTTACGGCCCGTTGCAGAAATCTCGAATATTTCGAGATACGCACTGACACGGCGCGATACCGGCACCCTACGATCCCGATTTCCATCCGGGAGCTTACCCGCAAAATCTAAATCACGTAACCTAGGTCCATGTCAAGTTTCATCGCGATCCGATGCTCCGGGCTCAATTTCGCCCTCTAACTCGATTTCTAACAAAACCTTCGTTTTCTACTCTCGTTCTATTTCTCTCTCTTGATTCTCGATTCTAATTCTTCCTCTTCTCTACTCTTCTAATCTCCCTCTTCTTCTCTAATTCTCTTCTTACTCCTCCCTCCTATTCTTCTTCAATTTCCTTATTTCTCTAAATTTCCTCTTCTCTAAACTTCTTCTTTTTTCTAAATCCTAACTCTTTTTCCCTTCTCTTCTTCTAATTCTCTTATCTATTTCTCTCTACATAATCGTATATATATCTATATATATACACTTACATATATACCAAAATGGGGGTTTATAGTGGGCTAGGGGGGGGGGGGGTCAATGGGGGTTTAGAGCTGCTAGCTGCTGCTGTTGCTCAAGCTGCTGCCACTGCTGCTGCTCAAGCTGCTGCTGCTACTGCTGCTGCTGCTGCAACTGCAAGCTGCTGCTGCTGCAGCTCCTGCTTGCTGCTGCTGCAGCACCTACGGCTGCTGCTATTGCTATCTCTTCTTCTCCTCCTCTTAATCCTCTCCTCTCCTCTCTTATATATATATCTATATATCTATCTATTTCCATCTATATATATATATATATATATATATATATATATATATATATATATATATATATATATATATATATATATATATATATATATATATATATATAACCATATATATATCCTCTTCTCCCCTCTCTATCCACATATACTCCCACACACATATACCTATATATACACACATGTATACATATGTACACACACCTATACATATATATATACACACACATATACACATATATACACTCACCTATACATATATATATACACACATATACACACAACCACACCACCATTCTCATCCTCTCCTCTACCACTCTCTACACACACACACAAATACATACATACATATATATTCCTATATATATATCTATATACAAACATACATAACCATATATATATATATATATACATATATATATATATATATATATATATATATATATATATATACACCATTAACATATAATCTCCCTTAATTAACCACTTAACCAAACTCTAGAGAAAACCTACAAAAATAGGGGCAAAGTGTAGAGAATGAGATTCTCTACACTTAATGTGAATGTCATAAATGGAGAGGAGAATTAATGAGGGGTTTAAATGACAAACCTAATTTTTCTTGGAGGAGGAAGAGAACTTGGAAAGAAAAGAAATGTGAGAAAGAGAGAGAGTGCTAGGTGGAGAAGACAGGGGGGGGGGGGGGTTTATGTGGCCGGCCATGGCTTGGGGGGGGTTATTGGGTTGGGATCCAATAGCCCCAAACCCAATAAGCTTAGTTTGGGTTCAAATCCAATTCGGGTTGGTTCGGTTTGATTCGGTTCGATTCTAAACGACTAATTAGCCTCTAAAATGACTAATTAAGTCATGGAAAATAGGTTAATAATTTCTAGCCTATTTATGATGGTACATGGGCTAAGCCCAGCTAGTATGGGGGTCCCACTAGGGTCCAGGCTACCCGGATCTCCAAATTGGGTCCGAATTGGATAAAATTTAAACCAACCCAAATAAATTCCTAAAAATCATATAAAATCATAATAAATTCCTAAAATATTTTAAAACTTGAAAATGACAAAAATACCCCTAATTTGAAAATTGGGGGTGACAAATCTACCCTCCTTAAAAAAATTTCGTCCTCGAAATTCAAACGGTCGTACTCTTCTCTAGGTCAAGCACCCCACAATCAAGGTCTACTAAATTTTATCCTAAGTTATATAATATGCAATCCAGGAAATCGGAACACATGCATGGTTTTAAATCTCTACAGTATCATGTTATTGCAGTCTTCATTGGGGTTTTCTATTTAATCTAGCATGATCATCACATATGCAAACTAAAGGTACTAAGAAAGCAATCATCAATTAATGGGCGAAAAGAACAGGTAAAAAGAAAGAGCAAGATCCTACCTCCTAGTCCAATGCGTGCAGGATCCTCAACTGTCATCGCAAAAGCCCTGTCCTGGCGGGGTATATCCCGCTGCTGGTGGGGGGCGTGATGCGGTGCCATAGGTGGCCTACCCTGTGCTCCCTGAGCTGCACGGCGATGGTTCGAAGGACAATCCCTCGCCTGATGCCCCTCGGTGCCACAGTATAGGCACAATCCCAAACGTCTCCTGCAAACCTCCCAGAGATGTCCGAACCTCTTACAGTAGTGGCAAGTAGGTGCCTGCTGCGTCGGTCCCTGCTGCTGCTGCTGGGGCACCTGCTGAACTGGTGCCCTAATCGGAGCAGGAATCTGCTGCGAGCGTTGCGGAATAGAATGATGCTGGAGTTGAGGACGCTTAGCAGCCCCCGCGCTGCTAGTAGTCCCCGAAAACTGATCACGGTCCCTCTTGGGCTTCAAGCCCAACTCCCTCTCCACCTTCCGAGCCTCTGCGTAAACCTCCGCATATGTCGCGTAGAAGGAAGGGATCTGGATCTTGATATCCCATGCCAATCCCTCCCTGAAGCGCTCCGCTCGGATCATCGGGTCACTCACCATGTACTCGGCATATCGGCCCAGCCGGCCGAACTCCGCCGCATACTCCTCTACGGTCATGTTGCCCTGCTGCAGGTTCTGGAACTGCCGCACCAGGCCAATCTTGTCCGTAGGGGAAAAGAACTTCTCTCTGAACAAGGTCCTGAACTCCGCCCAAGTATGGCCCTCTCCTGCAAGAGCCGGCTCATTCCGGAACCACGTCCGGGCAATATCTAACAACTGCAACCCAACCGCCTCGACCCTCAGGTCGGCTGCTAGACGGCAGGCCCCCATCTGGCGCTCGGTATCCTCGAGCCAATCATCAGCATAGATAATGCCCTCAGTCCCCTTGAAATCTCTCGGACCAAGCTTCTTGAAAGCATGGATATCCCCGATCTTCGGCTGCTGCTGCTGAACCTCCCTCTGTGGAGCCTGACGCTCCACTGCCGCCATAGCCAATCTGTGCGCATCCTCCATGCCCTGGCGTATAACCTCTGTCTGCCTCAACTGAGCCTCGTGCTGAGCCTCGTGCTGAGCCCGCTGGGACTCAAGCACCTGGTGGAAGAACGCTAGCATCTGCCCCATATCTGCGGGCAGGGGAGGCAATGGAGGAATAGCTCCCATCATCACCGGAGGAGTCCCCTGCTGAGGAGGAAGAATACCCTCGGCAGCTCCCACTGTGGCCCCTGGCACTACGGGAAGTGCACCCACAATGGCCCCAGGGACGGTCATAGAGGTAGCTGGAGGAGTACCTCCGAGAGCTCCAACAGAAGTCCCATCAGCCGGGGAAGTAACCGGAGCCTGTCCGCCAGAAGTGGCAGACCTCTCCGTCTCCCCGAGCCCCTCGCCAGGAGAATGAGTCATCAATATCCTGGAGACAAATTAAGAAAAAGATATCAATATGGCACATGAAGGCAATATCAAAGGAGGACAGCTAGAAAGCAGTAAATCGATATCAAAGACGGTAAGCAAGATAAGCAAGGAAAGATCCTACTGTGATTGAGTACTCTCTTAGCCTATAGCCTATCCTAGATACGTACCGCAGGCTCGTAATAGCACTCTTAGTCGAGCGCCACTACGACATCGCACTAATCGCGACTTCAGGACCTGCGTGGGCCACCACTAAAACGTGTCACGACCCGCACCCGCTAAAAGGGCACGTGACGCGACAACGCCCAGCCCTCACCGAAAAATCGGCGTGGAACGCTGTGGATTTCTCTACTTCTAAACAGTTTATATATATAACAAAAACCTGTCGAGAATATGGTCAACTCCGAACGGAGGACAAGCAATGGATATATATACGAGTACTCAATCACGACTCTATGATAACAAAGTAAAGACTGAAATGAAAAGACAACAAAACGATAAACTAATATATAGCCTGTCAAGTCCAACACAAGAATATATACAGTCCAAGTCTCTAATACAGTCCCAGAATATAATAAAATAACAAGTAGCAAGCTGGAGACAAGGTCCAGTCCAAAATGTCTAACCTAACTAAACTAAGCTAAAGGCTCGTCGGGCGGAGCTAAGCCCTGCTGAACCAAGGTCTCCAAGTCTACGCCCACTACGTCAACCGGACCGTAGTAGGTAGGACAATCCTCCTCGCCATAATCTGTAAAATTTTGTCAACATATCCAGTCAGGATGGAACGAGCACAAACCTCCATAACAGTTCTAGTTAGACGATATTGAAAATGTAGCAGTAAATAGAGAGAATCTACGAGATAAATAATGTGTACATGAATCATGGTAAGGCATATCAAGACTGTAATCTGAATGTAAGAACAGGAAAAACAGTATAAATCATGTACAAGAATCTGGAACTATATCTATGTGAGTTTAGTATTAGTTTCAACATGTGATCGGCTTAGAACTTGATACAATGTTTGGCCTGGCTAATCATACGTGAGTGTATGATTAACACTATACAATGATGATACAATAATATCTGTGGGGTATTGATCACATCTCTACGCTAACACCCCCATCCCTGACCAATATAGTGGATCCAGTCATGACACGTCATGATACATATTCTCTGAGAGGGTAGCTAGCCTTCGCAGGAATCGTATCTATACAATGAACAATAAACAATGTAGACTTGTCCAGTGTATACCATATATAAGAGGAATAACATCTTATGACGGGATCCAGACAAATATCAATCCGTGTGAACAACGTGTCAAGAGAACAAGGATAATCTGCACTAAATACTAGAAACAAAGACGATATCATAAAACAGAAATATTATCAGAGAATGTACTCGCCTGTACTGTGATGGATAAGTCGACTGAGTCCAAGATCAGTGCCTCGAGGACCTATAGATGGAATACTATATCAATATAATGGTTTGGATATGAAATTAAGTCATACTGAGTCAAAATAGGTCAAGACACGTCAAACTAAGTCAATCTAGGTCAAACAAGGTCAAACTAGATTGTACGGGGTAAATATAAGTCATATTAGACCTAACAAAGTCATACGAGGTCAAGACAAGTCTAGTTGGGTCATACTTGGTCATGGAAGGACATTGGAAATCTATCCGAATCAAACTAGGTCGAAAATTGGCTTACCGTTGACTTTTGGTCAACGGGTCAATTCTGGTCAACCCTAGGTCAACTCTAGGTCAACCCTAGGTCACTGGTGACTAATAGTTGACTTTTAGTCAACGGTCCAAGTTAGATGGAATTTGGGACCAAATTGGGTAAAGTGTTGACCCATGGTTGACCTTTAGACCAAAAAGTCAACCGTGGTCAACCGTGTCCAAGACTAGGTTTAGACAGCTAATCCTACTCATTACCAACCTATACAACCCATATCCAAGTCCATCTTGGACTTGGAAACTCGAATCTTGGCCGTGGGCCAAATCTCTATTTTACCCTTTTTAAGGGTAAAATTCTACCCTCGGCGATAATCTAGATAGCCTACCTACGCTAGTTATTTTGACCCGATCTCCCTAGGGTAGTAGGGTACTATCCTATAGGTTCGTTATCTACCAAAATACCTAAGTAAAGTAGACGTCTAGTCCACCTTACGGCCCGTTGCAGAAATCTCGAATATTTCGAGATACGCACTGACACGGCGCGATACCGGCACCCTACGATCCCGATTTCCATCCGGGAGCTTATCCGCAAAATCTAAATCACGTAACCTAGGTCCATGTCAAGTTTCATCGCGATCCGATGCTCCGGGCTCAATTTCGCCCTCTAACTCGATTTCTAACAAAACCTTCGTTTTCTACTCTCGTTCTATTTCCCTCTCTTGATTCTCGATTCTAATTCTTCCTCTTCTCTACTCTTCTAATCTCCCTCTTCTTCTCTAATTCCTCTTCTTACTCCTCCCTCCTATTCTTCTTCAATTTCCTTATTTCTCTAAATTTCCTCTTCTCTAAACTTCTTCTTTTCTTCTAAATCCTAACTCTTTTTCCCTTCTCTTCTTCTAATTCTCTTATCTATTTCTCTCTACATAATCGTATATATATCTATATATATACACTTACATATATACCAAAATGGGGGTTTATAGTGGGCTAGGGGGGGGGGGGGGGTCAATGGGGGTTTAGAGCTGCTAGCTGCTGCTGTTGCTCAAGCTGCTGCCACTGCTGCTGCTCAAGCTGCTGCTGCTACTGCTGCTGCTGCTGCTGCAACTGCAAGCTGCTGCTGCTGCAGCTCCTGCTTGCTGCTGCTGCAGCACCTACGGCTGCTGCTATTGCTATCTCTTCTTCTCCTCCTCTTAATCCTCTCCTCTCCTCTCTTATATATATATCTATATATATACTTATCTATATATCTATCTATTTCCATCTATATATATATATATATATATATATATATATATATATATATATATATATATAACCATATATATCCTCTTCTCCCCTCTCTATCCACATATACTCCCACACACATATACCTATATATACACACATATATACATATGTACACACACCTATACATATATATATACACACACATATACACATATATACACTCACCTATACATATATATATACACACATATACACACAACCACACCACCATTCTCATCCTCTCCTCTACCACTCTCTACACACACACACAAATACATACATACATATATATTCCTATATATATATCTATATACAAACATACATAACCATATATATATATACATATATATATATATATATATATATATATATATATATATATATATATATACACCATTAACATATAATCTCCCTTAATTAACCACTTAACCAAACTCTAGAGAAAACCTACAAAAATAGGGGCAAAGTGTAGAGAATGAGATTCTCTACACTTAATGTGAATGTCATAAATGGAGAGGAGAATTAATGAGGGGTTTAAATGACAAACCTAATTTTTCTTGGAGGAGGAAGAGAACTTGGAAAGAAAAGAAATGTGAGAAAGAGAGAGAGTGCTAGGTGGAGAAGACAAGGGGGGGGGGGGGGGGGGGGGGGGGGGGGGTGGTTATTGGGTTGGGATCCAATAGCCCCAAACCCAATAAGCTTAGTTTGGGTTCAAATCCAATTCGGGTTGGTTCGGTTTGATTCGGTTCGATTCTAAACGACTAATTAGCCTCTAAAATGACTAATTAAGTCATGGAAAATAGGTTAATAATTTCTAGCCTATTTATGATGGTACATGGGCTAAGCCCAGCTAGTATGGGGGTCCCACTAGGGTCCAGGCTACCCGGGTCTCCAAATTGGGTCCGAATTGGATAAAATTCAAACCAACCCAAATAAATTCCTAAAAATCATATAAAATCATAATAAATTCCTAAAATATTTTAAAACTTGAAAATGACAAAAATACCCCTAATTTGAAAACTGGGGGTGACAACTTTTGAAAAAAATGGTTGTCATTCCTATGTGGCAACCATTTTTTTCAAACTCACAATAGGGTTGGAGATGCTCTAAAAAATATTTTTTCCAACTTCCAAGACAACTCCTCCACTTTTTCAACTTTTTTATAAATATTTCTATTCATAATTGATGATGTGGAGACAAAGTCATTGTGAAGTGCATTGTCTAGATCTAGACAACCAACTTCACATTTTCGTTGCCATGTCATTGTCATGTCAACTTCATGTTTTATTCTATATTTACATTGGAGAAAAAATTTTGGAATGAAAGTTGGTCATTCTTATGTGGTAACCATTTTTTCTAAACTCACAAAAGGGTTGGAGACGCTCTTACACTAGAGTGGTAAGTCAGCTGTATGGCCAATCACTCTCGTTTGTGCACGTGTATGGCCAAATAAAAGCAAATCATAATACAACATTTATGCTGTCGTCCACTGATTGGGGTCAGGACCGTCAGGTCCATATCAATGTGGCCTACATATGGATATCGACGTTCCACCAACGGCACTCTACAAACAAACGGGATGACTCAAAACTGATGAGTTCTCTCACTGTCACTGCTGCTGCTGTCGTTAAAAAAAAAACTGGGCAGACATAAATGGAGCGAGGCTTCGCTGAAGGAAGCATCAAGGAAGAGAAGGTGTTCGGAGACGCCGTCTTCCCGAAAACACTCCTCCCTTGGAGCACATCCATGTCCAGCGCCAGAGACTTGGCCGAGACGGTCCAAAGGGAGCGACCCTCCCTGTCTAGGACGTTGCAATCGCACGGCGCCATCCTCTTCCGGGGCTTCCAGGTGCGCTCCGCCGACGAGTTCGATCGCGTGGTCCGGGCCTTCGGGTGGGAGGACATCCCCTACGTAGGCGCAGCCGAGCGCGTCAGCGTTACCGATCGTGTCTACACCGCCAACGAAGTGCCCCTCGACGTGTTCATCAACTTCCACCATGAGATGGCCTTTGTAAGCAATAACAACTGTTAGAATTTTTCCTGTGGTTTATTGTAAACAAAAAAAACAAAGAGTTTAGAATTATCGGCCTCTGAAAAAGTCATGTATGTCCTAAAAGATTTATTTGAGATGTATGTGCAGATTTATTTTTAAATTCTGATAGAGGTAAAATTCGGTACTACCGGCTTCTGGTCACTGCACATTGTTTTACTGTTTTAGGAGAATGACCGAAACTTGACTTTGACCAGAATTCTTATCCTTCTATGTTGCATGGACACCAGTACAAACTGTACAATACAACATCATTTCTGGTCGCGTTTGTAACACAATAATATATATATATATATATATATATATATATATATATATATATATATATTCTGCGTAAGATAAGAATGCAGTTCGTCATGAATTTTGGAATGTTCTCATCAAGCTTCGGTGTAAATTTAGGCGAGACAGTCTCCTTCGAAGATATTCTTCTTCTGCAGCGAGCCCTCACCGGAAGGCGGCGAGACGTCGATATTACCAAGTCAAGTTGTTGCCGAGAAGATGGAGGAACGACTTCCGGAAGTGACGGCAAAGCTGTCGGAAGTAGGACTTACGTTCCGGTTTCTAATTCACAAAGACAAAGAAGCTGAGAAAAGGTTTGAAGAATTAAAAGTTTAATTTTGAATTTTGAATTTTTTTACTTTCCCATCATAATTAAAAAAATAATCCACTTTTTCATGGAAACGACCATCCAGTCGAAATTTATTATGTCTCCATCTGCTAGTCACTATATAATACTTTGTTTGATGGATTGTTTGTTTATACTAGGCAAAGGTTAAAGCTCAATTACAGCCGAGTCGACTACAAGAGTGATGGAAGCACGGAGTTTGTGTTCGGTCCGAGCAGTCCGATAAGAGAGGTCGGAGGGAAGAAGGTGTGGTTCCTGCCGTTCCTCGGCTACAACCTAACCGAGGTGCGCAAAAGCTTCGGCGACGGCAGCGCGGTCCCCGCGAGTGCCGCGGCCGCCTACGAGGAGATACTGGAGGAGAACTGCGTCGACGTGAAGTGGCAGAAGGGCGACATCCTGCTGCTGGACAATCATGCCGTTCAGCACGCGAGGAGGCCGGGGAAGTCCCCGCGACGCGTGCTCGTCGCGGTGTCCAAATAGAGGAAAATTAAGAAGCAAATGTACTAAAATCAGAATAAATATGCACTGACGCTACTTTCTTTTGTAAGACGAACCTGGAAATAATAAAGATCTTGTGTTTGGTTATCAAACTAAAAGTCTTCAAGCCGAATCCGCGTAACCCTTGTAGACAAGGAATTAAGGAGACATAAAAATTCTTACTGGGTGACAAAAGATTAGTGTATCAAATCGTGAGATTGTATTATCCTTACATTTATTATAGAAATTCTTGAGGAGTGTAGAAATCTAATGGTTTATGATATTTTATATTATTTGGTTAATTAGAGATGAGCAAATTAACTTGTGAGCTTCTAGGTTTCTCTCGTTCCAAAATCTTATCCTCTCTAATTCTCTGGGTAGGCTGACTTACACTATCTTATCATCCTTAAGTAGGAAAAAGAAAAATGATTAAGCATCCAGGACCGCATAGCGCAGTGGATTAGCGCGTCTGACTTCGGATCAGAAGGTCGTGGGTTCGACTCCCACTGTGGTCGTTAATTTTTTTTAATTTTTAATTTCTGGTCTCCTTTTCTTTTAATTCATATCCTTTCTCCGATTATAGTAGTTGTTTTCCTTAGTATGTAACAATCCAAAACTATAAATCTAGTATGAGTTGAATATACACAATCCAAAACTATAAATCTAGTGTGAGAGTTTTCTCTTCGAGACTGTCTATATTTTAATTTTTGAGTTATTATTTATTGTCTTTGGACATGAGAAGTATTAGTTCAAGTAGTTAGTATGTTGAGAGATTTTCTTACAAGTAGACAAGGTTGAAATATCACAATAAGTATTTGCTTTGTCACAAGTATTTTAAAAAATTCTTTGTAGCTAGGACTCGGACGTGGATGAATGGTGCAAAGTGACAATTTCATGGCAGCACTTTGCACTTCGCTTCGGACGCGCTTTTACGTTTTGTGCACGGAACTAGCGCAGGAGCTTCGCGGAAGTGTGACGACACGGACCTGCGGGTCCGTGGGACATTAGTGCCGCAGTTTTATAGAGTTGCAGTGTTACAGTTTCGTAGAGCTGGAATATTTTACAAGAATTGGGAGGCTGTTAAATTTTATAACTGTCATATTTATCTCTTCTATTTGGATGACAACATAAAATTTTAGGTGGGGATTCAATTTGAGGATGTCCAATGTTTAGATGTCACCCCTTTCATATTTTTTTTTCTTGACATGTCAGATCGTTGTAACTCCTTGCACCATCCACTTTCCACCGAGTTCCTCATTCTTTTTGTTACAACTCAAAATAGAAAAAAAGAAAAAGAAAAAGAGGGAGAACGTACTTATTTTTGTCAGAAATCAATAAGTTTAAATGCACTTTCTGTGTCCATCCTAACGTTGAAACTCTATTTCTATGATGCATATGCAGCAAAAGTGACAATTTCAATACACTTTCAGTTCACTTGTGTAGGACCGTTGAGCACCTCTAGAGGGGGGGTGAATAGAGTGTGTGTGTGCAGCGGAAAATAATCACCAATTAAAACTTTAAGCTATGGCAATGAAATAAAAGACAGTAAATATAATGCAGCAAGAGATAGAGAATTTAAACTCAGCGACACAGCGATATATACTGGTATCCCTCTGAGAGGACTAATCCAGTCTCGAGTACTCTTGCTCGATGTTAATCCACTATGGCACAAGCTTTAACTGAGAGCTTGCAGTCTCTTACAACACCGTGCTTGGTGACAAGTGTACGACCGACTTCACAACACCGTGCTTGGTGACGAGCGCACGACCAGCTCCACAACAAGAAAAGTTACTGAACTTGGAACGACCTCTTTACAACTCTTGGAATACCAAAAGACTCTAAATCAACTCTGATATTACTGGCTTTTGGCTAAGAGGTGTATAGGTATGATTTAAAAATCTTGGATCGTTTGAAAACACTTGAATAGTAGAGAAGAGAAGATGAAGAGTGAATGAATGATTTGAAATGAAAAGTTCTTCTCTATTTATAGGTGTTTTCTGGGACCGAACTCGGACAGAGTTCGGATGCAGATATCTCGTAAAGAGACGTTGCTCGCAGATTTGGAGGCACCAGAAGTTTGAATACAAACTGACCGAACTCGGACAGAGTTCGGTCCGAACTCGGGCCGAACTCGGTTATGAGTTCTGTTAGGAGATTTTCAAAATATTTTATCAAAAATTGTTTTCAAAGATATTTTGGAATATTTTGTAAAATGATATATGAGTGGTAATGAGTAGGCTTTTTAGAATGTGGACTGAGATAACCCTAAGCCAGTATTACCAAAACTGATTTTACAAAATAAATCCGAGACTCAATAAAATGTAAAATACAGAATAAAATATAAAATGAGTCATCTTCAGATTTGATGATGTTGATGCTTCGTTGATGCAGTACAACGTCCGTTGAAATTGATTTCATATATCCTGAAATGATTAGCAGCAGTTTGTATATTTTGTGTATTGACTTAAGTGCATGTTGATTATCGAAATCGGGTGTGACAAGGGAATGGGCCAACAATCTCCCCCATTTTGATAATTGACAAACTTGAGTCTATACCAAAATATATCTTTATAAAATGGAACAAAATACAAAATACAAGTACCTGAAAAAAAATGGTTGATTTTGTTTTTGGATTTGGATATGCTTTTTGGTATGTGTACTCTTTTTCTCCCCCTTTGTCAAATAGTAAAATGACTTGGCTCCCCCGTAATGTGTGAAGCCAACAATAGAAAACATGATCACAGCATAAAACAAAAGACAAAGTGAAGCAAAAGAGACATGATCACAGCATAAAACAACTACTATGGAAAGAAACTGCTGGAAATAAAGTACTGAAAATGTCATACTAAAAAGTGCTGAGTACAATCATCAGAAAATGTCTAACTAATGAGTTTAGACAAAAAAGAAAAAAACTACATCAAAGCATAAAGATCATCATCTAACAAGTATCCACTATCCAAAAGCTGAACCCGCGTCACATAGTGGGGTCGTCAGCACCAGGAGCCTCTGGAGGAAAGTAGGCTGCAGTGGGGTCGAAGTGCTGGAAGGAAGCCTCATCTGTGAACCGAGGACCCGGAAAGCCTGGGTGAGGCAGGATGGTGATCGGATGGACTGGATCATGGGCTAGGCTGTAGTGGAGGTCAGCAATCCCATTCCTCAGCACTTGAGCCTGAGTGATGCGTCGGAACTCCGAATCAAGATAACCTTGATGACGTTGCGCAGATATAGCAACAAAATCATCAAAGTGCTGATAGAAAGCCGGATCAAATCCCGGGGCAGGGGCTGGAGCAGGAGCAGCATCAGGAACCTTCAGCGTCAGCAGCTGGAGCAGGCTGAGCTCCAAGAGGCAGAGGTGGAGCAGGAAATCGGCGGAATCTGGTAAGCTCGATAGGAGTGGAGGAGAATGCACAAGTCTGAAGATTAATCTCAAAACGGCGAAAGATAGACGCCAAGTGCATAGGATATACCAGATTCCTTCCTGCATTTCTGCAGTTCAGCATCCAGGACATCATGGTCTTTGGGATAGAGAATGGAATGCCAAAATGAATGTGGTATAAAGCAGAGAGTTCCAAGAAGGTCACTTCATCTGTGGATCCTTTCTTTGGAAGGAGTACGAAGAAAATCATGCGATGAAGTTCATAAAAAGATTGGTTCAAATGCTTTGAATAAACCCTACGAGGAACAGGGTTTGGATGACAAATGAGTTCCCTGAAAGAGGCAAGGGTAACATCAGCAGGGAATTGGACATGGGTAATGTCAACCAATGCTTCACCAAGATTAGGAACATGAAAAAATTCACTGATATCGGTAGCACTAAATTCTAATTCTTGCCCAGCAACGCAAGAATAGAAGTTTCCGTTAGGTTTTACTTGCAAGTTGCAGTAAAACATTCGGACAGCATTATCAAAAATATTTTATGCTACCTCGAAAAAATCTCGGTAGCCTAAGTGATCAAAAGTAGGAGCATATTCAGAAAATATGGTAAAGTTAACAAAAGCTCCATTACAAATCTTACGGCCAGAAAAGGAATCGAACCAAAGATCAGAAAACTCTTTGTCCGAAAACAAAGTAGAATCATAGTCTTCTGCATCTATTGGTCGTGCTGGACTGAATAGACTAGCAGGTGTATAATCAGAAGAGGAGGAGGTACCTTGGGAAGATGATCCTCTATGACGTTTAGGAGCCATGGAGAAAGTAGAAAAGGAATACCTTTTTGAGAAAGGAGGAAGATGAGAATGTTGATACGCCCACCAGATCTCTTAGATTCCTTGCTAGGATGGAGGAGGAAGAAATTTTAGGAAGGAAGGAGATGTTTTCACGAGTTGGTGTGTGGAAAAGATGGTTGAAAGAGTTGAATTTATAGGGTTTAGGGCCGGCTGTTCGGTTCTGGAATCAATACAGTGCCGACCGAACTCGGTCCGAATTCGGTCCGAACTCGGTCAGAGTTCGGTCACTTGTATTGTAGTGTCCCGCTCCTAGCGGTTCACTATGTAAGGCTTGTGGCTTGGCTAACTCGGTCGGAACCGAGTATTGGGGAAACTTACCGTCGGCACCGAATCGATCACGGACAAGTGCATAAGAACCTTTCCAACTAATGGATTGGTTTCTCTTGAAATGCGTCCAAGAGTTTTCTCTGGATGTTTTTGCTGCTGGTTTTGTTGCTTGGTTTTGATGAATGCTTTTCTGGACGATTTTTGATGATTTGATTCTTGCCCATTTTCATCGATTTGCATAGCATTCATTCTTGAGAATTCTGAGAGAAGAGAACACAACAAGATGGATTATTAATCAAACTTTTGGTGCCAATGCAGACTGACGCGTGACGGAAGGCTAAGCGTGCAAGTGTTCCTCTCTCTCTCGGCGATTCTCTAAATTGGTGAGTGTGGATCTCTGTGGTGGTATTGTTCCTCTCGCTATTCCTTCATGCCAACTAAATAATTGTCTTGCAACATCCGTTGATCGATATCAGTTGCTAATGCCACAAGTCAATACCACTAAGAAGCTAGAGATTGAACATTGAACATTGAATTGAATGCTAGTCCATAGAACATTGAAAGAATTGATTACACTGTTAACAACATTGAGAATTATGCTTGTCCCTTGAACATTGAAATGTGGGAAATGAATTGATGCCTGAGATGTGGAATATGAGAATGCTGCGTATCTAATGTTGGCTTATTAATACCATGCAATTGTGTACTGTTGAGTCGGTTATGCATTCGCGTGATCATGGACGTCTTTGTGCACAAGGTTTGAGTAGTTTCCTCGGGACGGTACTTGGGGCACCGGGGACCGGCTCGACCTAGGGGGAAACAGTTGGTCGTGCTATGGTGGCACGAGGTATTGCGGGACATTCGACTAGGCTTGCAACCTACTCTGGAATGGTACACCGTAATACCCGTTGGAAAGTCCTTTATGGTGCAGTCTCACCAACGACCCAGTCCGAATGCATGCTAACGATTGTCTTATGCAGGGGCGGTAAATATATTATTATTATCCTGTATCTTGTGCAGGAAAGCTGGATTCGGCCAATGGTAAAGTAAACATGGTTTATTCCATGTTACATTATTGTGATTTACTCTGAATGTTGCCTGTCCCTAATAAGTTCATATCTTTAAAATGCTTGTCATTAATAAAATGTTGGTTTAGCTGAGTGGGCCAACGGGGCTCACCAGCGCATTGTTATAATGTGCTGACCCCTCCTCCACAGGTACTGGAGAAGGCTCAGGCGCACATCCGAATTAAAGCTTTCTGAACTGCTGTTCCTTTCAAATTGTTTTTCCTAAAGACGCACAAAGTATTGCGGAGTTTTTCAAAAGATAGCTGCTTACATTTCAAAGTACTAAGGGGGCATGATGTATGGAACGAGAAGTTATTTCATGGCAGCCTATCAGTTGTACTTCTTTTCATGAATTAATGTAGCCGAAATGGCATTTCAAATATTATCGAGAAAAGTTGTATTCTGACTACAATTATGAATAAAATGAGTATTTCTTCTTCCTATATTGTGTTTCCAATGTTTCCGCAACTGTGGCTTAAATTTTAAATGTTTCAAATGATATGAATGTGTATGTTCTAGCCTTGTACAAGTGCAACTCCAGACTTGTACGGCATCACGCCTTAGCGAGGACGATCGATTCGGCGTGAATCGAAGCAAAGCGAGCGATTCCCCGAATCGGGGCGTGACAAGTATTTTCGAGACAATGAATGCAGTTCTGGTTGGTTAAAAGTAACTTTATGACTTTTGACTCTAGTATTTAATAACGTACTCTATTTATGGGTTAACTGTAGGGGTTGTCCCAGCTAACGGAGGTTCACCGGGGAACTCTGAAGTACCGCTTCGCTTCGACCGTAGTCGTGGTGACAGACATACCATTTTTAGGTTTGTACCCAAAAATAATTTTCGTTAAATAAATTTCAAAATTGCAAGTCATAAAATTAATTTTAATTACCATATTACATTTATGAATCTGAAAATTCAAGTATACCGAGCTCACGCCTCATTATGTTAAAACAGTCTTCAGCCAATGGTTTTGTGAATATGTCTGCTAGTTGATGATCTGTGTCAATAAATTCTAAGTAGATATCTCCGTGTTGTTGATGATCACGAAGAAAATGATGTCTTATCTCTATGTGCTTTGTGCGTGAATGACATATAGAGTTCTTAGTCAGATTAATAGTGCTAGTGTTGTCACAATAAATAGGAACTTTAGTGTAGTGTAGATTGTAGTCTTCTAAGGTTTGCTTCATCCATAAAATCTGAGCACAACAACGTCCTACGGCGATATACTCAGCCTCAGTTGTTGATAATGCTACTGAATTTTGTTTTTTGCTAAACCAAGAGACTAAGGCCTTTCCTAGGAAATGACATGTGCCGCTGGTACTTTTACGGTCCACTTTGCATCCTGCAAAATCTGCATCCGAGTAACCTATCAGGTCAAAGGATTTGGTTTTAGGATACCATAAGCCGACTGTAGAAGTTCCTTTAAGGTATCGGAAGATGCGCTTAACGGCACTAAGATGTGATTTCTTAGGATTTGCCTGATAACGTGCACAAATACAAACACTAAACATAATATCAGGACGACTAGTAGTTAAATATAATAAACTACCAATCATACTTCGATACTTACGCTGATCGACAGGTTTGCCACTTTCATCAGCATCAAGCTTTGTAGATGTAGCCATAGGAGTCCCGATTGGCTTAACATTCTCGAAGTCGTACTTTTTCAGTATGTCCTTCGTGTACTTAGCTTGGTTGATGAATATTCCTTTTGAGTGCTGTTTGATTTGAAGTCCTAGGAAGAAGTTTAGCTCTCCCATCATACTTATCTCAAATTCACTCTGCATACACTTAGCAAAATTTTGACAGAGTTTTTCGTTAGTAGAACCGAATATTATGTCATCTACATAAATTTGTACAAGGAGGATATCATCATTTAAGGATTTTATAAATAAAGTAGTATCAATCTTTCCTTTTGAAAATCCATTATCAAGTAAGAAGGCACTTAGGCGTTCATACCAAGCACGAGGTGCTTGTTTGAGTCCATAAAGGACTTTCTTAAGCTTGAAGACGTGATCAGGTTTTTGAAAATCTTCAAAACCAGGGGGTTGTTTCACAAAAACTTCCTCTTTTAAAAATCCATTTAAAAATGCGTTTTTCACGTCCATTTGAAATTATTTAAAATCATTAAAACATGCAAATGCACAAAACATGCGGATGGCTTCTAGTTTAGCAACAGGAGCATAGGTCTCATCATAATCAATTCCTTCTTCTTGATTATAATCTTGTGCCACTAGACGTGCTTTGTTGCGTAGAACTTGTCCATCTTCACTGAGTTTATTTCGGAACACCCATTTGGTACCAATTATCGATTGACCAATAGGTTTAGGAACGAGTTCCCAAACTTGGTTTCTCTCAAATTGATTTAGTTCCTCTTGCATGGCATGAATCCAAAACTCATCAGTAAAAGCATCATCTACATTCTTAGGTTCTATTTGAGAAATAAATGCTACATTTGCTGCTATATCAGAATCTTTAAGAGATGAACGTGTACTTACACCTTTAGATACATCACCTATGATGAGTGTTTCTGGATGATCTGGCATGAATTTTAATGATTCAAACTTTTGGGTCAGATCTTTCACAAAACTCTTCTCAGTCCTTGCATCTTGGGTCAGATCTTTCACAGAACTCTTCTCAGTCCTTGCATGTGTATCTTCATCATCACTGTCGCTAGATCTGTGACTATTTAACTCATCAAAAGTAACATTAATAGTTTCTTCAACAATCATAGATCTTTTATTGAAAATTCTATATCCTTTACTCTTAGTAGCATATCCAAGAAATATCCCGTCATCTGCTTTGGAGTCGAACTTTCTCAAATTATCCTTGGTGTTCAGGATAAAACAACGACATCCAAAAACTTTAAAGTAAGAAATGTTTGGAATTCTTCCAAACCAAAGCTCATATGGTATTTTCTTGAGATTGGTCGAATTAACACCCTATTCAAAACATGACAGGCTGTACTAACAACTTCTGCCCAAAATATTTAGGAATATTATACTGATTCAGCATAACTCTAGCCATTTCGCTTAGAGTACGATTCTTCCGCTCCACAACACCATTCTGTTGGGGAGTTCTAGGACAAGAAAATTCGTGGTAATATCCACTATCATCACAAAACTTTTTGAAATCAGAATTTTCAAATTCGCCACCATGATCACTTCGGATACGAGTAATCATGAAGCCTTTTTCGTTTTGTATCTTTTTGTAAAATATCTGAAATTCAAAAATTGTATCACTTTTGTTTGATAAGAAATAAACCCAAGTAAAACGAGAGAAATCATCAACAAGAACAAAAGCGTAGAGCTTACCGCCAAGACTAGCGACTCTACTAGAACCAAATAAATCCATGTGAATTAACTGCAAAGGTCTAGAAGTACTTACAGCGTTGATGGATTTAAAAGTAGACCTATGTGCTTTGTTCTTTTCACAGTCAACACATACCATATCTCTATTGAATGGAATTTCAGGGAGTCCTCTTACCAACTTCTTTGTACTTAGTCGTGAGATAGTATCCATGTTTGCATGTCCTAGTCTCATGTGCCATAGCAAGCTTTCATCTTGATTGGCTACTAGGCACCTTCCTGCATTATTAGTATTCTCCAAAAAGAAAATATAAATATTGTCTTCTCTAATCCCTTTATATATGGGATCACCAGATGACATATCATATATGGTACATTTATCTTTCACAAAATTGATACCATAACCATTATCTGTCAAATGACTTATGCTTAATAGGTTATGTTTCAATTCTGTTACTAGACAAACATCCTTTATTACTGGATAGGGAGAAATACCTACAGTACCATTACCAATTATATCACCTCTCAAATTATTTCCGAAGGAGACATATCCTTCTTTCTTTATCGATAGCGTAGCGAACAAAGATGCATCACCAGTCATGTGTCGCGAACATCCGCTATCGAGGATCTATTTGCTTCTAGCATGAGAGGGTTGAGGGTCCACCTACAAGACAAGTAGATGAATCCTTTGGTACCCATTTTCTGAAGGGTCCATTCTGATTAGCTTTAGGTCTCCAGATTAAAGTGTGATTGTCAACAAGCTTTCTTGCAAAATAATACTGTGATATGTGTCCGTGCATACCACAATAGGTGCAAGTCAGTTTAGAACCAGATGTGGTTGAAACTGTGTTTACATGCTTATTTGGTTTGGAGAACCTATAAGTGAAAGCATGATGATATTCGTGTTTCTTCTGTGCTTTCTTATTTTTAGTCCTCTTAGGTGTATGCTTAGCATTAGGACTAAATTTAGGCTGTGTCACAGGTATTTCCTGTTTGCCTAATTTGATTTTTAACTTTTTAGAAATCGCAATAGACTCTTCATATCTAGCAGTCATATCTGAGAGTCTTTGTTCTGTTACTAGCTGCTTCTTCTTCTCTATGTCATATAGTTCTTGCATCTTGACATAGTCTCTTTCTTTCTTTTCAATTTTGAGGATAGCCTCATGATAGTCTACCTTGAGTTTGGCTATCTCTTCCATGTTACCGGTAGTAGATGTCTCTCTAATATCTTCAATAAGATTGGACAGTCTAGCTAACTCGGTTGTGTATGCCTTAATCTCTTTTCGAGATTGCTTATACTTGTCGAGCACAGTTTTGTGATCATCAAGTAATTCGCTAAATGTATTTTCTAATTCATCGAAAGTAAAATCATCATATAGAGGGTTTGAAGATACCTTATCAAATGTCATAAGACAGACATTTGCATTGCCGCAGGGTCTATCCTCTTCTTCTGTATCACTGGCATCACTTTCATGCCAGATACTTGTGTTGGCATACTTTCGACCGGATGTTGCTTTTCTGCTTGATCTTGATCTGTCATATGGACTGCTTTTCTTTGAAGTTGGACAGTCCTTTTTCATGTGCCCCGTCTTCTTGCATCCAAAGCAAATGGTTTCATCTTCATTGCTTTCTTGGACATCTCTCTTCCTTCTGCTTGATTTCTCAAACTTTAGGAATCTTCGGAAGTTCTTCACAAGTAGGGCCTGTTCATCACCACTTGATGATTCTTCATCGGAGTCATTGCATGTTGATTTTCTTACTTGAGCTTTGAAAGCAATAGATTTTTCTTTTGGTGTTACTTCTTCAAACTCTTGCAAATCAAGTTCATGGGTCATCAGCTTCCCCATCAGTGTTTCCAAGGACATAGTGGTGAGATCGTTTCCTTCAATAATTGCTGTGGCTTTTGGATTCCAGTTCTTGGTTAGAACCCGCAGCACTTTTCTGATCTTTTTATGATTGCTGTAATCCTTACCAAGAGATTGCAAATGATTAGTTATATCAAGGAAACGAGTAAACATCTGTGTAATTGACTCACCGGGTTTCATCTTGAAAGATTCATATTCCTGTGTCAGTCTACTAATTTTGTATTCCTTCACTTGGGAAGTACCTTCATGAGTTACCTCAAGAAATTTTCAAATTTCGTGAGACGTCTTACAGGTTGAAACTCTGTTGAACTCCGTTTTGTCAATTGCACAGAATAGTGCATTGATGGCACGAGCATCTAGACTAGCCTTAGCTTTTTCAACTTCAGTGTATTTGTCATGTGGTTTGTCTACAAGCTGGCCTTCAACCACTGTGGGTGCTGGTTTCTTATAACCATCAATGACTATAGACCAAAGATCAAAGTCAAGAGATTTTAAGAAGAAAGTCATTCGTGTTTTCCAATAGGTATAATTTGTTCCATCAAATAGGGAAGGTCTATTTGTGGATTGCCCTTCACCGTTGAATATTGATTTCATGGCTGCCATATATACTCTCTGAGGTTTGTTATATAAAAATATAACCTGCTCTGATACCAATTGTAGGACCGTTGAGCACCTCTAGAGGGGGGGTGAATAGAGTGTGTGTGTGCAGCAAAAAATAATCACCAATTAAAACTTTAAGCTATGGCAATGAAATAAGAGACAGTAAATATAATGCAGCAAGAGATAGAGAATTCAAACTCAGCGACACAGCGATATATACTGGTATCCCTCTGAGAGGACTAATCCAGTCTCGAGTACTCTTGCTCGATGTTAATCCACTATGGCACAAGCTTTAACTGAGAGCTTGCAGTCTCTTACAATACCGTGCTTGGTGACAAGTGCACGACCGACTTCACAACACCGTGCTTGGTGACGAGCGCACGACCAGCTCCACAACAAGAAAAGTTGATGAACTTGGAACGACCTCTTTACAACTCTTGGAATACCAAAAGACTCTAAATCAACTCTGATATTACTGGCTTTTGGCTAAGAGGTGTATAGGTATGATTTGAAAATCTTGGATCGTTTGAAAATACTTGAATAGTAGAGAAGAGAAGATGAAGAGTGAATGAATGATTTGAAATGAAAAGTTCTTCTCTATTTATAGGTGTTTTCTGGGACCGAACTCGGACAGAGTTCGGGCAGAGTTCGGATGCAGATATCTCGTAAAGAGACGTTGCTCGCAGATTTGGAGGCAACAGAAGTTTGAATACAAACTGACCGAACTCGGACAGAGTTCGGTCCGAACTCGGTTATGAGTTCTGTTAGGAGATTTTCAAAATATTTTATCAAAAATTGTTTTCAAAGATATTTTGGAATATTTTGTAAAATGATATATGAGTGGTAATGAGTAGGCTTTTTAGAATGTGGACTGAGATAACCCTAAGCCAGTATTACCAAAACTGATTTTACAAAATAAATCCTAAACTCAATAAAATGTAAAATACAGAATAAAATATAAAATGAGTCATCTTCAGATTTGATGATGTTGATGCTTCGTTGATGCAGTACAACGTCCGTTGAAATTGATTTCATATATCCTGAAATGATTAGCAACAGTTTGTATATTTTGTGTATTGACTTAAGTGCATGTTGATTATCGAAATCGGATATGACCATGGAATGGGCCAACAACTTGCAGTATACCAAACATCTCTATAGGACACGTTAAAAGCTTGACTCGAAGGAGGTGCAACTATTTAACTAAGCTTAGTTAATTTGGCCCTTCCAGTGCAGCCTCAAATTTACAGCAGCACCAAGAAGAAGAAGAAGAAGAAGAAAGCTTTACAACACAATTTTGGGATCAACTATTTTAATCTTGTGCTTCCATTTTGGTCCATGTAGGGCCATTTCCATTCTAATAAGAGAGCCTTAAGTGGTTGTTGTTTTTTTTGTTTTTTTTTGTTTTTTTTTTTTTTGTATCTTTAAAAATAAATTAAGATGAACTCCGTGTAGTGTACTTGCTCACAAGAGAGAAGATTTTTTTAGCAAGAAACCTTAGTAGTGTAGGTGGCTGATATTTAGAATGATGTTGGAGAGATTCATGAAAGCTAGGTATCATTGTAATAGAGTTCAAATATTGTGCTTACTATCAATACAGTCATTCGATGGATTTTACATGGATATTGATACGGATGGATCTAAATATCAGATATTGATACTCATCGATTTAGTGTCGAAGATTATTTTTAGTCAATTCAAGGAAAAAATTAAAAAAAAAAAAAATCAATCCCATATAATTTTTTAATCTAAATCATGTAAACTATTTGACAAGGATGACTATTATTTTATTTAATTCCAAACTTACTAAAAAACAATACAAAAATTATTTAAAATTTTGTTGAATATATAAAAAAATTCTATTTTTTAATAAATATTTATTTTTCGATATAAAAAAATCTATATCGAAACAATCGATGCTACAGAATCTGATACTTGTAATTTTGTTTCTTTAGTAGTAGTTTACGTGTGTACTCACTTGTCAAATGCATGCGAGTCCTGGTGCTATCTCCAAACCCTTGTCCTCAAACATATCCCTCGTCTATTAGCTGGTGCGTCCCATTGATTTTGGTTTGGTGGGACCCACAAGCGAATAGGGTAGGGACATATTTGGGGACAGCATATTCGGACCCGCTTCATGCGCGATGAAAACATTATATACTCTTTTTAACTCAATTGTTCAATATTTCTCAACAATTGGAAGGGAGAATACGTGATGAGAAGTCTATGATTGGTACCGGTGGTACTACTAATGATTTGGATTGGAACATAATAGAGAGAGCACTCAAGGATCTGAATGGAGCTCAACTTTTGAAGCTTCTCTCCAGTTATAGACTATAGGTAGAATAACATTTGTGATTGTACCAAATAGGGGATGTAGCTCAAATGGTAGAGCGCTCGCTTTGCATGCGAGAGGCACGGGGTTCGATCCCCCGCATCTCCATTATTAATTTTTTTCAATTTTCTCTTTTCGTAAAATAAATATTGCGCTTGATTAGAAGTGACGAAACTAATGTAAAGAGCTGAAGATGCCGCCCCGGTCGATCCCTCCATTGACGTTGATCTCCCCGTCAAGAAGTGCGACCAGGGCCGCGACTAAGCCGGCATTGCCGGCGATGGTGGGTTCGGTGTACTCGGGCTGACTCCTTACATCCAGAAACTTGTCGTCTAGTCCTGGACCGGCTACCATGGCTCCCGAAAGAACGTTCGGATTGGGGTCCTTCGACTCCTTCCATCTCTCCCCGTCTGCGCAACTGTACTGCCTGCCGTCCCATGGAATCGATGCACCCCTGTGGTGGACTCGTTTCGGGTATCGGTCTCCGAAACCGACCAGATAGCTCATCCTCATAGGGTTGTCGCCTAGTATGTAACCCACCTGAAGTACAAGATTAATTAGCCGTGTCCGCATCTCTGTGTCGTATATGTGCCTGTGCAGCATGGTTGTATAGTTTCAGTGATTGATATGCACATTTACTACCTGTGATTTGGCAAACCTTTGCAACTCCTCTGTTGCGAATGAATCCGCGCCGCAAATTCCACCGGCGACTTCAATGAGGTTGAGATAATCACTGTAGAGCTTACTTAGGAAAGCTGCGGTTGCAGCAAATTGGAGTGGAGCTGTACTAGTAATAGATGGGAAGATCAATCCACCTGCACAATAAGATTGAGACTGTCACATTGTTTGTATCAAGATTTGTATACTATTTCGGTCGTCTAGGTTGTACGAATATGGACACGAATACAGATACACACGCGTTTTGGGTACTCGCCTTGTGATACACTTGGTACCATATTGAACCATTCAGGCGGATGAACGTAGGAACACATTATCGTGTTCGCCATATCGGTACACCGTGCCAGCGTCGTCTCGTATGGATAGCCGGGATCGCGGAGGTACCGCAGCCGCGCCAGCAAAACCTACATTCATCAACTTGAGCCTATTAGCCGAACACATTCAATCCATCCATCAAGACTTTAGTTGTTTGCAGTACTTACTGCGTTGGCCGCAAGCTTGTTATCCCAATCGAACACCCTGACCGTGCTGCTCGACTGCGTCTCCTTCACCGCCAGCTCTAGCATCTCCGTCGCGTACTCGAGGTGGCCAAACCTTCCCGTCGCCAAGAACAGCCAAGTCCCACCCCAGGCCAGCTCGTCCAGGTGGCCGGTCGAGTTGTAGAAGCCTCTGGCTCCGCCTCCGCAGTCCTCGTCCGAGGTGTACGTTTCTTGTTTCGAGCCGTTCTTCGTCGAGCCGAACAGGCTTTCCGCTACGCCGATCAGGTCGCCGGAGTAGGCCGCATCCTGCCTCAGGACAAGAGACGCTGCTGCCAGCGCTGCGACGATCTCGCCGGCGATGTCCGACGACGAGGAGGTTCCGCAGGCGGACACCGGTCTGGAGTAGGTCATGTCTTCGGGCTTTTGCCAGCAAGTTATGTCATCTTGGGCATTGGCACTGTCCTTTGTACTTCCTACCTGAAATTGTTAGTTAGTTAGCAGTACGTATGTATTTGTTAAGCTTTCGGAGATTCATGACTACATCCATTACATTACCAACCTGAGAGTACAACAAGGCGGGTTCGGACACCGTGTCCGAAGGGACGTAGAGCTTCAGAAGATACTCGCAACCCCACTTGATGATGTCGACGATGTGGTGCAGCTGGCCTGCTTCCGAGTACTTGTGGTGGTACTCGATCACGCTCCAGCTCAGTAGAGTGATGGTGTAAGCAGTAGGGAAGCTGAACTTGACGTTGTTGCCAGAATCGTAGAAACCACCGACGAGGCTGCGGTTCCTGCGCGCTGGATCGACATCATTCAAGCCCGAATCCCCCCTGAACTTAATGGTGAAGTTCTTCGGAAGAACCCCAGCTGCAAAAACCCATATAACAGCTTTACTTGCTAGCTAGACTCGAGAATAATAACAATATTAAGATTCCATTTCGTTCACGGAATCAGGACCTTGGAAAAGAAAAGATTATTAATTTTGGATTCCTAAGAAAGGAGAGCAGAAAAAGAAAATGGTAAAGAGGAAAATAGGTCAATTCCTCTTTCTCGGTCCGAGAAGTAAACGGCTCTAGATTCGGGAATTTCTGCGAGAAAAAATTATTTATAGTGATACTCACAAGATAGATTATTTTCTAATGAGCACACTATAGGCATTCTATTAGTTATGTATCAAGGTTCTAACAAAATTACTTGTATATATGCATCAAAAAAGCAGAAAAAATGCATTAAAAAGGGAACAAATTTTGGTTCCTCCAAGATTCACTTTCTCTTCTAATTTTTTTATTTATTACAAGATATTATGATTATATTTATGACATTTTCAAATACCGAAAAGAAATTTCGCGAACCAAATGAGACCCAAGTGTTAGGAAAATATTGTGTATATGTATGCATATTACATTTTTGCGCATCGAAGAATGAGAGAGCAAGTTCTAGTGCGAGGGGCAGGTCGGCAGAAGGGCTACGACGGGCAGGCTTACGAGGCAGAAACGTCGCTAGTAGTGCGGCAGCGGAGACGACGAGAAGCAGGGCGATCGAGACGTAGACGAAGCGCTTGAGGCGGCCCTTGTCGGCTACAACGAGGCTGAACCCGTAGGACTTGGAGTAACTGGAAGGCGTAATCTCGTCCGCCCGCAGGGACGACGAGGCCGGCACTAGGCCGAAGTCGAGCTTTACGGAATTCCAGCGGTCGGCCGAGGGAAGCAAGCGTCCCGTCTCCGATATGGCATGCACGTACATTATATTGTGGAGCACTTGTGACTCGGTCTGGAGAACAACAAGTCTTCGAGCGCACGCATGGTGTACTTGAATGGGAATTGTTGGAGATTACAAGACTTTGCCATGGCTTCGTGATGAGACTATGAGCTGTGTGAAGGTGACGCGGTGTCGATGGAAGCTAGGACTTGTCCGGTTAGTCCCATAGATGCTTCTCGTCGTATGCTCAAAGAATCCAAATGACTATAATTTTGTAGCTTGTGTATTAGATCGAGATAATGTACCAAAAACGACATACAATCCAACAATCTTCAACCTTAGTATTTTATTATAGGGAAGATTTATGAAATGTCCAAAAACTAAAAAAGTTTTATGTAAAACCCACCGCTAAAAAAACTTTCATCGCGTGCCCAGAATTAGAGAAACTTATCCAAAGCGGGTTCCAAATGACCCTTTTGCCCTTCCTTTTAATTTATTGGAAACACCCACAAAACTGCTCTTAAAAAAATGTTTCAATACTCCATCTTCTTCCATACGCTGCTCACTTTCGAATCTAGGTTTTCTCCTCAAAAATCTTCAAAAACTCGTCGAAAAATTTCGGAAAGACCGGGACGAACGGCAAAAGTGCTAAAACGGAGGTCCAAACATCATTTTTTTGCGAATCTAAAATTTCGGAAGGCCATCAAACGGTGAAGCCGTTACTTTTAATCTCCTCGACGATACGCTCATTTTGCGACAAACGGGACCTCGTTTCGACCTCCCAGTCAAAAGTTATGGCCCTCCAAAGTTTCAGCTAACCATAAAATGCAGGAGAATGGCATACTCCGTCTTAATTTACACGGAGAATGACCATTCTCCGTCTTAATTAGGACGGAGAATGACATTCTCCGTCTTAATTTACACGGAGAATGGTCATTCCAGTGTTAAAACGCAGGAGAATGGCCATTCTCCGTGTTAGAAACACGGAGAATGCCATTCTCCGTGTTAAATGAAACGGAGAATGTCATTCTCCGTGTTAAATAAAACGGAGAATGGCATTCTCCGTCCTAATTAAGACGGAGAATGGCCATTCTCCGTGCTAAATTAAACGGAGAATGACCATTCTCCGTCTTAATTAGGACGGAGAATGACCATTCTCCGTCTTAATTAGGACGGAGAATACCATTCTCCGTGTAATTTATCACGGAGAATGGTCATTCCAGTGTTAAAACGCAGGAGAATGACCATTCTCCGTGTTAATTAGGACGGAGAATGCCATTCTTCGTCTTAAATAAAACGGAGAATGCCATTCTCCGTCCTAATTAAGACGGAGAATGGCATTCTCTGTCCTAATTAAGACGGAAACGGAGAATGTCATTCTCCGTGTTAATTAGGACGGAGAATGACCATTCTCCGTCCTAATTAAGACGGAGAATGGCATTCTCCGTCCTAATTAAGACGGAGAATGGTCATTTCCAGTGTTAAAACGTGTAATTTAGTTTTTTCAGGAATAAAGAGTTTCGTTCTTCTTTCAAAGCGACGATAATTCTTATGGAAAAGAAGAAGAAAGATCTTCTCCCCACAATTGAAGATCTGAGTTCAAATGTCTCCACGATGAAGATGATGATGATGATGATGACGAGCGATGATCTGAGTTCGACTGAAGAAAAACACACCGAACTACGAACGATCTTTGCGATCTCTGCTGAATATGAGAGCAATGGAATTCAGATTTCCCGTGAAGAAGAAGAAGACGAAAATCGCAATCCAGATCTGAGTTTTTTGAATTCAAATACATATAGATGACCAATTCGCGCGGAGGGGTAGTTTCGGTATTATAAAAATAGCAGTTTCTAGCGAGTGGCATCTAAAAGAGAATCTTGGAATATTTAACGTGAAAATATTTAATTCTGGGTATTTCATAAAACTTATCCAGCGGGTGGGCATTTCATAAAAGTCCACCCCGAAATTGGGTTTCTCAGCAATTTCTAGTTTATTATATTTGTCTATTTTTGCTCGCCATCTGTCTTGAACCAATTAGAGTCGTTCAAACCAGTTCCGTAATTATGGACTCTGATACCACTTGTTGGAAACGCGATGTGATCCGAACCGGAATTGATCATGAGATACGATATTGAATTGGGTCCATACGTCTTAAAAGCGAATTCTCATGTAAAGCCTAGACTATTTCTAATTATCTACACCTCATGATCCGATCGTCTATCCGACGTGGGACTAAATTACCAACTCCTAGTCACCCTCTTTTGAGCACTCTACCGGAAACAAATACAATCCAACATGTACTGTTATAATCTATTGATTATAAATCATATATGATTTCTTGATTTTTTTTAACATATTCATTCTAGTAATTAACCTTCCACTACACCCTATTTCAATTAAATCTTGTAGATAATAAATTATTATCAGACAAGAAAGACTCCTAAATACCTAGTGATGGATGTTTGAGCATTCTTTAACTTATATTATTTTATTCAGGTGAGATAGTAGTAGATCTAGAAATTTTTTTAAAATAAGGATTAAGAGTAGTACTTGAATAATCATAATACCAATCACTCTCAACGAATGTTGTCACGACCCGCACCCGCTAAAAGGGCACGTGACGTGACAACGCCCAGCCCTCACCGAAAAATCGGCGTGGAACGCTGTAGATTTTTCTACTCTAAACAGTTTTTATATATAATAAAAACCTGTCGAGAATATGGTCAACTCCGAACGGAGGACAAGCAATGAATATATATATACGAGTACTCGATCACGACTCTAAGATAACAAAGTAAAGACTGAAATGAAAAGACAACTAGACGATAAAATAATATATAACCTGTCAAGTCCAACACAAGAATATATACAGTCCAAGTCTCTAATACAGTCCATAATAACAACAGTCTCAAAAGTAGCTGGAGACAAAGTCCAGTATAAAAGACCTACTCTAACTAAGCAAGGGGTAAGGTCTCGCCAGGCGGAGCTAAGCCCTACTGGACCAAAGTCTCCAGGTCTAGGCCCACTACGTCATCCGGACCGTAGTAGGTAGAATAGTCTCCCTCATCTGCATCTGTAATATTTTTAACATATCCTGTCAGGATGGAACGAGTACAATCTACTAACAACAGTTCACAAGATATGACAAAAGCTATAAGACTGTAAATAGAGAGTATACACAAGAAAATTATGGAATGTACATGTGAGTATCATGGCAAGGTAAGCTATAAATCTAGAGCTAGAACAAGGCAAGTAAACTGATCATGACATGTACAAGAAATCAAGAATCATATATCTAGGTGTGTGAATACTAGCTACAACATATGGTCGAATTGGGTCTGCACAAGGTTATGATCAGCCAATCCCACGTGGAGTGTAGGATTGGTAGCATTCAAGGTCTACAAGAATAAACAAGGTGGGTAATGACCACACATCTACACTAGTACTCCCCGTCCCCGACTGGTAGAGTGGATCCAAGCAAGACACGTTATGACACGGGATTCTACGAGAAGTGAGCAAGTCTTCTCGAGAATCGGTGTCCATATACTGCACAAGAACTACAAGGGGGCTTGCACAAGATATACCAAGATAACGAGGAATAACATCTCATGTCGGGATCCATGAATACCAATCCGTGTGACCAATGTGTCGAGAACAAGCATATCCACACTAATTACATAAATCATAACAATCATTATAAATTGGAAAAGTGTCAGAGAATGTACTCGCCTGAAATATGATATGATACGTCAACCGGAGCAAATGTAATGTCTCGATGACCTATAGAGAACAAGACGTATCAATACTATGCTTAGGAAATGAAATCAAATCAATTTGAATCCTATTAAGTCATTCTAGGTCAAGACGCGTCAAACTAGACTGTACGAGGTCAACCTAAGTCATATTAGGTCTAACTGGGTCAATGCAAGTCAAACGGAATCAATCGGGATCGATTTGAGTCAACAGTTGACTTTTTGGTCAACCGGTCAACTCTGGTCAACCGTGGTCAACTGTGGTCAACTGTGGTCAACCCTAGGTCAACTCTAGGTCACTGGTGACTAACAGTTGACTTTCGGTCAACTGCACAAGTCTAATGCAATTTGGGACTAAATTGGGTAAAGTGTTGACTCATAGTTGACTTTTGGCCTAAAAAGTCAACCGTGGTCAACCGGGGTCAAGACTAGGTCTAGACGGCTATTTCTACCCATAACCAACCTCTACAACCTATATCCAAGTCCATCTGGGACTTCGAAACTCATTTCTTGGCCATAGGCCAAATTCCTATTTTACCCTTACAAAGGGCAAAAATCCAACTTCGGCGATTAGCTAGTTAACCTACCTACGCTTGATATTTTGATCCGATCTCCCCAGGGTAGTATGATACTAGCCTATACATATAATATCTACCAAAATACCTAGGTAACGTGGACATTCGGTCCATGTTACGGCCCGTTGTCAAAATCTTGAATATTTCAAGATACGCACCGATACGGTGCGATACCGGCGCCCTACGACCCCGATTTCAACTCGGAAGCCTACCCGCAAAATCTAAATCACGTATCCTAGGCCTACGTCAAGTTTCATCGTGATCCGATACTCCGGGCTCAAATTCGTCCTCTAACTCGATTTCTCCTAAAAACTCCCTTTCAGCTCTCATTCAAATTCTCCTCCTTAACTCTTCCTCTAACTTCTTCTTCTAACTTCTTCTTCCTATTTCTCTTTTAATTCTTCTTCTAATTTCCTTCTCCTCTAACTTCTTCTTCTAACTCCTCTTTCCTATTCCTCTTATAATTTCTAACTTCTTCTATTTCTTTCCTTCTAATTCTAATTCTCTTCTTCTTCTTATTCCTCCTATTCTTCTAATCCTTCTTCTTTTCTAATATTCTTCTCAACTTCTTCTTATCTAATTTCTTCTTCTAACTATCTAATTATCTATCTATACATATATATATATATATATATATATATATATATATATATATATATATATATATATATATATATATATATATATATATATATATATATATAATGGGGTTATGTAGGGGGGTTTAAAAGTGGCAAATGGGGGGGAACTTGCTACTGCTGCTGCTGCAATGGGCTATTGCTGCTGCTGCGTTTGCTGGTACTGCTGCAGCTGCTCCTAGCTGCTATGGCTGCTGCTTTTGCTGCTGTTTTTCTTATTCTTCTTCATCTTCTTCTACTTCCTCTACCTCTTCCACCCTCTATATATATATATATATATATATATATATATATATATATATATATATATATATATATATATATATATCCAAACATCTATTTATATCTATAATCCCTCTACCTCTCCATCTATAATTGTATATATATAACACACAACCACACTCACATATATACATATAAATTTATACCTACACATGTGTAAATACATATATATATACACAAACATATATTTATATATACATATACACATATACACACACATATATATATATATATATATATATATATATATATATATATATTTAAATTTATACTCACACACACACACAAACACACACTCTCTCACTCATACACCACCACCACCACTCTCATGACACCACCACTCTCTACGCACCAATACCACCACTCTCATTCCTCTACACAAACACAATACATATAATATATACACATATATACATATATATATATATATATATATATATATATATATATATATATATATATATATATATATATATATATATATATATATATTCTTGTATATATACCACTCTAATTAATAAACCCCCCCAAAAAATCCCTAACCTAGATTTTAGGAAAACCCTACAAATTCTATGGGCAACATGTAGAGAATCTTCTTCTCTAAATTTATTGTGAAGGAAAAATGCAAAAAGAGGAATTAATGGGAAAATATGAGCTTACCTATGGTGGCTTTCTTGAGGAAGAGGAAGAACTCAAAGAGAAAATGAGATGGAGAGAATGAGAGATTACTTAGAGATGAAGGAAAGAGAGAGGGGGGTGCTCCTACATATGGCCGGCCATGTGGGGGGTCTTATTGGGTTTGGGTGGTGATCCAATAATCCCCCAAACCCAATAGACTTGGTTCGGGTTGGTTCGGGTTTGGTTCGGTTTGTTTCGGTCTAATTTAATCAACTAATCAAGCTCTAAAATGGCTAATTAAACCATGAAAATAGGGTTTATAATTTTTAACCTAATTAGGATGGTATGTGGGCCAAGTCCAGCTAGTATGTGGGTCCCGCTAGGGTCCAGGCTACCCGGGTCTCCAATTTGAGTCCGAATTGGATAAAATCCAAACCAACCCAAATAAATCCCAAAAAATCACATAAAATCAAATAAAATTCCTAAAAATTATAAAACTTGAAAAATGACAAAAATACCCCTAATTCGAAAACTGGGGGTAACAAATCTATCCTCCTTAAAAAAATTTGTCCTCGAAATTCAAACGGTCGTACTCTTCTCTAGGTTAAGCACCCAACAATCAAGGTCTACTAAATTTTATCCTAAGTTATATAACATGTAACCCAGGAAATCAGAACACATGCATGGTTTTAAATCTCTACAGTATCGTGTTATTGCAGTCTTCATTGGGGTTTTCTATTTAATCTAGCATGATCATCACATATGCAACTAAAGGTACTAAGAAAGGAATCATCAATCAATGGACGGAGAGAACAGGTAAAAGAAAGAGCAAGACCCTACCTCCTAGTCCAATGCGTGCAGGATCCTCAACTGCCATCGCAAAAGCCCTGTCCTGACGGGGTATATCCCGCTGCTGGTGGAGGGCGTGATGCGGTGCCATAGGTGGCCTACCCTGTGCTCCCTGAGCTGCACGACGATGGTTTGTAGGACAATCTCTCAACTGATGTCCAGCCTCCCCGCAATAGAGACACAAGCCCAGCCTCTTCCGGCAGACCTCCCAGATGTGACCGGACTTCTTGCAGTAGCCGCAAGGAGCCCCATGCTGTGCCTGCCTCTGCTGAGTGTGCTGCACCTGCTGCTGAACCGGTGCTTTGGCCTGCACCTGCGGCTGGAGATGCTGGAAAGAACGATGCTGAAGCTGAGGGCGCTTAGCAGCCCCTGCACTGCTACTAGCCTCCGAGAAATGATCACGCTCCCTCTTGGGCTTCAAGCCCCACTCCCGCTCAACCTTGCGGGCCTCTGCGTAGATCTGGAAATATGTCTCATAGAATGAGGGAATGAGGTGCTTGATATCCCAAGCCAGCCCCTCCCTGAAATGGCTCGCCCTGATCTCCGGGTCTCGAACCATGTACTCTGCGTATCGGCTCAGACGGCCGAACTCCGCTGCATACTCCTCCACAGATAGACTGCCCTGCTGCAGATCCTGGAACTGCCGTACCAGGTCAATCTTGTCCGTGGGGGAAAAGAACTTCTCCTTGAAAAGGAGCTTGAACTCTGCCCAAGTACGGCCCTCTCCAGCTAGGGCTGGCTCGTTTCTGAACCAGGTGCGCGCAATGTCTAGCAACTGCAAACCTACCGCCTCGACCTTCAGGTCGTCAGCTAGGCGGGAGGCCCTCATCTGCCGCTAGATATCCTCGAGCCAATCATCTGCATAGACCACGCCCTCGGTCCCGCTAAAGTCACGGGGCCCGAGCTTCTTGAAGTCCTGGATATCTCCGTACCTCGGTCGCGTCCCCGGATGAGGAGCCCTCTGCTCCACGGCTGCAAGGGCCAACTGATGGGCATCCTCCATGCCCTGACGCATCGCGTCTGTCTGCCTCTGCTGAGCCTCGGTCTGGGCTCTCTGAGTCTCCAGTATCTGCTGGAGGAAGGTAAGCATCTGCCCCATATCTGTAGGCAGAGGAGGTGGAGGTGGAAGTATGTCTGCAACTGGCGGAGGAATCCGCTGCGCAGGAGGAGAAAGAGCGCCCCCGACAGCTCCCGGCACTACGGGAAGAGCACCCGCAACCCCAGGGACTGTCATCGAGGTAGCTGGAGGAGTTCCCCCGAGAATCCCAACTGACGTCCCATCAGCAGGGGAAGTGACCGGAGCCTGTCCGCCAGAGGTGGCAGACCTCTCCGTCTTCCCGTGCTCCTCGCCAGGAGAGTGAGTCATAACTATCCTGGAGACAAATTGAAAAGAAGATATCAATATGGCACATGAAGGCAATATCAAAGGAGGACAGCTAGAATGCAGAAAATCAATATCAAAGACGGTAAGCAAGATAAGCAAGGAAAGATCCTACTGTGATTGAGTACTCTTAGCCTATAGCCTATCCTAGATACGTACCGCAGGCTCGTAATAGCACTCTAAGTCGAGTGCCACTACGACATCGCACTAATTGCGACTTCAGGACCTGCATGGGCCACCACTAAAACGTGTCACGACCCGCACCCGCTAAAAGGGCACGTGACGTGACAACGTCCAGCCCTCACCGAAAAATCGGCGTGGAACGCTGTAGATTTTTCTACTCTAAACAGTTTTTATATATAACAAAAACCTGTCGAGAATATGGTCAACTCCGAACGGAGGACAAGCAATGAATATATATATACGAGTACTCGATCACGACTCTAAGATAACAAAGTAAAGACTGAAATAAAAAGACAACTAGACGACAAAATAATATATAACATGTCAAGTCCAACACAAGAATATATACAGTCCAAGTCTCTAATACAGTCCATAATAACAACAGTCTCAAAAGTAGCTGTAGACAAAGTCCAGTATAAAAGACCTACTCTAACTAAGCAAGGGGTAAGGTCTCGCCAGGCGGAGCTAAGCCCTGCTGGACCAAAGTCTCCAGGTCTAGGCCCACTACGTCATCCGGACCGTAGTAGGTAGAATAGTCTCCCTCGTCTGCATCTGTAATATTTTCAACATATCCTGTCAGGATGGAACGAGTACAATCTACTAACAACAGTTCACAAGATATGACAAAAGCTATAAGACTGTAAATAGAGAGTATACACAAGAAAATCATGGAATGTACATGTGAGTATCATGGCAAGGTAAGCTATAAATCTAGAGCTAGAACAAGGCAAGTAAACTGATCATGGCATGTACAAGAAATCAAGAATCATATATCTAGGTGTGTGAATACTAGCTACAACATGTGGCCGGATTGGGTCTGCACAAGGTTATGATCAGCCAATCCCACGTGGAGTGTAGGATTGGTAGCATTCAAGATCTACAAGAATAAACAAGGTGGGTAATGACCACACATCTACACTAGTACTCCCCGTCCCCGACTGGTAGAGTGGATCCAAGCAAGACACATTATGACACGGGATTCTACGAGAAGGGAGCAAGTCTTCTCGAGAATCGGTGTCCATATACTGTACAAGAACTATAAGGGGGCTTGCACAAGATATACCAAGATAACGAGGAATAACATCTCATATCGGGATCCATGAATACCAATCCGTGTGACCAATGTGTCGAGAACAAGCATATCCACACTAATTACATGAATCATAACAATCATTATAAATTGGAAAAGTGTCAGAGAATGTACTCGCCTGAAATATGATATGGTACGTCAACCGGAGCAAATGCAGCGTCTCGATGACCTATAGAGAACAAGACGTATCAATACTATGCTTAGAAAATGAAATCAAATTAATTTGAATCCTATTAAGTCATTCTAGGTCAAGACACATCAAACTAGACTGTACGAGGTCAACCTAAGTCATATTAGGTCTAACTGGGTCAATGCAAGTCAAACGGAATCAATCGGGATCGATTTGAGTCAACAGTTGACTTTTTGGTCAACCGGTCAACTCTGGTCAACCGTGGTCAACTATGGTCAACTGTGGTCAACCCTAGGTCAACTCTAGGTCACTGGTGACTAACAGTTGACTTTCGGTCAACTGCACAAGTCTAATGGAATTTGGGACTAAATTGGGTAAAGTGTTGACCCATAGTTGACTTTTGGCTTAAAAAGTCAACCGTGGTCAACCGGGGTCAAGACTAGGTCTAGACGGCTATTTCTACCCATAACCAATCTCTACAACCTATATCCAAGTCCATCTGGGACTTCGAAACTCATTTCTTGGCCATAGGCCAAATTCCTATTTTACCCTTAAATAGGGCAAAAATCCAACTTCGGCGATTAGCTAGTTAACCTACCTACGCTTGATATTTTGACCCGATCTCCCCAGGGTAGTATGATACTAGCCTATACATATAATATCTACCAAAATACCTAGGTAACGTGGACATTCGGTCCATGTTACGGCCCGTTGTCAAAATCTTGAATATTTCAAGATACGTACCGATACGGCGCGATACCGGCGCCCTACGACCCCGATTTCAACTCGGGAGCCTACCCGCAAAATCTAAATCACGTATCCTAGGCCTACGTCAAGTTTCATCGTGATCCGATACTCCGGGCTCAAATTCGCCCTCTAACTCGATTTCTCCTAAAAACTCCCTTTTAGCTCTCATTCAAATTCTCCTCCTTAACTCTACCTCTAACTTCTTCTTCTAACTTCTTCTTCCTATTTCTTTTTAATTCTTCTTCTAATTTCCTTCTCCTCTAACTTCTTCTTCTAACTCCTCTTTCCTATTCCTCTTCTAATTTCTAACTTCTTCTATTTCTTTCCTTCTAATTCTAATTCTCTTCTTCTTCTTATTCCTCCTATTCTTCTAATCCTTCTTCTTTTCTAATATTCTTCTCAACTTCTTCTTATCTAATTTCTTCTTCTAACTATCTAATTATCTATCTATATATATATATATATATATATAATGGGGTTATGTAGGGGGGTTTAAAAGTGGCAAATGGGGGGGAACTTGCTACTGCTGCTGCTGCAATGGGCTATTGCTGCTGCTGCTGCGTTTGCTGGTACTGCTGCAGCTGCTCCTAGCTGCTATGGCTGCTGCTCCTACTGCTTTTGCTGCTGTTTTTCTTATTCTTCTTCATCTTCTTCTACTTCCTCTACCTCTTCCACCCTCTATATATATATATATATATATATATATATATATATATATATATATATATATATATATATATATATATATATATATCCAAACATCTATTTATATCTATATTTTTAATCCCTCTACCTCTCCATCTATAATTGTATATATATAACACACAACCACACTCACATATATACATATAAATTTATACCTACACATGTGTAAATACATATATATATACACAAACATATATTTATATATACATATATACATATCTATATATATATTTAAATTCATACTCACACACACACAAACACACACTCTCTCACTCATACATCACCACCACCACTCTCATGACACCACCACTCTCTACGCACCAATACCACCACTCTCATTCCTCTACACAAACACAATACATATAATATATACACATATATATATATATATATATATATATATATATATATATATATATATATATATATATATATATATATATATTCTTGTATATATACCACTCTAATTAATAAAATCCCCAAAAAAATTTCTTACCTAGATTTTAGGAAAACCCTACAAATTCTATGGGCAACATGTAGAGAATCTTCTTCTCTAAATTTATTGTGAAGGAAAAATGCAAAAAGAGGAATTAATGGGGAAATATGAGCTTACCTATGGTGGCTTTCTTGAGGAAGAGGAAGAACTCAAAGAGAAAATGAGATGGAGAGAATGAGAGATTACTTAGAGATGAAGGAAAGAGAGAGGGGGGTGCTCCTACATATGGCCGGCCATGTGGGGGGGTCTTATTGGGTTTGGGTGGTGATCCAATAAGCCCCCAAACCCAATAGACTTGGTTCGGGTTTGGTTCGGTTTGTTTCGGTCTAATTTAATCAACTAATCAAGCTCTAAAATGGCTAATTAAACCATGGAAAAAGAGTTTATAATTTCTTACTTAATTAGGATGGTATGTGGGCCAAGTCCAGCTAGTATGTGGGTCCCGCTAGGGTCCAGGCTACCCGGGTCTCCAATTTGAGTCCGAATTGGATAAAATCCAAACCAACCCAAATAAATCCCAAAAAATCACATAAAATCAAATAAAATTCCTAAAAATTATAAAACTTGAAAAATGACAAAAATACCCCTAATTCGAAAACTGGGGGTGACAAATGTGAAAGATTGTTTATCACAAATAATATATTTGGTTAACTCAGTTTTGTTACGAGCATCAGAATAAGTAAAGTTACCAACAGAAGATCCTGAAGGACCGGTGCTTCTATGTGTCTGTCTAGCTTGTAGTTACGATAACAAGTATTATAGTGTCTTTTTAAAGTGTCTATGCCATCATTTTTTTTATTTAAAAGTTTTCTTACATTTTTTGTACTGTGCAGCTTTAGTTATTGATTTTTGATTTTTTGGATATAAAACCGGTGTGCCCTCATCATCAGTGACATATATTTTCTCAAAATATTGCCAATAAACTGATTTATCTCTATTTACAACATTAGAGACGTACTCCTAACTTCATGATGTGTTTGTGTCGGTGGTACATAATCATGAATAAGAATATTTTTAAATAAATCAGCATAATAAATAAAATTTTGTTCCGAATCACCTCCATAAGGATGGTTAGAACAAGTAACATCCATATTTTTAAATTTATTTTTTAAGAAAAAGAAGAGAGGAGAAAATTATTTGTCTACCAAACAGAGAGAGAGAGAGAGGAGAGAGAGAGAGAGAGAGAGGGAGAAAGAAAAATCCAAAATAAAAAATAAATATCTTGTAAAATTAAAACTACTTGGAACTTCAACTTGAGACAACTTGAGGAAAGAAATGTTGAACTCCAAGAAATTTTGTAGAAGTAGAAGCCTCAAGAACACTGTAGTTTGGCCTCCAGAAAGTTGCACTTCAAAATCAAGAAACTTGTTATTTCAATATTCAGAAATTGATAAGCTTGTATATTTTGTAAGAGAAAAAAAATAATATTTGTGTATAATTTTCATGAATTTTGAGCTATTTATAGATTTTTTTTTTGTGCAAAATGTTAGATTGGGCCGGTCCGGGCCGGCCCGACCAGGTTTAACCGGCCCAGACCCGCGGTCAAATCGGGCCGGTTTTACCGGATTTAACCGGCGTAGACCCGTGGTCAAATCAGACCGGGCTAATGGTTTAAAATGATGGACCCAGTCCGGACCCGCCCTAACCAATCCAGGTTGTTGACCAGACTCGGACGAGCACTCCCATATATCAAACATCAGGTTTCTCTCTCTCTCAATAGCATTTTCTTTCTGGAGCCAGCTTCAAGGCTAACTACAAGAAGAGGAGGAACGTGGTGGCCTGTTTAATTAATCAAATTTGACCAAAATAAAAACGTGGTAGAAACTTGTTTAATTAATCAATTTTGATCATTTATTTAAGTATGTGAATTTTTTAACCACAATCTGTCACGACCCGATCCCAAATAATTGGGTCGAACCGGATCATGCCCAGCCTGCACCGTTGTTGAGACGGCGGCAGTAAGCTGTTCCATTAGCAGGTAACCACAACAACATCTATATTTGTCACAACTCAATATTCGAGAATTTAAAACTTTATTAAACCTTTAAATAGATACAACTGGAAAGTGAAAGAACTGAATTAAAAGCTGAAATCAAATTACAAAATTCTAAAACAACAAATCTAGAAACAGAAAATCTAGCTAGACGTTCGGCTCGTCGGCCTCAGGTCCTGCGTCCTCCAAAGGGGACTCTGACAGCACCATGGGGTACAGAACCGGGTCGTAATAGCTGTTGTATAACAGCTCAGCATCCTCAATATCCCCTAAAAAATGTTATCTCCAGTCAGGAGGGAGCAAAGTACAATTTATGATAATTTGACAATTGAAATAATAATAGAATCATGCACTTTTAAACAATTTGAAAATAAACAGTTCTCTAGCAGTTAAAACAGTGTGATTTGAATAGGCAATGAATATGACCGACTTGGGTTTGTTACAGTGAAGATACGGCTTATCCCCGTGTGTATGAGGGGTAAGCTAGTACAGTTCTAAGTTATTTTGGGATGTGGTCATACTCATATTACACTACTCTCCCAGTCTCCAAACAGTTACAGTAGTTACAGTCAGTGCTCTCAGAGAGAGTTCCGTGTTGCATCGTGGTTTAAACTTGCAATAAAACGATTACTAAATAATTGTAAACTAACACAAAATGTACTTGCCTCAAAATGGACTGGACTTGAAGGGTTGAAGACTTCGAGATGGGATTTAGACTCGTCCTCGAAATTCTACATTCGAGAAGTTGACTCGGAATCCAGGGTTACCAAACTAACTATGCTAGTTGAAATATCTAATTGTGTCCTAATCAATTTTAATCTTTATTAATACAATCACAAACAAAAACGCGATTATCGGTGCGTTGTAATTAATAACGAGGGAAAGATCAATTTAACTTTTATTTTGGAAAACTCGTAGTTACCAATTTATTTGGTTAAAACTTTGTGTTTTCGTAATTATACGTATAAAACTATATTTCTTACTTAATGAGAAAAACATGATCGTTGTTAAATATTAAAACTTGTAAATTCTAATGTGAGAAAACTTCATTAATTTTCTATTCAAAATAATATTTATTTTTGATTTACGTGTACGCTAAAAACTCGCAAAAACCAGAAAATGACAGAAAACCTACATTACAAAATTACAGGTCACAGAAAAAAATAGAAAAGCTGGGCTTATGTCCATTACAATTTATTTTACATAAATTGAAATAAGACGAAACAGTTGTTAGTTCTAAAATCTTCCTACAATTTAATTATGAATAGATTAAATAATAAAAATAAATTAAGTATTAATGAGTCTCAGATATTGGTCCAATCGTCATATTGGCTAATGCCTCAACGTCCGAGGGAAGCCGATTTCGTTTGCACTTAGCCGGGCCCATTGACCAATACGGTCGTCGCCCAAAATCCAAAATATTAATATTTTCCGAAATCCATTTTAAAATCATTTTAAAATACAATTAAATTTTATAGAAAATCCGGCAACATTTTCTCTATTTTTGGTCAACCCAAAAACTGGAAAAGTGTGCCAATATTTTCCTGCAAATCCCAAACCAGGAATCCCAATATATATATATATATATATATATATAAATAACCACAATCATTCCCAATATTAATTCGGAACGACCCGAAACGAATTCGGGAATCCGAAACCAACCCTAAAACATCACAGCACAAAATCGGAAGGATCCGAAAACCAATTTATCCAGAAATCCATTTCCGAACGTTTCGGAAAAACAAAACAACTAACATAGGCTTTCCCGAAGGTCTCTCGAAAAATCCCGAAAATAAACGTAACCCAAAAACCGAATTTTCGAAGGAGATTCGTGGACCAAACTCATCATTGACACGGAAGGGACGAACTACTATGATTAACCAGGAATTACCCAAAACGACGGAATCCGAAGGGTTGCCTCGGACTCGGGACGCGCGAATCCACAGAACGAACTTGGAATCCCGTGGACAGCGCTGGACAGGGGCTGGGAGCGCCGAAACAGACGCTGGCCGGGCACGGGCGGCCGGGGAAACGCGCGCAGGGAGCGGGGCGGCCGGAAGGGGCGCCGGGGAGTCGGGGTCCGGCGCTGGAGGCGCGGATCGGCGTCGGATGGGGTCGGGGCCGTCTGGAGCTCGGAGGCTGCGGTAGAGCGCCGGAGTGTCGGGCGGCCGGGAGATGGCCGGAGCTCGGCAGGGGGTCAGGGCGTGGGTTTGTGTGGGAGAGGGGAAGAGTGAAGTGAGGAGATTTGTTTAGAAGATGCTGTTCTTGTGATAGGGGAAGGAGTGTTGGGTTAGGTGAGGAGTTTGGAGTGGAAAGTTATAAGAAGTGGGAGTGTGGGGTGAAGTGAGGAGTTGTGCTGAGAGTAAAAGGAGGGGAGTGAAGTAAGGAGAAGAGGGGAAGAACGTGGGAAGGGGGAGTTGAGGGGATCTGGTCCAACTTGGACCAGCTCCAAAGAGAAAATAAAATTATATATATATATATATATATATATATATATATATATATATATATATATATATATATATATATATATATAAAAGTCAGATTCAGAATCCAAAAGAGAGGGTTAGGATCGGGTCCGGGGTTTCGGGAATCTGGTCCGAGCTCGGGTCAGGTCAGCAATCAAAAGCCGTTATTAATTTTGAAATCAATTTTTAAAACTCATAAATAATACTAATAATAGTAATAATAATATTATAACAATAATAATAAATTACATTACAGAAACTGGGTTTCACAATCTTCCCTCCTTAGAAAATTTTGTCCTCGAAATTAAAGGCAGGGTTAGGAGTAAACTCAAATCAAACAGGTACGGGTACTACGCCCGTAACTCAGGTCCAACAATAAGAATTTCTAAGGCAGTCGTGGATGAGACGGTTTAGGGACAAGTTTCATTTATGATATCATCCATGCAGAAAAATACAAAAGCGAACCAAAGTACACGAGGTTGATCAGACCATCATGCACCGGTCCTGATTAGACAATATATTAGTGGATGCACCCAATAAAATACTGTCATGATCAAGCTTGATAAAGAAATAGCTTGCAAAACTAGGCTAACTTAGCATCATCAGTCAAGTTTAGAACGAAAAGATAAGAAATAGGAGTTATGTGATGGCTCAAATTTTCTGATCTTCTTCTCACCTCTGACTACGCTTGCTACTGGTTTCTCTGGCACTGAAAGGTTGAGTCCAATCTTCAGCTCTGAATTATCTAAAATGTGACTCGGATCCGGAATGTAGCGTCTCAGCTGCAAAATGTGGAAGACGTTGTGGACGCCTTCGAGACTTGGGGGTAGAGCCACCCGATAAGCCACTTCTCCAATCCTGCTGAGTACTTCAAAAGGACCAATATACCTGGGGCTTAGCTTTTCTGCTCTGCCAAAACGGATAGTTCCTCTGGTAGGAGAGATCTTCACAAACACACTGTCGCCTTCTTCAAACTCCAAAGGCCGTCGGCTGCTATCGGCCCAATGCTTCTGTCTGTCTTGGGCAAACCTGAGCTTGTCTCTGATCATTCTCACCTTCTCTGCTGCATCGGTCACCATCTCAGGTCCAAGCAATACTCGTTCTCCGACGTCGTCCCAAGCAAGTGAAGTACGGTAACGACGTCCATAGAGTGCCTCGAATGGTGTCATACCGATGCTAGCTTGGTAGCTGTTGTTGTAGGAGAACTCTACCAAGTGCAAATGGTCTTTTCAAGACCCTCCAAATTCCAAGACGCAGGATCTCAGCATGTCTTCTAGCATCTGGATTGTTCTCTCTGATTGCCCGTCAGTCTGGGGATGGTAGGCGGTGCTGAACTTCAGTTGTGTTCCCAAACTGTCATACAAACTCTTCCAAAAGTGAGTAGTTGTCACGACCCGCACCCACTGTGAGGGTACGAGTACGTAACAGCGCCCAGCCTACGCCGCAGTGTCGGCGGTAGAACGTTGTTCTAAGTCTCTAACTAACCATCAACTCATACAGTATATAGTGTACTCATCAAGATCAACTCCGAACGGAGGACAAGTATAAGATATGGTGTAATCAATCACAGTCTAAGCACGATAAGATAACACCGAAATGTAACTAAGAAATTGAAGACAACAAAACTACTAATAAAATAACAACAAACTCAAACGATCTCAAATACATCTCAAGTCTCAAATCTCTATATACAACTCCAGTTCTAAACTGGAAAACTAAAACAAGACAGACTAGCTAAACTCCTGATCACTCCTGAGTGTCGGGGCTAAAGGTAGCCATCCTGTCTCCGGGTCCATAATATGTAGGCTAGTGTCCTCAGGGCAATCATCTGTAAAATTTTCAACATGTCCAGTCAGGACAGGAACGAGTACAATCTCATCTAGAAAACCCAAGTAAATGACAGAGAACTATACAGCAGTTATAGACAGTTGTATTGATGAAAATGGCAGTTTATATTCAGGTGATGGTAAGAAGACAGATAAAGTGCAAGGAAAGTAAATAACTAAATAAGAGAAGAATCATAGCAATGAAGACTGTAAAAATAGAACTAGCTGAACCAGAGTAATATGATATAAAGTCCAGGCAGCAATGTAGACAAGTGTAACTCCAATGTAAGTCCAGTACAAGATGAATCTAATACAAGATGAATCCAGTAAGGGACGATTCCAGTTATAGTGATCAACGATTCCAGGGTGAGTCTAGCCTATACTCTAACAGTGTGTTTTAAAATACCGAGATCGACATGTAAACGGCTATAGGTAATACGGCACATCACACACCTGGTCGGGTGTGAGATGGCTATCATTCTAGTAGATTCCAGTTGGGAGATTCCAGATTGGGGTATGTCTACATGTCTTAATCAAGTATTTTCCCTCCCAGCAAGTGAATCCAGAAATCCGACACAATGATTCAAGGTGAGTCCAGCCAAAATATAATGATACCAGTAAATGATTCCAGTAAATGATTCCAGTAGGTGATTCCAGTAATAGAAGCCAGAATGATGATACCAGTAATAGAGACCAGAAAAATAAATGTGTGTCGTATACATGAATCCAGAATATCCATACGTATTGTAACAGAGAATCGCATACAACTAACTAGAACTGAAGTACAGTAATTAACAAGTAAATGAGAGAACTATCAGAGAATGTACTCGCCTGATACTCTGAAAAGAGTAGTATAATGTCAGATGTCTGCACCGGAGTCACAATGTCCTAAATAGAGCAGTACAGGTTATAATGTGTTTAAATAAGATAAATGGTGTTTATGATGCAATCTACATGATTTCTAGGCCAATCTAGGTCAAAGTCAACTCTAAGTCAAACCTGGTCAACTGTCTAGGTCAAACTAGGTCAACTCTGGGTCAACCAAGTCAACTAAGGGTCAAGTCAACTATCTATGGTCAAAGGTCAAGGTCAACTCTGTCTAACAAGTCATTTCAGTCTAACCACATTCCTATACCAAAGCCTATAGAGAAATGACACTATATAACCATACCATAAGACTAAACCTATACCAATACCTATACAACCACTCATGGCTTAACAAAACCATATCAAACCAATTCATATATCATATGTACATTCCTACAATATCACATTTATATAGAAGGTATGTCTACATACATAATGCATGATTTAGCTGACCAATCAAATGGGAACTAAACCAAACCCAAAGAGACAGAATCAAAGAGACAGAACATGCAAATGGTGGGAAGAGGAATGGTCAAGGAATTGAAACCTAATACCTGTTCTATAGTTTTACACAAGTAAGTCTAATGAATAATGTAAGTTAGGCTGAACATCATATAAGTTAACTTAAACAATGAGGTAACATGAGTCATTCCAAGTGGAGAACTGAGCATTGATCATGCAAGGTAGAATGTTGATATGCAGTGATTGGGAGCTTCACAAATGAATTACAGGAAATTAAAACCCTAGGATAGGACCATCCTATTAATTAGCTATGGCTCAAGTTCAGGTATCCCTCACAGGTTAAACACTGAATTGGCCATCTATATGCAGGATAATCAAAACAGTGGGCAGATCAATATTGGACCAATGTTGTAGGTAACAACTTCCTAAGACTGAACAACATATCATCAAGCAATCCTAACTCGAGTTCAAGACTCCTACCAGCCTGGACAAGGAATAGTGGTCAGAACAAATGTGTTCAGATACCCACATCAGAGCATGGCCAAATGGCCCAAGCTAAACCACTGCTCTGTATGCCCAGGCAGCTGCAAACATGCCTGTTGCTGCTCTGTAATGCAATGCAAAGCCAGGCCAAGCCAAAGCTGCCAACTGCATGGCAATTCCCTTCCTCACAGAACCTGGGCTGAACCCAGTTCAGCCCCTAATATTCAGAGGGACATTCCCTCTCTAATGCAACACTCAGTAACAGGGAAAAATAGTGACTATCTGGAGTAAGGATTGAACAATAAGAAGGGAACTCGAATGTGAAGGTGATGTGAGGACTGAACTCTAAAGGCACAACCTCACATTTCTTCTTCACATGAACTGAAAGGCAGTGATGGAAGTATGGGCTGCAATGTACTGCAGGGATGCAAGGCTATAGGTCAGTTAACAGTGTGTGAGAGTGAACATTGATTACAGTCCCAGTTTTTCTTGTTCTGGTTAGGCAATCTCAGGTTTTCCTACATTCAACTCAATTCTCAGATTAATTTGAACTCAACCCACATCTCAGTCATGACAGTAAACCATATTTCAATTTTAATGTAACATCAATCATATATGTTAAACTAATACAATTATATTTATATAACAAACCAAATCCCCAATCCAATTTCAGTTAAATAGTGTACAGACCCAATGTGCAGGAATGTGTCATGTGTGGCACGTGCTTGTGTGTGTGCCAAGTGACAATGGTGAGTGGTATGTAGAGGAACATGTGTGTGTGTCGAGTGTGTGTATGTGAAATCAATGATGTGCATCAGGTGTCACCTTGCCATAGCTAAATGGAGTGTCAAAGTGAATTGGAAACAGGGAATAGGTTTGGCTAATCAGTAAATTGATTAGAAAAATGTGTGTGGCAGGAAATTTGTGTGTCCTAGTGAAACTGTAGGGTGCCTAAGTGAACCAGTGCAATAACAGTGCATAATTACAGTGTTCTCTGGAATCTGGATAATGAGTACAGTCCCAAACCATTCATTCATCCCAAAACTAAATTCGAAATCTAAAACCTAACACTAGCCAACAATCTACATCACAATAGTCTAATACACATGTAGGAATTTAAACATGGCAATTAAATCATCAATCAGTTAAGAACATGAATTAAAAAAAATTAGAATTTCCCTCTCAAGAATTGTGTATCAGTCAAACACAGGAAAAATGAATTTCGAAATCAAAAACATGTTAAAACACCAATTAAATGGTTGGTAAATATCAAATATATGTGCACGTGTCCCCACAAGCCTATACGTGTCCACGAAGTGGACACAATCGTGTCAAAACTAACGAAGTAACTGTGTCAGGAAACAGTGTAACATGGGCCTCGTGCAGCCGTGTCGAGCCCTCGTGCTCTCGACACAAGGAGACACGTGCCTCGTGCTCGTGCACGTGGGTTCGCCTATAGTAGGGCTACACCCTCGTGTCCCTGCAACACCATCACAACGTGTCCATGTAGGACACGAAGCTCGTATCGGACAGCACTTGCACGCTCGTGCAGTGCAGTACAAATCGCGTGCTCATGCGATTGCGTGTCCGATACGACACGAGTCCCTCTGAAACTTTGTAGGTGGTATCACAGACATTTCCCCTAGGTGCTGACCAAAAATGGTCGTGTCTCGTGTCGTGTCCAGTGAGAACTGGACACGGGGTAGCAGGGCATGCAAACGGGGTGTCGTACAGCGAGTACGTGTCCATTTTGGACACGGAAACGACACGAACCCTAGCTCAGTCTTCACTAAAGTTAATTAGCACCTATAGACCTACAAATTTGTTCAAACACAATTTGAAATTAGCAACATTTATTTCTAACAATCATTTTATCGAACATCTAGGAGACACTATGACACGTGTCCGATACGGTCACCAAACGGACACGAATTCCACCCAAATTTTGGGGACACCTAGGGGACTCCTAGATCTAGCCCTACATGCAAAGAAAACTGAAATTTAAATCAATTTAGAGGGTTTTACCTATATGTGCAAAAAGCTTGGAAAAGCTTCAAATGGGGGATTCCTCCTCTTGATGCCAAAAGCTCCAAATTGGCCCAAAGCTGGGATTAAATTCCACATTCAGAAAATAGGAGGAAATTAGGTTCTAATGCAAGAAACTAAGATTAAAAAGGAATTAAAATGGATTTATGGGAATTTTTGGAAGAGGGACAAATACCTTTCTTTTTCCAATGTTGCAATGAATAAAGAAAGAGGCAAGCCCTAGAGAATAAGTGTTTATATAGGGTATGAATCCCTATGGATGGTCATTTAGGGTTTGGTTAGGGTTAGGGCTTCTAGTTATGGGCCATGCATGGGCCAAGTCATGATCAAATAAATTATTAAGCCATAAGTCATTTCATGAAACCATAAACCATGACTTAAATTCACTAAACCAAATCTCCTCATTCTAAAATTAGTTTCTAATGACTAAAAGTAGGTTAACCTAAGTTAGACTAGGTTCACCATGGCTAGGGTTAACTTCTAGGCTAGTTCACTAGGTCTCAACAAGTCAAGTCAACCTAGAATTCACCAATTCAACAAATCACCAAATAATTCAAATAAGTCAAATTGACCAAATACCCCTAGGCTAAAAATGATAATTAAATCTTCCTAATGACATGGTTAGGCTCTAGGTCATGCAGTCTCTAGGGTTTCACTAGCTGTACACCAAAATCACAAGTCACGACTTAAAAAGTTTTTAAATAGTTTAAAAAATAATTAAAAATTACCAAAAATTATAATATGAAATAAATATCAATAAATAATAATTATAATTATAAATTTTCAAAAATATCCTCATCTGGAAAACTGGGTGTTACAATCCTACCCACCTTATAAAAATTTTGTCTACGAAATTAAGATGATCGCACATTTCCTAGGTCAAACCCCCAATCAATCAAAGTCGAAGCAATACAATCCTACTGGTCGTGATTCCACAGTCTCGAGCAGGGTAGCTACACTATCTAGCAATCACAAGCAATATCCTGGCAGATACTAAGGGGAATCACACAGAAAAGTGGGGAGGAAGAATGAGAAGGACAAACCTGCTAACCCATCACCTGCAGCGTCGGTCTCCTCGACCGCCATCGCAAAGCTCCACCCCTCTGGTGCTGAGCTATAGGTGGCCTAGCTCCCTCAAAAGGAGGTACAAAGGGACAGTTTACCATCCTATATGAAACTGGTAAGACAACTAGGAATTAATTATGAAGGATTACCATTCCAAAGATGATCAAATCGAAAGTTTAAGACACGAGTGTCAATAGCATTGAAATCTAATAATACAATATATAAAAGAGGATTTAGTCCTGGCACGATCTAAGTTGATCAATTTCAGGATATAACGAAGTTTGGGCAAGATGGAGAACGAGGCCATTGAAGTCTGAGCACGAGTATCCAAGATTTGATATCCATGTCACAATTGAATTAATTCAATTGAATAAGATCCCAAACACTGGATGATAAGGAGGATGCCCCGATCGACTGGTCATGATCAAGGAATTAGAATTTAAGGGATGATGCAAGGATATAGAAATAAGTCAATTTCTTCCTTTGGATAGAGAAACTAAACATGATACCTTGGGTTGATCTATCAAGTACAGTGCCTTTTCTATCTGAAATATGTAAAAGGCAAACAATAATGAGTTCAAAGGCGATGTTATTAAGTACAATACGTGGTTCATAGGCGATGGAAATAATTCAAAAGAGAATTGCCAAAGCTGTCGTGGATGAGACTTTAGGGCAAATTAAACTATGTCTCCCTCCATGTAGAATAATATATGAGAAGCGAACCAAAGTACAATAGGTTGATCAGACCATCATGCACCGGTTCTGATTAGACAATATGTTAGTGGGTGCCAGCCCCCAATAAAATATGTCATGATCAAGCTCGAATAAGATAAGCTTGCAAAACTGGTGCTAAATTAGCAACATAAGATAGACAAAATATAAGTAAGGATAACGATGAAGAAAGTTAATAGTCTAAGATCCTTTAAACATCAAGGAGTGAGGGTGAATCAAAACAAGAGGAAAAGGATTTTCAAATCGAAGTTCATAATGAGATTCTCAAGGGTCATCCCAGGAATCTTCTCAAGTAGTCCTAACTGTGATTGAGTACCTCTCCGTCAAGCCTATCCCTCAATCCTATCGCAGGCTCGCAGCAGTACAACTAAGTCGTCGTACTACTAAAATATCGTACTAATGCGACTCTCGACCTGCATGGGCCACCACTAAAAACGTGTCACGACCCGCACCCACTGTGAGGGTACGAGTACGTAACAGCGCCCAGCCTACGCCGCAGTGTCGGCGGTAGAACGCTGTTCTAAGTCTCTAACTAACCATCAACTCATGCAGTATATAGTGTACTCATCAAGATCAACTCCGAAGGGAGGACAAGTATAAGATATGGTATAACTCAATCACAGTCTAAGCACGATAAGATAACACCGAAATGTAACTAAGAAATTGAAGACAACAAAACTACTAATAAAATAACAACAAACTCAAACGATCTCAAATACATCTCAAGTCTCAAATCTCTATATACAACTCCAGTTCTAAACTGGAAAACTAAAACAAGACAGACTAGCTAAACTTCCGATCACTCCTGAGTTTCGGGGCCAAAGGTAGCCATCCTGTCTCCGGGTCCATAATATGTAGGCAAGTGTCCTCAGGGCAATCATCTGTAAAATTTTCAACAGGTCCAGTCAGGACAAGAACGAGTACAATCTCATCTAGAAAATCCAAGTAAATGATAGAGAACTATACAGCAGTTATAGACAGTTGTATTGATGAAAATGGCAGTTTATATTCAGGTGATGGTAAGAAGACAGATAAAGTACAAGAAAAATAAATAACTAAACAAAAGAAGAATCATAGCAATGAAGACTGTAAAAATAGAACTAGCTGAACCAGAGTAATATGATATAAAGTCCAGGCAGCAATGTAGACAAGTGTAACTCCAATGTAAGTCCAGTACAAGATGAATCTAATACAAGATGAATCTAGTAAGGGACGATTCCGGTTATAGTGATCAACGATTCCAGGGTGAGTCCAGCCTATACTCTAACAGTGTGTTTTAAAATACCGAGATCGACATGTAAACGGATGTAGGTAATACGGCACATCACATACCTGGTCGGGTGTGAGATGGCTATCATTCCAGTAGATTCCAGTTGGGAGATTCCAGATTGGGATATGTCTACATGTCTTACTCAAGTATTTCCCCTTCCAGCAAGTGAATCCAGAAATTCGACACAATGATTCAAGGTGAGTCCAGCCAAAATATAATGATACCAGTAAATGATTCCAGTAAATGATTCCAGTAGGTGATTCCAGTAATAGAAGCCAGAATGATGATACCAGTAATAGAGGCCAGAAAAATAAATGTGTGTCGTATACATGAATCCAGAATATCCATACGTGTTGTAACAGAGAATCACATACAACTAACTAGAACTGAAGTACAGTAATTGACAAGTAAATGAGAGAACTATCAGAGAATGTACTCACCTGATACTCTGAAAAGAGTAGTATAATGTCAGATGTCTGCACCGGAGTCACAATGTCCTAAATAGAGCAGTACAGGTTATAATGTGTTTAAATAAGATAAATGGAGTTTATGATGCAATCTACATGATTTCTAGGCCAATCTAGGTCAAAGTCAACTCTAAGTCAAACCTGGTCAACTGTCTAGGTTAAACTAGGTCAACTCTGGGTCAACCAAGTCAACTAAGGGTCAAGTCAACTATCTATGGTCAAAGGTCAAGGTCAACTCTGTCTAACAAGTCATTCCAGTCTAACCACATTCCTATACCAAAGCCTATAGAGAAATGACACTATATAACCATACCATAAGACTAAACCTATACCAATACCTATACAACCACTCATGGCTTAACAAAACCATATCAAAGCAATTCATATATCATATATACATTCCTACAATATCACATTTATATAGAAGGTATGTCTACATACATAATGCATGATTTAGGTGACCAATCAAATGGGAACTAAACCAAACCCTAAGAGACAGAACATGTAAATGGTGGGAAGAGGAATGGTCAAGGAATTGAAACCTAATACCTGTTCTATAGTTTTAGACAAGTAAGTCTAATGAATAATGTAAGTTAGGCTGAACATCATATAAGTTAACTTAAACAATGAGGTAACATGAGTCATTCCAAGTGGAGAACTGAGCATTGATCATGCAAGGTAGAATATTGATATGCAGTGATTGGGAGCTTCACAAATGAATTACAGGAAATTAAAACCCTAGGATAGGACCATCCTATTAATTAGCTATGGCTCAAGTTCAGGTATCCCTCACAGGTTAAACACTGAATTGGCCATCTATATGCAGGATAATCAAAACAGTGGGCAGATCAATATTGGACCAATGTTGTAGGTAACAACTTCCTAAGACTGAACAACATATCACCAAGCAATCCTAACTCGAGTTCAAGACTCCTACCAGCCTGGACAAGGAATAGTGGTCTGAACAAATGTGTTCAGATACCCACATCAGAGCATGGCCAAATGGCCCAAGCTAAACCACTGCTCTGTATGCCCAGGCAACTGCAAACATGCCTGCTGCTGCTCTGCAATGCAATGCAAAGCCAGGCCAAGCCAAAGCTGCCAACTGCATGGCAATTCCCTTCCTCACAGAACATGGGCTGAACCCAGTTCAGCCCCTAATATTCAGAAGGACATTCCCTCTCTAATGCAACATTCAGTAACAGGGAAAAACAGTGACTATCTGGAGTAAGGATTGAACAATAAGAAGGAAACTCGAATGTGAAGGTGATGTGAGGACTGAACTCTAAAGGCACAACCTCACATGTCTCCTTCACATGAACTGAAAGGCAGTGATGGAAGTATGGGCTGCAATGTACTGCAGGGATGCAAGGCTATAGGTCAGTTAACAGTGTGTGAGAGTGAACATTGATTACAGTCCCAGTTTTTCTAGTTCAGGTTAGGCAATCTCAGGTTTTCCTACATTCAACTCAATTATCAGATTAATTTGAACTCAACCCACATCTCAGTCATGACAGTAAACCATATTTCAATTTTAATGTAACATCAATCATATATGTTAAACTAATACAATTATATTTATATAACAAACCAAATACCCAATCCAATTTCAGTTAAACAGTGTACAGACCCAATGTACAGGAATGTGTCATGTGTGGCACGTGCTTGTGTGTGTGCCAAGTGACAATGGTGAGTGGTATGTAGAGGAACATGTGTGTGTGTGTCGAGTGTGTGTATGTGAAATCAATGATGTGCATCAGGTGTCACCTTGCCATAGCTAAATGGAGTGTCAAAGTGAATTGGAAACAGGGAATAGGTTTGGCTAATCAGTGAATTGATTAGGGAAATGTGTGTAGCAGGAAATTTGTGTGTCCTAGTGAAACTGTAGGGTGCCTAAGTGAACCAGTGCAACAATAGTGCATAATTACAGTGTTCTCTGGAATCTGGATAATGAGAACAGTCCCAAACCATTCATTCATCCCAAAACTAAATTCGAAATCTAAAACCTAACACTAGCCAACAATCTACATCACAATAGTCTAATACACATGTAGGAATTTAAACATGGCAATTAAATCATCAATCAGTTAAGAACATGAATTAAAAAAATTAGAATTTCCCTCTCAAGAATTGTGTATCAGTCAAACACAGGAAAAATGAATTTCGAAATCAAAAACATGTTAAAACACCAAATAAATGGTTAGTAAATATCAAACATATGTGCACGTGTTCCCACAAGACTATACGTGTCCACAAAGAGGACACAATCGTGTCAAAACTAACGAAGTAACTGTGTCAGGAAACAGTGCAACATGGGCCTCGTACAGCCGTGTCGAGCCCTCGTGCTCTCGACACAAGGAGACACGTGCCTCGTGCTCGTGCACGTGGGTTCGCCCATAGTAGGGCTACACCCTCGTGTCCCTGCAACACCATCACAACGTGTCCACGTAGGACACGAAGCTCGTATCGGACAGCACTTGCACGCTCGTGCAGTGCAGTACAAATCGCGTGCTCACGCGATTGCGTGTCCGATACGACACGAGTCCCTCTGAAACTTTGTGGGTAGCATCACAGACATTGCCCCTAGGTGCTGACCAAAAATGGTCGTGTCTCGTGTCGTGTCCAGTGAGAACTGGACATGGGGTAGCAGGGCATGCAAATGAGGTGTCGTGCAGCGAGTACGTGTCCGTTTTGGACACAAAAATGACACGAACCCTAGCTCAGTCTTCACTAAAGTTAATTAGCACCTATAGACCTACAAATCTGTTCAAACACAATTTGAAATTAGCAACATTTATTTCTAACAATCATTTCATCGAACACCTAGGAGACACTATGACACGTGTCCGATACGGACACCAAACGGACATAAATTCCACCCAAATTTTGGGGACACCTAGGGGACTCCTAGATCTAGCCCTACATGCAAAGAAAACTGAAATTTAAATCAATTTAGAGGGTTTTACCTATATGTGCAAAAAGCTTGGAAAAGCTTCAAATGGGAGATTCCTCCTCTTGATGCCAAAAGCTCCAAATTGGCCCAAAGCTGGGATTAAATTCCACATTCAGAAAATAGGAGGAAATTAGGTTCTAATGCAAGAAACTAAGATTAAAAAGGAATTAAAATGGATTTATGGAGATTTTTGGAAGAGGGACAAATACCTTTCTTTTTCCAATGTTGCAATGAATAAAGAAAGAGGCAAGCCCTAGAGAATAAGTGTTTATATAGGGTGGAGATCCCTATAGCTGGTCATTTAGGGTTTGGTTAGGGTTAGGGCTTCTAGTTATGGGCCATGGGCCAAGTCATGATCAAATAAATCATTAAGCCATAAGTCATTTCATGAAACCATAAACCATGACTTAAATTCACTAAACCAAATCCGCTCATTCTAAAATTAGTTTCTAATGACTAAAAGTAGGTTAACCTAAGTTAGACTAGGGTCACCATGGCTAGGGTTAACTTCTAGGCTAGTTCACTAGGTCTCAACAAGTCAAGTCAACTTAGAATTTACCAATTCAATAAATCACCAAATAATTCAAATAAGTCAAAATGACCAAATACCCCTAGGCTAAAAATGATAATTAAATCTTCCTAATGACATGGTTAGGCTCTAGGTCATGCAGTCTCTAGGGTTTCACTAGCTGTACACCAAAATCACAAGTCACGACTTAAAACAATTTTTAAATAGTTTAAAAAATAATTAAAAATCATCAAAAATCATAATGTGAAATAAATATTAATAAATAATAATTATAATTACAAATTTTCAAAAATACCCTCATCTGGAAAACTGGGTGTTACAGAGATAAATCTAGTATCTCTGTCAGACACAATACTTACCGGAACTCCATGAATCCGGTAGATATGTCGCATGTACAGTGCTGCCAACTTCTCGATGGATAAACCAACTTTGAAGGGGATAAAGTGAGCTGACTTGGTCAGTCGGTCCACTTAACCCAAATGGCGTCCTTCCCTCCTTGGGAACGAGGCAGTCCTGACACGAAGTCCATTGTGATGTGCTCCCACTTCCACTCCGGGATGTCAAGCGGCTGCAATAGTCTTGCTGGTCTCTGTCTGCTAGCTTTCACTTGTTGACAAATTAAACATCTAGCAACATACCTGGCCACGTCTTTCTTTATTCCAAATCGCCAAACAATGGTACGTATATCCCGATACATCTTGTTAGCTCCAGGATGTATAGAATATTACGACTGGTGCGCTTCTTGCATCAGCTCATTCCTCAGTTTGTCAGTTGGTACACAAAGCCTCGTACCATTCTTCAGTGCTCCGTCAGTGGCGATTGAGAATCCTTCAAGTGTTCCTGCCAGCACTTGATCTCTAAGTTTGCAAAGTGTCTCGTCTTGAAACTGCGTCTCCTTGATTTTGTCCATAAAACTTGAACGCACTTGCAACTGCATCAATGATGATTCAGCTTCTGGTACAATGACTTCCCTTCCCAGTTTCTTCATCTCTTCTTCAGGCAGTACAATCTCCAATCCAAGCTTCTCCATGTCCTCCAATAAATGACGCTCCTTGGTCAAGAACATTGCCACCAGGTATCGACTAAGTGCATCTGCAACAACATTAGCCTTACCCGGATGGTACTGCAGGTTGATGTCGAAATCCTTCATCAGCTCCAGCCATCGTCTCTGTCGCATGTTCAGCTCCTTCTGAGTGAAAACATACTTCAGACTTTTGTGGTCTGTATATATTTCCACTCTCTCTCCATATAGATAATGGTTCCATAGCTTCAAAGCAAAGATGACTGCCGCAAGCTCCAGATCATGTGTGGGATAGTTCTTCTCATGAGTCCGTAATTGCTTAGATGCATAAGCAATCACTTTTCCTTGTTGTTGAAGAACGCAACCCAGTCCTTTATCTGAGGCATCACTGTAGATTGAGAAACCACCAGTTCCTGCGGGTAGCGCAAGGTTTGGTGCAGTGGTAAGTCTCTTCTTTAGCTTCTCAAATGATGCCTGGCAATCTTCCGTCCAGATGAACTCTTCATTCTTGCGAGTGAGCTTCGTCATCGGCTCAGCAATTCTGGTAAAATCCTTCACGAACTTCCGGTAGTATCCAGCCAAACCCAAGAAACTCCTGATTTCAGCAACTGAGCTTGGAGTAGTCCACTTCTCAACAGCGGATATCTTCTTCGATCCACCGAAATTCCTTCTCATATGGCAACATGGCCAAGAAAATCTACCTTGTCTAGAAAGAATTCACATTTGGAAAGCTTACCATACAGCTTCTCCTTTCTCAAAGTTTCCAGAACTTTTCTGAGGTGCTTTTCGTGCTCCTCTTCCGTCTTTGAATAGATCAGAATGTCATCGATGAAGACAACGACAATTTGATCTAGGTATTCATGGAAAACCTTGTTCATAAGGTTCATGAACACCGCAGGAGCATTCGTCAGTCCAAACGGCATGACCAAGAATTCAAACTGCCCATACTAGGTGTTGAATGTCGTCTTGGAAATATCTTCCTTCCTGACCCTGATCTGATGGTAGTCAGATCTAAGATCAATCTTCAAAAATACCTTGGCTCTGCTCAATTGATCAAATAGGTCATCGATTCCGGGGCAGAGGGTACTTGTTCTTATGGTGATATTGTTCAGCGCCCGGTAGTCGATGCACATCCGTACTGTTCCATCCTTCTTGGGTACAAACAAGACAGGTGCTCCCCAGGGTGAAGCTCCATCTCGAATGAATCCCAGAGCCTTCAGTTCATTGATCTGGTCCTTCATCTCCTTGGCCTCCTTCGGGTTGACTCTGTAGCATCCCTTAGAAATAGGGGGAGAGCCGGGGACTAGGTCAATGGTGAACTCTATGTCTCGATCTGGGGGTAATTCGGGAAGACTATCAGGGAAGACATCTACCATAGAGGTGTAACTAAGAATTTTATTCATATGGAAAATTACAGCAAAAACTCTTATGATTGATCTAAGGACATCCTGTTACAACAATAGATGATGCTATTCAGCAGTCCTAGGTACTATTCTTTATGGTTCTGACTCTTACATCAGCAGTCTCCAACTGCTTCATCTTCTATGAACCTCGAGTCTGCATCATGCCTTATTGTAGGAGGCAAGGTCTGCTGGATAGGAAGAGAGTCCCTAGGTTGTGGCCTAACAGGTGTTGCTGGGATATGTGCTCTGGTTTGATGGAAAGATAAGGGGCAGTCCTTTACCCGATGTTCAGCAGATCCACATGCCAAACATTTTTCCAATCTCTTGCGACAAATATTGGCTTGGTGACCCAGCCTTTTACAGTAGTCACCAACCAATAGCTTCTTACGATATGACTGCCGGATAGGGCTCAAATATCTTCTAGATTCAGGGGTATCCCTCCTAGGACGAGGTTCCGCTCCAACTTGGTTTAAGATAGCTAAGGCTACATCATTTGACGTCCTTCATGACTTCTCTCGTGATATTTATCTGTTCCTGCTGGGCTTCAGCTTGAGCCTTCTGGAACTCCAAGATTTCTTGAAATAGGACAACCATTTGGGAGGTGTTTGCTGGTACTGGTGGAGCAACAGGAATGGGTACTTCATCCAGGAAATGCAACTCAGTTTGAGAAGAGGTAGGAATTGCCAGTGTAGTGAAAACTTCACTGGATGCAATATGGGGACGGTCAATCAGCTGCGAGGGAATAAACCCTAAACTTGGTTGAGGAGATGGGGTATGATCCGGAGATGACACCTCATCGCCAGCAGGATTGGTCTTTTCAATGGTCATTCTCTGGAAGGTTTAGGATGTAAACATAAGCAAGGTATCCTACCAGTCTATAATCAAACAAAAATATTTATATATATAATTCGGACCTATGTTGTGACAAATTAATGTTCTAGTGTTCTAATTGTTTCTAGGCATGTTTTCCTAAGTTGTTGTTTGAAGGACCTGCATGGGCCACCACTAAAAACATGTCACGACCCGATCCCAAATAATTGGGTCGAACCGGATCATGCCCAGCCTGCACCGTTGTTGAGACGGCGGCAGTAAGCTGTTCCATTAGCAGGTAACCACAACAACATCTATATTTGTCACAACTCAATATTCGAGAATTTAAAACTTTATTAAACCTTTAAATAGATACAACTGAAAAGTGAAAGAACTGAATTAAAAGCTGAAATCAAATTACAAAATTCTAAAACAACAAATCTAGAAACAGAAAATCTAGCCAGGCGTTCGGCTCGTCGGTCGCAGGTCATGCGTCCTCCAAAGGGGACTCTGGCAGCACCATAGGGTACAGAACCGGGTCGTAATAGCTGTTGTATAACAGCTCAGCATCCTCAATGTCACGCCCCGATTCGGTAGAATCGATAGTCGTCCCCCGGGCGTGATGCCGTGCAAGCCTAAGTTGCGCTTGTACAAGGCGGTTCATAAGGTTATCCGAAACAACAGCATATGTAAGAGTACGCAGAGAAATTGAACACATTCATTTTGAAAAGGAAACTTGCATTTTCATTGATAATATGTTAGATTACAGACTCGATTACAAAAGAGGCCTCACGGGCTTACAACCGACATCGATGAGATAGTCATTCCATACATTTACATCCCTTTTTACAAACATCAAAACGACTCTCTAAGACCTGGGATCGGCGAAAGTTTGTGACTCATGATGCAGTGGGTTGTAGTCTTCAAAATGTTGCAGAGCTAGCCTTCGCGCTAGCAAGGCTTCAAAAGAAAAGAGCGTCGCCTTTAGTTCCTTGGCACGCTATCCTGGTCCCGAGCACCTGTTGAGAGCGAGGGTCAGCACTTTACACTTTGTGCTGGTGCGTGGCAATTTAAATCCCGTGCTCTCATTTGTTGAAGAATTCAAGTGAGCGTGCATGCAAATATTTAGTGAAGTTTCTAGCCATCCTACTCAATTCAACTTATATTTGAAAGCACAACCGTATAATAACGATAGATCTTACCCCCGGCAGAGCGCGCCGTCGTAGCGTAAACTTACCATGTTCTTTCCTGTCATGTTAATCATAAGAAAACGTAATAGAGTACGTTCGTGAAGGTCACTGGCACGACAAGCCATCCTGGACATATAGCTTGGTAGACAGAGGTCCTTCAGCGCAGGTAGCGAGCCCCGTTGAAAGCCACTGCCTACCGTGGCATGCATCCGGCATAGCTATCCGTGTTTCTTCCTAGGCCGGAACGGTCCCGTAGCCTCGGGATACCGTCCGAAGAAACAATCGCCCTTGTCGACAAGTTGTCCATGACCGTGCTAAGTTAATTTGTTATTTCAAGGCACATCTTATAGTATCGTTGCGACAGTTATTTAATCGATTCATCCTTTCCTTAGCACGGTTCTATATGATTTGATAATTGCAAGCACGATAATATTGTATGACAAGCATCTGTATAGTTCGTGTTCGTGGGACGTCGTGTGACCGTTCATCGGAATATCATTCATGTCGTTGCATTACCTCTAGCATAGCACATGTCTAGTATTGATAATGTATTAGAGAAGAGGGTTGAGGGAAGAAGGGTCAGCCACTCACCTTAGTATTTACTTGAGGCGAGAAAGTGGTTGGCCGCGCTAGACGTTGCCTACGCGATCACCTGAAATCGCACAAGCAACCGATTAGAACACTGTGTTATTCAAGAAATTTTGATACGAATGCGAAGTTCGAAACATAAGCCATGAAAACCATCGAAAACATTCACGAAAACGCATTCAGAAAACAAAGCCAAAACCAACGTAAGCGGCGTGAAAAGCAGAGCAACGGGAGGTCTCTCCCGACTCAGCCGCAGAGTCAATCCTTGAGGCGCAGCCCGCTGAATATGGGACTTAGTTCCGAAGAAAACATTCCATAACGGAGAATGGATCTTAATTCAAATCGATCCCGACCTATCGGTCCCGACCGAGTCGATAGCGACAGTGTTCCTTTCTCGCGCACCCCTGGACGAACAACGGGGCACGATGTAGGGACGGGGCACTACACCATAACCAACTAAGAAAAAGTTTCGTCCCCGAAACTTAAGAACAGAACCTACCTCTACAAAAACAATGAAGGAAACTTCTCCTTCATCTCAGACTCGAGTTCCCATGTCGACTCTTCTGCCGCATGGTTCCTCCAGAGTACGCGGACGAGAGGGATCGCCCTATTCCGCAACAGCTTATCCTTGCGTTCTAAGATTTGAACGGGCTCTTCAACGTAGGATAAGTCGGACTTTAGCTCCAGCTGGCCAAAATCCACCACGTGGCTAGGGTCGTGCACGTACTTCTGCAGCTGGAAGACGTAGAAGACATTGTGCACACCCTCAAGCGCCGACGGTAGGGCAATTTTATAGGCCACTGGGGCGACCCGCTCGAGTATTTCGAACGGTCCAACGAATCTCGGACTCAGCTTTCCCTTCGCGCCGAACCGAGTAACTCCTCGCATGGGCGACACCTTCAGGAACACATGATCGCCCACCAGGAACTCAAGCGGTCTTCGATGGGTGTCGGCGTAGCTCTTTTGCCGACTCTGTGCAATCTTCAGTCTTTTCCGAATTAGCTTGACCTTTTCCACAGTCTGTTCCACCAGCTCAGGGGCCGAGTATCTGCCGTTCCTCGACTTCATTCCAGCAAATGGGCGATCTGCACTTCCGGCCGTACAAAGCTTCATACGGCGCCATTTGGATGCTGGACTGATAGCTATTGTTATATGCAAATTCTGCCAGCGGTTGGTGGACGTCCCAGCTTGATTTGAAGTCAATTGCGCAGAGCCGTAGCATGTCTTCGAGAATCTGATTAACGCGCTCCGTTTGGTCGTCGGTCTGAGGATGGTAAGCTGAGCTGAACTGCAACTTGGTACCCAGCGCCGACTGAAGGCTACTCCAGAACCGCGATATGAACCGTGAATCCCGATCAGAGACGATGGATACTGGAACTCCGTGCAGCCTTACTATCTCGCCAAGATAAATCTGCGCCAGGCGATCAACGCTCCAAGTAACTTTGATGGCAATAAAGTGTGCTGACTTGGTTAGTCGATCGACGATGACACAGATGGCATCGCTCCCCCGTGGTGTCTTCGGCAGGCCAACAATAAAGTCCATCGTGATATGATCCCACTTCCACTCTGGAATGTCAAGGTTCTGCATCTCCCAGCCCGGTCGCTGATGCTCAGCTTTCACCTGCTGACAGGCCATGCATTGCGACACGTAGAGTGCCACATCTCTCTTCATCCCGTGCCACCAGAAGGTCGTGCGGAGGTCCTTATACATCTTGGTACTGCCTGGATGCAAGGTATATTTCGTATAATGCGCCTCCGACATTATCTCCTTTCGTAGTTCTGAATCATCCGGAACACATAGTCGGCCATTCATTCTCAGCATGCCGGTCTTATCTTCCGCAAAGTCGGTCGCACTACCTGTCGAAATTCGCTCGTGCACTTTCTTCAGGTACGGATCATCCTTCTGAGCGGCCATGATCTTTTCCAGCAAACTCGGCTCTAACTGCAGCTGCGCCAGCCGTATATCCTTGAATCGAATCCGGAGATCGATGTCCATTTCTTCTAGATCTTGTAGTAGTCTGCGGTTGATGGATAGCGAGGCAAGATATTTTCGACTCAGAGCGTCTGTCACAACATTTCCCTTGTCCGGAGTGTAGTCGATCGTCAAGTCATAGTCTTTGATCAGTTCGAGCCAGCGCCTCTGTCGCAAGTTCAATTCCTTCTGAGTGAAGAGATACTTGAGGCTCTTGTGGTCGGTATAGATCGCGCACGCCACATCATATAGATAGTGACGCCATAATTTTAACGCGAACACAATCGCCGCTAACTCCAAGTCGTGCGTAGGATAGTTCTTCTCGTGCGGCTTTAACTGTCTGGAGGCGAAGGATATCACCTTGTTTCGCTGTATGAGCACACATCCCAAGCCTTGGCCTGAAGCATCGCTGAATATCTGAAAACCCTCTGGCCCATCCGAAAGTGCGAGTATAGGTGCCGAAATTAGTCGCTGCTTCAGCTCCTGGAATGAAGCTTCACAGTCATCCAACCACTCATACACGACTCCCTTTTGAGTGAGGCGAGTCAGTGGCGATGCAATCTTCGCAAAGTCTTTCACGAAGCGTCGATAGTATCCCGCCAAACCAAGAAAGCTTCGAATCTCACTAGCAGACGCAGGCCGCTTCCAATCAGCAACAGCTTCCACTTTCTTCGGGTCGACTGCAATGCCTTCGGACGAAATAATGTGACCAAGAAAGGATACGCTGCTTAGCCAAAATTCGTACTTACTCTGCTTCGCGTACAACTCATGTTCTCGAAGTGTCTGGAGCACGGCCCGTAGATGTTCTGTATGCTGCGCCCTGTCCTTCGAGTAGACGAGAATATCATCAATAAAGACTACCACAAATTTATCAAGGAAGGGTCGAAACACCCGATTCATCAGATCCATGAAGGCGGCAGGAGCGTTCGTCAGGCCGAATGGCATCACCAGGAACTCGTAGTGGCCGTACCGAGTGCGAAAGGCGGACTTTTGCACGTCGTCTGACTTGATCTTGAGTTGATGATAGCCTGAGCGGAGATCAATTTTCGAAAATACCGAGGCGCCTTGCAGTTGATCGAATAAGTCGTCTATGCGGGACAATGGGTACTTGTTCCGGATGGTGGCCTTGTTCAGCTCTCGGTAATCGACGCACAGACGCATGGACCCATCCTTCTTCTTTACGAACAATACGGGCGCTCCCCACGGTGAAACACTAGGCCGAATAAACCCTTTATCGAGTAACTCTTGTAGCTGGACCTTGAGTTCCTTCAGCTCGGCGGGAGCCATTCTGTACGGGGCCTTGGAAATCGGTCGGGTATCAGGAAATGTATCGATGCTGAACTCGATTTCTCGATCGGGGGGCATGCCGGGTAGCTCGTCCGGTAACACATCGGGGAATTCTGCCACAACGTCGGTCTGACCCGCGTTTGCACCATCCTGTCGCATATCTCGGACGGACGCCAGATAGCCTTCGCACCCAGAATGCAGCATCCTCCGAACAGAAATCGCCGAAATCAGCATACAGGTCGACGACGCCTCACCACACGAAAAACAGAATTCAGGCACTCCAGAAATGCGGAAGGTGACCGTCTTTCTAGCGCAGTCTATGGTTGCGTTGCACGGCCCGAGCCAATCCATTCCCAGAATGATATCGAAGTCCTTCATGTCTAGGACTATCACGTCAAGACCGATCTTTTGACCGCCGATACAGATAATCCCGTCAGCGCAGGCTAAATTAGTGAGTATCGGTGTGCCCGAAGGTGTGCTCACGCTAAGGTCGAGATCTAGTGATATTGTCGGAAATTTGTGCTCGGCGGCAAAGTCCGCCGATATAAAACTATGCGAAGCACCTGAATCAAATAGTACACGAGACCAACGATTTTGAGACTAAAAACTCGACACTGGAGGCCAAGGACGTAAAGCCGTGCTCTGATACCATTATGTCACGCCCCGATTCGGTAGAATCGATAGTCGTCCCCCGGGCGTGATCCCGTGCAAGCCTAAGTTACGCTTGCACAAGGCGGTTCATAAGGTTATCCGAAACAACAGCATATGTAAGAGTACGCAGAGAAATTGAATACATTCATTTTAAAAAGGAAACTTGCATTTTCATTGATAATATGTTAGATTACAGACTCGATTACAAAAGAGGCCTCGCGGGCTTACAACCGACATCGATGAGATAGTCATTCCATACATTTACATCCCTTTTTACAAACATCAAAATGACTCTCTAAGACCTGGGATCGGCGAGAGTTTATGACTCATGATGCAGTGGGTTGTAGTCTTCAAAATGTTGCAGAGCTAGCCTTCGCGCTAGCAAGGCTTCAAAAGAAAAGAGCGTCGCCTTTAGTTCCTTGGCACGCTATCCTGGTCCCGAGCACCTGTTGAGAGCGAGGGTCAACACTTTACACTTTGTGCTGGTGCGTGGCAATTTAAATCCCGTGATCTCATTTGTTGAAGAATTCAAGTGAGCGTGCATGCAAATATTTAGTGAAGTTTCTAGCCATCCTACTCAATTCAACTTATATTTGAAAGCACAACCGTATAATAACGATATATCTTACCCCCGGCAGAGCGCGCCGTCGTAGCGTAAACTTACCAAGTTCTTCCCTGTCATGTTAATCATAAGAAAACGTAATAGAGTACGTTCGTGAAGGTCACTGGCACGACAAGCCATCCTGGACATATAGCTTGGTAGACAGAGGTCCTTCAGCGCAGGTAGCGAGCCCCGTTGAAAGCCACTGCCTACCGTGGCATGCATCCGGCATAGCTATCCGTGTTTCTTCCTAGGCCGGAACGGTCCCGTGGCCTCGGGATACCGTCCGAAGAAACAATCGCCCTTGTCGACAAGTTGTCCATGACCATGCTAAGTTAATTTATTATTTCAAGGCACATCTTATAGTATCGTTGCGACAGTTATTTAATCGATTCATCCTTTCCTTAGCACGGTTCTATATGATTTGATAATTGCAAGCACGATAATATTGTATGACAAGCATCTGTATAGTTCGTGTTCGTGGGACGTCGTGTGACCGTTCATCGGAATATCATTCATGTCGTTGCATTACCTCTAGCATAGCACATGTCTAGTATTGATAATGTATTAGAGAAGAGGGTCGAGGGAAGAAGGGTCAGCCACTCACCTTAGTATTTACTTGAGGCGAGAAACTGGTTGGCCGCGCTAGACGTTGCCTACGCGATCACCTGAAATCGCATAAGCAACCGATTAGAACACTGTGTTATTCAAGAAATTTTGATACGAATGCGAAGTTCGAAACGTAAGCCATGAAAACCATCGAAAACATTCACGAAAACGCATTCAGAAAACAAAGCCAAAACCAACGCAAGCGGCGTGAAAAGCAGAGCAACGGGAGGTCTCTCCCGACTCAGCCGCAGAGTCAATCCTTGAGGCGCAGTCCGCTGAATATGGGACTTGGTTCCGAAGAAGACATTCCATAACGGGGAATGGATCTTAATTCAACCGTTCCCGTTCGATCGATTCGATCGATTCCGACCTATCGGTCCCGACCGAGTCGATAGCGACAGTGTTCTTTTCTCGTGCACCCCATGGACGAACAACGGGGCACGATGTAGGGACGGGGCACTACACTCAATATCCCCTAAAAAATGTTATCTCCAGTCAGGAGGGAGCAAAGTACAATTCATGATAATTTGACAATTGAAATAATAATAGAATCATGCACTTTTAAACAATTTGAAAATAAACAGTTCTCCAGCAGTTAAAACAGTGTGATTTGAATAGGCAATGAATATGACCGGCTTGGGTTTGTTACAGTGAAGATATGGCTTATCCCCGTGTGTATGAGGGATAAGCTAGTACAGTTCTAAGTTATTTTGGGATGTGGTCATACTCATTACACTACACCCCCAGTCCCCAAACAGTTACAGTAGTTACAGTCAGTGCTCTCAGAGAGAGTTCCGTGTTGCATCGTGGTTTAAACGTGCAATAAAACGATTACTAAATAATTGTAAACTAACATAAAATGTACTTGCCTCAAAATGGACTGGACTTGAAGGGTTGAAGACTTCGAGATGGGATTTAGACTCGTCCTCGAAATCCTACATTCGAGAAGTTGACTCAGAATCCAGGGTTACCAAGCTAACTATGCTAGTTAAAATCTCTAATTGTGTCCTAATCAATTTTAATCTTTATTAATGCAATCACAAACAAAAACGCGATTATCGGTGCGTTGTAATTAATAACGAGGGAAAGATCAATTTAACTTTTATTTTGGAAAACTCGTAGTTACCAATTTATGTGGTTGAAACTTTGTGTTTTCGTAATTATACGTATAAAACTATATTTCTTACTTAATGAGAAAAATATGATCGTTGTTAAATATTAAAACTTGTAAATTCTAATGTGAGAAAACTTCATTAATTTTCTATTTAAAATAATATTTATTTTTGATTTACGCGTACGCTAAAAACTCGCAAAAACTAGAAAATGACAGAAAACCTACACTACAAAATTACAGGCCACAGAAAAAAATAGAAAAGCTGGGCTTATGCCCATTACAATTTATTTTACATAAATTGAAATAAGACGAAACAGTTGTTAGTTCTAAAATCTTCCTACAATTTAATTATGAATAGATTAAATAATAAAAATAAATTAAGTATTAATGAGTCTCAGATATTGGTCCAATCGTCATATTGGCTAATGCCTCAACGTCCGGACGAAGCCGGTTTCGTTTGCACTTAGCCGGGCCCATTGACCAATACGGTCGTCGCCCAAAATCCAAAATATTAATATTTTCCGAAATCTATTTTAAAATCATTTAAAAATACAATTAAATTTTATAGAAAATTCGGCAGCATTTCCTCTATTTTTGGTCAACCCAAAAATGGGAAAGTGTGCCAATATTTTTCTGCAAATCCCAAACCAGGGAATCCCAAAATATATATATATAAATAACCACAATCATTCCCAATATTAATTCGGAACGACCCGAAACGAATTCGGGAATCCGAAACCAACCCTAAAACATCACAGCACAAAATCGGATGGATCCGAAAACCAATTTAACCAGAAATCCATTTCCGAACGATTCGGAAAAACAAAACAACTAACAGAGGCTTTCCCGAAGGTCTCTCGGAAAATCCCGAAAATAAACGTAACCCAAAAACCGAATTCCCGTAGGAGATTCGTGGACCAAACTCATCATTGACACGGGAGGGACGAACTACTATGATTAACTAGGAATTACCCAAAACGACGGAATCCGAAGGGTTGCCTCGGACTCGGGACGCGCGAATCCACAGAACGAACTTGGAATCCCGTGGACAGCGCTGGACATGGGCTGGGTGCGCCGAAACAGACGCTGGCCGGGCACGGGCGGCCGGGGAAACGCGCGCAGGGAGCGGGGCGGCCGGAAGGGGCGCCGGGGAGTCGGGGTCCGGCGCTGGAGGCGCGGATCGGCGTCGGATGGGGTCGGGGCCGTCGGGAGCTCGGCGGCTGCGGTGGAGCGCCGGAGTGTCGGGCGGCCGGGAGATGGCCGGAGCTCGGCAGGGGGTCGGGGCGAGGGTTTGTGTGGGAGAGGGGAAGAGTGAAGTGGGGGGAATTTGTTTAGAAGTTGCTGTTCTTGTGAGAGGGGAAGGAGTGTTGGGTTAGGTGAGGAGTTTGGAGTGGGAAGTTATAAGAAGTGGGAGTGTGGGATGAAGTGAGGAGTTGTGCTGAGAGTAAAAGGAGGGGAGTGAAGTAAGGAGAAGAGGGGAAGAACGTGGGAAGGGGGAGTTGAGGGGATCTGGTCCAACTTGGACCAGCTCCAAAGAGAAAAATATATATATATATATTTTTAAGTCAGATTCAGAATCCAAAAGAGAGGGTTAGGATCGGGTCCGGGGTTTCGGGAATCTGGTCCGAGCTCGGGTCAGGTCAGCAATCAAAAGTCGTTATTAATTTTAAAATTAATTTTTAAAACTCATAAATAATACTAATAATAATAATAATAATAATATTATAACAATAATAATAAATTACATTACAGAAACTGGATTTCACACAATCCATCTATTTGACGAATATTTTGACCATTTTTAAATATTATTTGCAGTGCGTTACTTTTTGACATTTTTCCCCCTTCTATTTGAACGTAGACCTGTCAACGGATAGTCGAAAATTCGAATCCGATCCGATTATGTATCCGAACTTTCGGATATTTTTCGAAATTTCGGATATCGGATTCGGATATCCGAATATTTTTCGGATATTATCTTTTTTCGAATACGAATTCGGATATTAAGGAATTCGAATCCGTTAATATCCGATCCGACTTTAAATTATAAATTTCGGATATCCGAAATTTTATATATATATTTAGTATAATGTATATGTAATATATATTAATTAATAGAGAAGATTAAAGAATTTTATTCTCAACTGATTTTTACATAAATCAATCATAATATAATATATATAATAGTAATATATATTAATTACAATTTACAATGGAAGAAGAAATGACTCAAATATGTAGAACAATTGAATTTGGTTTTCGGATATTCGGATAATAACTAAAATTTTAATATTTCGGATTTCTGATTTCGGATATTCGAATAATAGCATTCGAATTTTTTAGCTAATCGGATCGAATATTATCCGATATCCGTTAAACTATACAGATACGAATTCGAAGTGTCAAAAGAGATATCCGTTCGGATATCAGATCGGATTTGGATATTACAAAAAAAATTTGGATATGGATATGAATATTATCTGTTCGTACCGATAAGCATCCGTTAGACACCCCTATTTGAACGGCTAACAAGGTTCATACGTGCTGTTAGTTGGATGCGCACCTGCGTCCACCAACCACTCTACCCCTACCACTCAACCCATTCCCATTATAAATGCCAATATGCTCTCCCAATCCCTGGTAGCACAACCCAATGAAAGGAAAAAAAAAAAATTAATCAATTTTGCAGATGATTTGGAGCTCCATCGTTTGAATTTGTTGATTTTCTCTACAGATTCCCATCTGGATCTGTCCAAATTAAGAGTTTTCCGTCAATTTGAGGTGCTGATCTTGATTCTTCTTGCATAAAGATTCGATCTTTGACTCATCTAACAGTCCCTTCCCCAAAAATTTCATCTGGGTCATTTCTTTTTCTCCTAATCTCCTCTTTATCTTTGATTTCTATGTGGGGTTTCACGTTTTAACGTTACAAGGTCAGAATATTTACTAGCATGCCAATTTTACATTCAAAATCAAAGAATCTGATGGCAGTGCTAGGTGGGCATGCATGGATTGATCTTGACGTTGATCCTGCTTGCATAAAGAATCAATCTTTGGTCTTCTAGCTGCAAAATTTCATCTGGGTCATTGTTTTTTCACCAAATCTCCACCTATTTCTTTGTTATTTTCCATGTCCATGCTAGTTTTCAGTGATTTCTATGTGGGTATGTGCTCAGAATACTTACTATTATGTTAATTTTCCATCCGAATTCTCGGTCTAGAGATTGAGTTCATTCAATAATGAACCAGTCATTTGGATCAGGAAATCCCAAATCATTCCACGCATACCCAAGAGGAGAGTTTGATCTAGAATCCGGAAACATCCGCAAGCCCCGAAAGCCGAAGACTTCCCCGTTCGATCCTTTTAGGATGATTAAATCGGTTGGGAACCAAGTGCATTACTTCTACAAGATGCATCCCGTCTTAGTTTTCCTCTTCTCGTTGTCCTTCGGAATCACAATTCTGATAGTTCTTTCTATATACGAGAGCCGGTTTATAATGAGCTTTCAGAAGAGCAGTGATCTTAGTTTAGCATCAGATTCCTATCCTTATAAGGATCTCCGTAACCTCGTCATGGTTGCTGGGCACTCCGTTTATACCAGTAAGAAGTGTGGGAAGTTTGAAGATGAGGATTCTTGGTTCTTGGAGCCGTACCAGAAGAATCCAGGTCAGGCGGCCACATTCGTGGAGCACATCAAAGCTGGCGTGGAGATTGCAGATAGAGATGAAGGAGCTCTTCTTATTTTTAGTGGTGGAGAGACTAGAAAGGATGCCGGACCTCGTAGCGAAGCGCTGAGTTATTGGACTATTGCAGACTCTGAAGGCTGGTTCGGTAAATTCATTCTTTTTTTAATTTGATTCTCAGAGGAAATGCTTCTAATATAGTGTAAAATATATTTACTTTTCTTACTCTTATGTCACTTCATAGTTGATAACTAGTGCGTATTTTTTTTCACGTCTTGGAATGTTCGTGTTCATTGGATGTATATGAAATTATGCAAATGTAGTAGTAATGAAACTATCCTTCATCTTTGATGGGAATTGAGAGTATACATATGGTAATGAATATAAGGACTTTAATGGTGTAAAGTATTTGATGGCAATTTAGATGATTTAAACAAGGACAAGGACAACAACAAAGCCTTTATCCCAATTTTTTGTGGTCGGCTTTTTGAATCCTTTTCTTCCATTCAGCTCTGTTATGGGCCATCACTCTGTAAAACTAACACCCCCCCACTGTTGCTCACTTTTAATTGCACCGGGGTGGGTTTGATGCACGACTTTGTTAAACTCGCTACTGAGGAATGCACCAATGTGTGCCAAAAATTATATCTTTGATTCACTATAGATCGAAAGGCAAATGTGCCCTTCATTAAGTGTTATACTTAGTTAACAAGTGGTTAGCAAATAACATAAATATGCCTAGTAAAATTTGTGTGTACTCTTGCCTCAATGACACACTTCCCCGTAGCAAACTGTATCATCTTCCCCCTAATATGTATATTAATTTAGGAGAGTTGAACATTGTAACTTGTTGCATGACCAGTAAGATAGTCTTTCTACCTCTGTTATTAATCTCCACATTTTATGGCATATAGCCATCTCTTGCCAACCAGTTGTAAACCTTGGCCAATTATTTTGTTGATTGATATCAATTTATGCTTCTTTTCCCAATGGTATATTGCTCGATGATGTTGATCTTGAGGGCTATAGTCCTCGAGAAAATAAATAACCTTTAGGCTATAGTCCTCGAGAAAATAAATGACCTTTAGATATCCAAGTCTTATTTAGTATTACCATGAGAAAAATATACTTACCAAATTATTGATATTTTTTGTATACCTTGCAATTTACATTATGGGCAGTTTCTTTATAGCTAACTCACTTCACTTTAAGATTTATGTATCTAAAAGAACTGCATACAAAATAAACATGGCCTAATATCTTTTTCTTGCTCCTGACTTTGTCAATACCCGTGACTTTGTCAAAACTAATAGAGGCATTAAAAACTGTCATAGTTGGAGTTATACTGATTGATCTCAAATACTTATTTTCTACAGGAAAGCAAGACACTGTAAGAAGTAGATCACTCACCGAGGAGAATGCAAGAGACAGCTTTGAGAATCTTCTTTTCAGTGTCTGCAGGTTTCGGGAACTTACCGGCACTTACCCTCATAACATTACAGTAAGCTATTGTTTCCAATCCTGCTCCTTAAACTGTTATTTATGCATCTGTGTCCATTTAATTATAAAAGTAGCCTCAAAAGTGGCTAGGAGGCACAAGTCATCTGATAAATATGCTGTCTTCTAAGATGAGCATACCTTTGGCTTATAAGCATAAAATATGATAACTTAATCAGTCTAATTGGTAGAGAACTTTTCCGGGCCTGACTTTTAGATCATTGTGTTACATAATCAGTAATTTATTTACTGACAGTTATTAGATGGAACCAGGAACTCCTGGTCTGGCTTGACAAAAGTACTAGGTCATTTAGACTAGGAATAGAACCTAAAGTTAAACCATGGTATTCCTAACTTTAACAAAGAAGATAAATTATCATAATTTTACCTTAATAAAGGACATATACCTTTTAATAGTTCCATTAAGCACACCTTGAGTCTCTCTTGGTGGAGCTTCTATGTACGATTGCACTTCCATAGGTGTCCTATTAGTATCAGATATACATCTGATACCTGTAGACTATAACACTTGGTAGATACCTATCAGATTCACCTTGATATGCATCCTTAAGTCACTTCCTTATGTATGCAGGGCGTATCAATGATGTATCAGATACTCAATATTTTATTCTTCTATGATTAAACCTATGTAGAGAAGATAGAACGGTGCCAGTGAGAAAATGAAATGATGTCTTTTGTTAGACCACAATGCAATGCTGGTTATAAAAAATGTAATGATGGTTATATGATACAAAGTGTGAATAGAAAAATATGTAAAATGATTAAATGTTATCAATTTATATGTAATTTTTGTATATTTGCTTCATTTTTAATAAAATTTGACTGGAATCTCCTTGATTGGATTCTCTCTCAAGAAGAAATATCAATTCACATAACGAGGACCTACTATTTTGCAATATCTGATTTTCTGCTTTTTGCTATTTTGGTTTATATGTACACATGCATATCTCTCTCAACATGTGCACACAAACATGCATGTGTGCACGCCCATGCCCACACACACAGAAACATGCATGTGCATGCAGTGCGCACACACACACTAAATCTAAATTTAAGTACATAAACAACAAAGGGACATATTTATCAGACTGCCTAGCTAGCCAGATTTGACAGTACTGATTATATGAACATATTATGTATATATTTTACTTATTGCATATCCCTTCCGTGCATACCTACTTTTCGAAATGATTGTATTCTCGTGTTTGCATCGCTTCGTACTGTGCAGCTGTGTCAGTGTTGAGGCAGCATAGGGGACCTGTTCCTAACTTATCCTGTATTTTGGTTGTACAATGTGGACTGCAGAGTCAATAGTTTTTTATAAGCCATCAACAATGTTGTGTATATATATTCTGCTAATCAGAACGATTTGGGATGTTCCACATACGTTACTACAGGCTTAAAATGCACCAGCCTTAATGTAGTAATAATCTAAATGATTTTGCTCTGAACTTTATATACGTATAGCCACGGGGCCTAGGTTGTGTCATTTTATGATGGTTAGGAGTCGAGTTCTTCCTTATCCCATTTGAGTCATGTCCTTTCCCTTCCCTTGCATTTTATATATTAATATTTGTCCTCATCGACGTTACATGAACAGGAGGTAGTAGCTTGTTTGTAACAGTTGGATTTTTTACTGTATGGATAAACTTACAGATATTTATATTATATGTTCATTGTAAGTGTTGTGAAGATCTACATTGTAAGGTTAGAAGTATCAATAATAATTTGGCTATAAATATATATATTTTGTTTGTGATTCACTTGTGTAATTTGTCAAGAGGTAGAATACTGCAGAGTTTTACTAGCTTCTCTTGTGTAGTTTATTAGTTTCTAGATAATGTCCATCCTTTTATATCAAAACGTAATTGCTATGAATCACAGTATGCTCAATGTTCACTAATTCGTTGATCATAGATTGAATTTGTCTTATGCCAACGTAATTTTGTAACTCAACTTTGAATGGTATTCAGGTTGTTAGCTATGATTTTAAGGAAGAGAGGTTTTCTCACTTGCACCGCTCGGCAATTGGATTCCCTGAAGAAAGGTTTTTCTTCTTTGGCACACCAGCTCCTCCAGGTTCACGAGAAGGGGCAATGAAAGGTGAAGTTATGACTAGGGCTCAGTTCCAACTGGACCCTTATGGATGCTCCGGTACTCTTCATAGGAAGAAGCTCAAGAGGGATCCATTTCACCGGGCTATCCCATATCCTGCTGGGTGCCCTGAACTGAAAGATTTGTTCAGCTACTGCGGCACTGCTCTTTATCGAGGCTCTCTTCCTTGGGGACAGTAGATTCTAGTTCAGATTTCCATCTCACTGTTTAGCGACATTGCAACAGTAACTTATGTTTCTGTCTACTATGAGGAAGAGGAGTTTGCAAGGAAGATAAAGAAGAGAAACTGGTTAGTGAGACGAGGCTAATCTTGTAGCGAGATTGTACTATGCTTTTGTAAGCTCAGCACTAAATGAGGATAGGAGTCTTTTGGTTCCAAAAGACTAATCTTGTGCTAGTCTTACTGCAGCTAAATGAGGACAGGAGGCTCCAAAAGACTAATCTTGTAGCGAGATGTGTCTACCTACTCACCACAATGGCCTTGATCCTTGACTGGAGTGATTGTTCCAACCATGGTTGCTGGTGCGGCCATACTCATATTTGAAGCTCTTAGCTGCCCCAAGCCTCAGAAGGTTTGAACCCATTCTGCAGTTTGAACTCCTAGTTGGTGATGTCTGCAAACTGATTTGTTCCCAATTTGAACTTGTGTTTCTCAGCATTGAATGATTCAAGACGAGGATGATAGAACTAAAGTGCATGACGTAATCCACGACTTAGCATTATGGATAGCATATGATTATGGGACGAACAGAAACAAATGGCTAGTGATAACAAGAATTGGACTAGAAGAAGTACCAAGCGAAGTGGTTGTCTAGAGGGAGTAGCAGAACGGATTTCACTAATGAGAAATGCAATAAAAGAGCAGTCCCCTCATCTTTTTCCATGTCCTCCTAATCTTTCGACTTTACTCCTACAAACAAATCAACTTATGGAATCCCAGACCTCTAATATGGGAGAGATCCGAATAAGATTTGGCATGTAAGTGAAAAAGCCTCCTGGGATCCCAGTAGGAGTAAAGTCGAAAGATTAGGACATGGAGGAAAATGAGGAGGCAACCCTTTTATTGCATTTGCTCGCTTGGTACTTCTTCTAGTCCAACTCTTGCTAGCCAATTGTTTTTGTTCATCCCAAGATCACATGTTATCCATAATGCTAAGTTGTGGATTACGTCATGCAAATCTATCTACTCACCACATCGGCCTTGATTCCTTCTCTGCTGCATCTCTGTACACCCGGCCATGCTGAACCATCCGTACAGAAGAGACCATGGTATCAAATTCTTGTGTGGAACGAACTTGGTTTGATTTGAACTAAGAATATATTAACAAGGTGGCAATGGTTTATATAGAGGATTAAGAGTGTCATGTTAATTTGTGTAAGTAGTTCGTAGTCGAAAAGTAACGGCATATGTGCCTGCAGCCATGTACGTTATTCCTGGAACTATGAGATCCTCCCTTTCAATATTTGTGTTCTTCATTGGAGGGATTGAGTTGTCTTGTCTTAAATGAAGCCAGTTTCATCAGTTTGTATTTCTCTACAGACACATGGTGGGTTAGTGATAACTGAGGTAGATGAACACTTGGAAAGCTGAGATCGCTGGACTTTTGGAAGTATTAATTCAAATGAGAATGTGAGGAAATAAACTCTCTTTCACGATGAGGCACAAATTAACCCCCGAACAGACAGCACCATGAACGAATACAAAATATAATATGGTTCAAAGCCTCCTTTTGTTCAAGCACACCCAGCTCTTGATGCAGCATTTTGGAATAAACATGCTAGAACAAATTCACTATTCCTGGCATACCAACGGGTATGTCATTGTTTGGCTCTTTCGAGATATATCGACTCTTCCGAGATTTCTTCGATCTTTGGAAGAAGTAATATATAATAATCTCGTTGTTCAACTAGTCACTTCATGAAATTGTTATCAATTTGTTTCTTTAACTTTGCCTCGTACCATAGTTTTTCCTTGTCCACTGAGAGGGTCTTTAGCTAGAACCGCAAAATTGATCACCTACACAATCTTCGTCCCTAATTACAAAATTGTCACAACCTTCCTACCGAGAGAACCTTTCTAAAATATGAATACCTTAATATAAGGTTTTTCTAAGGGCACCACACTTTTTACTTGGGGCTAGCCCAAAAATGTTCAAAAAAAATTACAAGTTTGCCATCCATTTTTTTACTTGGACTCGTCCAATTTTTTTCAGCAAGTTGGCAGTCCTAACATTATGTTAGGACTGCCAACTTGCTAGCAGTCCTCAGAGAAGAAGAAGAAGAAGCAGCAGCAGATGGGAAGGGGACCAGCACCGCGCCCTCGACGCCCTCCTCCGCCCCGACCTCCCAGTCCCAGCCTCGCTCCCTCCCTCTGAGGCGAGCCCTGCGCGCATCTCCACCATCATGGCCTCCGCCACCTGACGGAGCTTGCCGATCGAGGTGGAGCACTTGTCCTCGAGCTCCCTCAGGATGGCCTCCGCCCGGGCCGACTTGCTGGAGCTCCGCATCCGATGACGCACCACCAGTGCAGCCACCGCGCATGTCGTCGCCGTACAGACCACCGCCGCTCCCACATGCACCTTTTCCATCATGATCTGCCCCGCGCCCTCCTCCGACGCGCCTCCGCCGTCCGCTAACCCAGCCTCGCTTCCCCCGCACCCTCCTCCGTCGTGTCTATGCCCTCGACGTCCTCCACCGCGCCCACGCTTGGCGCCTCCGCTATCCGCTCACCCTCCTCCCTCTGCCCTAATTTTTGGGTTGTCCCCAAGCAATTTTTGGGTGCCCCCTAGCAAAAGTTACACATGTTTGGGATGCCCCCAAGTAAGGGCCGCCCCCAAGTAAACTTGGTGGTGCCCTTAGAAAAAACCTAATATAAGTCAAGACGGACTTGAGCTTCTGCATGAAATCACCTCCGTTAGCATGTCCGTCAGGTTTACCTTAGTATTAATCTTTAAAAGATAAAATTTCTTATTGCACCATTCACTTATCATGTGATACTATACATCGATGTGTTTCATCCGACTATGATATACTGAATTCTTCGTTAGATGGGGCATGCTTTCCATGTCACAAAGCAAAGAAACTTGTAGTTTCTCAAATGTAAACTCGCTAGAAAGCCTTTTAACTAAGGACCTCTTTTGATATCTCTATTGTCATCATATATTTTGACTCGATGGTGTGAATGTCAAAATATTTAAAATGTTGACTTTCAACTAACTGGATAACCGAAGTATTCACTTGTGAAACAACAAATCAAGATCCTTATACCTTTTATCACCGCGACATTTCTGAATTTAACATGTGCATTTTCACAAAATTCTCTCCATACAACCAATTGAAACAAGTGCATAACATAGCATACATCACAATCCTACTGCACTAAATATACAAAATTCGAAACATCTTATCATTCTCCTCCTCTAATTTCAAACACTCGTCACGACCCGCACCCATCGTGAGGGTACGAGTACGTAACAGCGCCCAGCCTACGCCGCAGTGTCGGCGGTAGAACGCTGTTCTAGGTCATGAACTATGACTAACTAACATGAATATACTCTCCAAAAGGAGGCCAACACAGAGGTACAACTCAATCACAACCTAAGGTAGAATGTAGCACGATGGAAATAGATAAGAAATCCTCAACTGAGGTACAGCAGAATGAAATAACAAAGTCTCAACAAGTCAAGGTCAACTAGAATTCACCAATTCAATAAATCATCAAATAATTCAAATAAGTCAAAATGACCAAATTACTCCTAGGCTAAAAATAATAATTAAATCATCATAATGACATGGTTAGGCTCTAGCAGTCTCTAGGGTTTCACTAGCAGCACGTCAAAATCACAAGTCATGACTTAAAGCAGTTTTTAAATAGTTTAAAAATTATTAAAAATCACCAAAAATTATAATGTGAATAATATCAATAATTAATAATTATAATTACAAAATTTTAAAATTACCCTCATCTGGAAAACTGGGTGTTACAATCCTACCCCCCTTAGAAAAATTTCGTCCTCGAAATTAAGATGATCGCACCCTTCCTAGGTCAAACCCCCAATCAATCAAAGTCGAAGCAACACAATCCTATTGGTCGTGATTCCACAGTCTCGAACAGGGTAGCTACACTATCTAGCAATCACAAGCAATATCCTGACAGGTACTAAGGAAAATCACACATGAAAGTGGGGAGGAAGAATAAGGAGGTCAAACCTGCTAATCCATCACCTGCAACGTCAGTCTCCTCGGCTGCCATCGCAAAAGTTCCACCCCTCTGGTGCTGAGCTACAGGTGGCCTAGCCCCCTCAAAAGAAGGTGCAATGGGACAATCTATCTTCTGGTGGGCAGCTGACCCACAGAAATAGCAAACCTTCAATCTCTTCCTGCACTGCTCCCAGATGTGTCCCGACTTTTTGCAGTAGGAACAACTGATCGCCTTCGGGTCCTGACCCCGATACTGATGCTGCATCTGCTGAACTCCCACTGGTGCCTGCGTCTGCTGAATCTGCACATGAGGCCTCTTGGCCTGGCCTCCGCTGCTGCTGGTACCGTGAGCGTCCCGTCCCCTCTTGAGCCTCAGCTCAAGATCATCCTCAGCCAATAAAGCTCCCGTCAAAATCTTCTCGAAAGTGGCATCCCTGTTGCCCTTGGTCAAGGACTTGACTTCCTTGACCAGACCCTTCTGACCCTTCCGGAACCTCTGGGCCTTCGCCGCCTCGCTCAAACCCTCTACGAATCTGCTGAGGCGGCCAAACTCCCCAGCGTACTCCTCCACTGACAGGCTCCCCAACACCTTCTCAATAAACTTTTTTTGAAATAGCCATAGTTTTCATGTCTCGATGAATTTCCATCTAAAGTATTTTTCGTTCTCCCCCTCCCCCGCAATCTTTTATATCAAATTATGTACCCGGTGAAACTTTGAGTGCGAACGCTTTGAGTACCTTTTAGTTGCAGTTATCTTGTTATCAACATATAAGAGTAAATATATTGACAACAAATCCTTGAGTCTCCTTGAGTAATTATATTTATGATACTCCCGTCACGAGAAATTGATTTTCAACATGAACAAGTCAAAACACTTACATCACTGTCAAAAAGATTACTTCAACCCATAAAGAGATGGGTTGATATCACATTCATATTCCTCATTTCATGCTCTATAAACACTTATTTTCATGAAGATTTTCTCAACCAACTCTTTAATGTATATTAAGAATCTTAAAGCTCAGGAAAGTTTAATGGAGGCAAAAAATTTAAAAATTGGTGCACGAAAGCATCGTGATGGAGATAGTGTTGCCAAAGTGACATATTAGGTTGTCCACGTCCACGAGTAATATCTTGAGCAAGGATGAACCGAGATTTTCGATATCAACCGAACCAAATAAATCAAAATTTTAAATTTTCAAACTAAAATTGAACCAAAATTAACCATAATAGAAACCGAACCGATTAACAATTCAATTTACTTGGTTGAAATTATAGTTAAATTATATTAAAATTTACAATTTATATATATGTTGTATTTTAAATTTGGATCTAAAATTGAATTAGTTGTTAAATTATTAATATTTAACTTTAAAAGACATAAATATAATTATTGTTTTCAAAATTTAAAAAATTTTAATCATAAAATTTAGAATATTTAATAAATACATAAATTTTATTTGATTTTTAATTTTGGAACAAAATCGAATAATTTTTTTTTTGTATTTTTCAAAACTGAAACCAAATAAATAATACAGTTTAATATTTTTGGCACATTATAGTTAATGGAAAGTTAAAAATAAAAATTGAGGAGGACCAAACTGTTGACACAAAATTTTAGAACGCCCTTTTAAGAAACATTTTATGTTTTTTTGTGTAATTTCACAAACATAGAGCAATTTCAATCAATATTATTGTTGTATATGCAATTTTCTTAATTTTTTTAAGCATGTGAAAATTAAGTGGGACCGATTATGTACGTTATAGAAACTCATGCACATTGTTAATTAAAAAAAAAACTATTATGAATTAAGCTAAACACACTGTTAATTAAAAAAAGAAACTATTAATTAAGAATTGAAAGAAGAAAGGGATAGTTAATTAGGGGATTGCGGAATTGATAATATTTTTTTGCAAAATGCTCTTCGAAAGAACATTTTAGATTTTTTCTGTAATTTTTCAAAGATCAATGTCGTTCAAACAATTTCTCTGAATTCTAATGCTCTATCTGCAATTTTCCATAATTTCATTGATGATTTCCCGATGACTCCATAATAGGCTATATATAGCTTTACAAATCAAATCTAGTTTTAACTAATGATAGGATAAAATCTCGACAACAATAAACAGCTAATCTTAATTAAGGATAATACAATTTAGGCTTGTTTTCTTTTTTTTGTTTTCACTGGAGAATTTTTATACAACATTTAGATACTTACAATTTTCAAAAATAAAATTAAAATTAGTCCGTTTCGTAATGTATTTATAGAGATTGCAAATTTTTATTTTACAAAGTTTCAAATGCTTCGGTTTGACTTGAATACAAAATTTGTAGAACTCGGATGTCCCAACAAAACGGAAAAAAAAAAGTGTTGGTCATATTAACTGATCTGACTAAAATCAAAATAAAAATAAAAATAACCATCAGTGACCAGAATTTATCACCATGAACACATAATTGTGTTCTTAATCGGTCCGCATCATGGTTGGATCATTCTAAAGATCCACATCACCTGGTTCTAATTGATAAACCAAAAAATTACAATCCAAAGCATAAGAAAATTAATAATCAAATCAAAATAAATAAATAAAAAATAAAGAGAACATGATCATGAACTAAAAATTTAAAAATTGAGAAGGAAAAAAAACAGCGGCTCAGGATATAAAATGGGTAAAAGTCAGATATCAGCAACTGATAATCAATAATCATCATCAGAGTGGTGCATGACTTGTTAATCATCATTGCCACATACAAATATTTCAATAAAACAAATAAATTACTAATGAATTTCCTCTCTATGAGAGATGATGAACAAAAGAAGAAGAAAACAAAGAGAAAAAGTCTGGAGCACACCAAAGAATATACACGCTTATATACACGAAGCCAAAAGACCTAACCCTAGTTACATACGGAATGTCGTAAATACCCTCTGGGGAGTCCTGTGGCCTTTTGATTTTCTTTTTATGTGATGGGTTCAAGCCTTCAAGGTGTCTAATGGCCGGCAAGGACTGATTTTGACCGGGTTTAACAGGACCTGGGCCATGCCGAGCAAGCCCGGATAGGAAGTCTAGGTCGGTCCAGACAGGGCGCGGTTTTTTATCTACCCAAAATCCAGCATGGTCTGCTATCAGAAAAAACGGACCGGATTTGTTCTGGTTAAGTCCGGGTCGAGCTCAAGTCGGGCCGGGCCCGGATATTTCTGATTATTTAAAAAAAATAAAAAATAAATGAATACTGAGACACACACACACACTCTCTCTCTCTCTCTCTCTCTCTCTCTCTCTCTCTCTCTCTCTCTCTCTCTCTCTATATATATATATATATATATATATATATATATATATTTTTTTTTTTTTTTTTTTTTTTTTTTTTTTTCGGGAGGCCGGCACGAGAGAGTTCTGCGAAGTATGCAGCGTCAACACTCGGCTATATATATATATATATATATATATATTGCGAAACGGTTCAAAAGTAAGCCGTCCAAACCGTATGTATATTATCATCCATTTAAATAAATTAAAAAATAACTAAATAACTACCTAAATACTCCATTAATTATTAAAAAAACTTAACCAAGTATTTAACAATATAATATAATTTATTTATAATTAAATATTTCTAACTCAAGTGGTTAAGGTGGTTGGTATTTTTCTTGGTTGCTTGAGTTCAATTCTTAGAATGATAAGTTTTTATAATAAACTTATGTTTATTATAAACCTAGCCGGATGGTTTCAGAACCAATCTATGTTACAACGTTGGATTTGGATTACAAGACTGAGATTAAAAGGTGAGAGTATATACTTCAAATATATATGTGTAGTCTCAAAAAACCAGCAGATGAGTATCTACTTAAAAAGATATAACATAAATTGGTTACATAATATGAAACTACCTGAATGGTTCTCCCACTGGGCACTCTAGCCACTTGAGCTACAAAGTTCACACACACACACACACAATATACTAGTAATGTGCACACACTATATACTAGTAATGTGCACGTGCAAAATGCACGTGCGAAAAAAATGTTAAAAAAATCAATTATAAATTTATTATAATTTTTTTTATCAAACTTAGGATTTGAACTCAAGCAACCAAGAAAAATATCTCTTACCTTAACCACTTGGGTTAGGCTATTTAGTTGTAAATATATCTTATTAGATAATTAAATACTTAGTTACATTTTTTTTAAAATAATTAGTAAAGTATTTAGGTACTTATTTATTATTATTTTTTAAATTTATTTAAATGGTTGATGATATTCACACGGCTTAGACGGCTCACTTTTGAACCATTTTAAAACCTATATATATATATATATATATATATATATATATATATATATATATATATATATGGCCGCATTGACCGTTAGCCCAAGTGGTTAGTGTGGAGCCATGTGTCCCTTGTGGACAGTGTTCGAATTCCAGTGGGAACGATTCCAGAAACTAATTACCATTTCCCATAAAAAAAATTGCTTGTAATCATCTTCTCCCGCACCCACCCCCCCCCCCCCCCCCCCCCCCCCCCCCCCCCCCCCCCCCCCTCACAAAAGCCTATACCACACCACCATCTTCTCTTTTTCTCCTCCAAAACTATAACTCACCGTCCCAGCCTCTTCTATAAACCCTAATCTATTATCATCATCTTCCTCCCAAAAACCCAAATCCGCAACTATCATCTTCTTTCTCCCTCCCAATTGGTGTAACTACTGACCGCCGCACCCCCTTGTCTCGCATCCCCATCACCACCCCCATATCGTCTTATGGCACTAGAGTAATAAAACAAAGTTCAGTCATATACATGCTTGATCAATAACTTCCATTTTGCGCAATAAATCATATAGCATATTCAGTAAAATATTCTGCACAGGTATGAAAAAAGGGGATAGAATCATGGATGAACCAATTTCTCAACAATCTCAACTTACCCAAATGATACATTCAGAAGTTCATACAATCACAAGTGCCCTAAGTTTCCGTAAACCATGTATAACAGTGTCCAGGTCAATAAGACCTTCACAAAGTAGTTAATGTCAATTCCCTTGCTTTGAAGAAGAAAATATAAGACTTGCATCAACAGTAAGCAGAAACAAGGTCCCAATGTAGCTTTGCACATTTTATCACAACTATGAGCACACTTTTTACAGCAAGTCCAAGATTTTGAGTAAAACAGATGCACAGGAAACGACTTTCCGAAGAACCAAATAACCAACAACTGCAGTTCTCAGTAGCAAAGCAGCTGAACCTCAAACAAGAAATATCAAGGAACTGGCTTAAATAAGCATATTTGCGATCGTCATTAACATTATCGTTATTTGTTTCTTCTTTTGGTTGCAACTATAGGCATATCAGTCTTATACATTAAGTATACAAAATCCTGTCAAGATACAGATTACAGCAGATATTTGTTCAGTTTATAAACTAATAAATAAATCACAAGACAACCAAAGGCAAGAATGCAAATTTAACCGTGCAACAAGGTATATTCGGAAAGAAGAAAAAAAAACCATTTAAATCCGTAAGACAATTACAGTATTCCTGAAGTCACAGTTCCAACTCTCTCACCATTCCATGCTATACAAGTGCCATAACTGAGGGATCATATACCGACCTATCTTTAACTCTGTAAACTCCGTATCCGATTATATCATTGTCAGGTGTGAATATTGTCATACTGCTCTAAAGTGCCTAGAAGTCAAACTGCCCTGCCTATAAAATTGCGGCTAGGAGATATACTGTGCACAATGTCAGGAGTAAAATGCCCTGCCTATTAAACAGACGTCTAAATATACTGTGCAAAAATGTTCAGGATTCTCATTGACCACTTCTGTATGATAAAATTTTCTAGTTAATATTGATGTCAATCTAGCTAGTGTCGAGCAGCGTATTTAAGACCATCTGTCTCCATTGAATTCAAGGAGGAACCTCCATAAGATGCATCTAGGTCCCTGTTTTATAGCTGATGTCTCTTCCTTGTCAATCCACTGTCACTGACACTCCCTTCTGGTTGAGAATCATATACACCTGAAAAATCCTCCCCCCATGATTGCATAGGGACAAGATAGCTGTCATCCTTGGCTTTCTTCTTCCGCTTCTCATGCCGCTTCACATTTTCTGATATCTGATGAAATGTTTCATTTATCTTTGCAATTCCTCGCTCCACTGGCTTGACAACATGTGAGACAGTATACTTGAGATCATCGACAACCTGAACAAATAACACAGGTGGATGGGTCTTCAGACCAAGTGGAGAATAAAGGTGTAAACTTAAAAATGGAATTTGGAGAAAAAAACTGTTAACCGGTAACAGGGACAAGGAACATACAATTTCGCCGCTTCCTAATACCACATCACGAACACTTTGTGGGATACTCAACCGCCTCTCTCTGTCACCGGAGCATGCAATGTGAATCCTTGATAATCTACCACTTTCTTTAACTTCCTCTGGATCTAGAGGAGCTCCTAGTGATGCATAATCAGCCATAACGGCAACATTATGGAGACATCTTTCTCCACGTTGATAAGGTCTAGCTGGAAATACATACAAGTGAACCACGGCAGAGATCCCCATCTGTTAAGGAGAATTTCTTGATCAAACATAAGCAACATAGCGGAGTGACATACATCTTAAAACTAGTCGATGCATAAATATTAAAAAAATATTCACCTCAACCAATTCATTTTCACATGGACAAAGAACTACAAGAAGACAAAATTCACTTGCACCATGCTTGATAAGGAGGCAAAGGCAGCGAAAGACCAAAAGCCCTGTGGGTTTGGGGGGCTGGGCTGGGGGCTCAAGGCAGCGGGGCGGGGTCCCAAGACTAAAATTAGGGGTGTGTAGTAGTTGAGTTGACATAGGCTTGTGGTTTATGACTCGGACTTCATGTTGTGGTTCCGCGGCTCTAGTTGTTTCTTTCCACTGGATGTAATATTTCATTAGATTTCCACGTTGTTCCAATGATATTTTTAATAGCATGAAATAAATTATAAGGCCTGATGGCGGACATTGGAGACAAAGATGGGATATGATAGGCTAGGGAAGTAGACACAAAAGAGAAGGAAATCAAGGGGGGAAGCTTCATTTCCCCTTCTTTAATATCTATATTATAAACTAGTATTAATATCCTTAACTTAGTGGATCTGGTCAAGGTCCCAAATTCAGAAGAAGAAAAAACCTGGATCTGGTCTCATTTAAGTCCAGGCAAATTGAGGAGGTCTGAGACATACCTCAGGATCTCAGCGCCTAACTAATAGTTGCCTGGGCACCAGAGTATCTGAAAGACCTACATAGCTGCCTCTAACAAACATTGTAGCGAGATCAAAACGTACAAAATTATGTTAAACAATATTTCAACGATCATTGGGTACCTTCAATAAATTAACAAGCTCTTCATCGTGACTTCATGACTAAAAGTAAGTCTTTCTTTACCATAGTTGATGAATTTTGGTTGAAAACTATGTAGTATATATTTAAAATAAAGAGTTTGATTTCAAAAACAGAAGTATCCAAGCATTACTACAAGGTCATATCAAATGAGCTGCACTATAGAAAAGAAACCACAAATTACCAAAGTAGTGCCCACAACGTATTCAAACTTAAAATTGAAAATAAAAACAAACAAAAAGTTTGGTATATAATGAGCCTATGAGGTAGTTCCTAGGAGTACCATTACCCAATGCAGGTCTGCCTGCCTACATGGAGCCCCCGTGCTTCATAGGCTAAAACGGACAATAGGTCACTGATTGCAACTATTCGCTAATAAGGAAACCTATATAGACATGTTAGGCAACTGCTAGGTTGCACGGATATTCATCCAAAGGAATGCATATTTAGCAAAATATGCAATTTAAGAAAGAAAAGGAGTTCATTTGAATTCAACGCTTGCTAAAGATACCACCAAAATATTCAATGTGGATGCAGTCTACCTCTTTTAAGTCCAATGTTGGTACCAATAGTGACAGAGAGGTTGAAGGTGGTAGAACCGTAGAAAGGAGTACGGAAAGTGTGTTCACAATTAGAAAGAAGTGGTTCTGTCTCAAGCTTGTTGGATTTATGAGGGGCTAGTCACAGCTTATATGCTGAAACGATCATGGGGTGTTCCTGTCAATGTCTCCTCTGACAATAACGTTAGCTTTAGAAAGGAAGAAATGAGTGAGAACATTGTGAATACCTTCAACATTAGAAAGCAGGGATTAATATATGGCGTCACAAAAAATTCATCCGTCGTGATGCATTTGTTGTGAGAGTGGAAAAATTCTTTGAACTTTGCTCAGTGATCCCACCCAAGATGGGGTTTTCTACCTGCCAAAGTTCACATCATGGGCCTAGTCTAGGAACCTGATGGGTAAGGCACGTAATACCTCACACACTCAAGAATGATCTTCACCAGCTCAGCGATACTTCTACTCAGTTTATTAAATACTTAGTTCATTGAATACTTGTTTTTGCAGCTTACATTATGCTCACATTGTAAGCGTGTCTGAAAAAAACATGTATAAGGCAGACAAGTCAGGGAGGACAACAAGTGGAGGGTTAAGGATTGCTTTGTAGAACGGGGAGAGGGCATATCTTCTCACATCCCTGTCTAGATAGATGCTTAGGAAGAATAACATACATACTAGCTTGCTAACTATTATACAGGAAAGCTTGGGCCTTTCGGTTGTGGGCCTGGGCCAACAACATATATTTCTACATACCATGTTAGTTAACTATTAATATCCAAAAGCTCATCCTCTTAAGTTATGGGCCAACAATGTATATGAAGCCTAGACAATGCATGAGGACTGGAGTACAGTGTGAAATGACCACACATTGAGACACGGTTTATAGGTAAATATTGGAACAGGATATTAACCCAGGAACTAATGCTCTTATGTCACAATAGTTAAATGCTGTATACAAAACTCAAGTTATTATGTTTTGGGCCAACAATGATATCAAGCTTAATTCATAAAAGTCCATGTACTCAGGCATTGCCCAATGGAAATCTTCTAACCTTCGTCTAACAAAACAATCTTAAACTCGCGACTTGTGGTACTTACCCAAGTCATTTGCCCTGTTTGAAAGAGAATTGAGGATATGATCAGAATATTTTGTAGTGCAAACTTGTAGGTAAAAGTGGGCATTGCACAAGGAGCATTATGCACCATGAGCAAACTGCAAACTGTAAAAACAAGTGTTCGACTATGAAGCATCATAGGTAACAGTACCCGGTACGTTTTCGATCTGACAAATCCATGGTACGGATACCGTGTGTGTGTGCGTGCCCGCTTGTAGTAATGTATCTTCACAAGAGTAAAACTAAAGAGTCTAGATTTCTTTATCTCAGTCATCAAACAAAATTTAGTCTACAATTATGTAGTTTAAGTTTAAAAACAAAGAAACTTGATTTCTTCAAGAACACTAAAGCTATATTTAAAAAGACTTCCAATAACTTGTAAAATAAAGTACCCATCAAGCACACCAAAGAAATAGCCACGAAGTAGCCAAACTTAGAATTGAAAATACAAATAAATAAAATTTTGGGTACTTCTGTGGTAAGTACACTAGGAGTACCACCAGTACTTGGCAAGTACCAGGTATGGGTACATCTTCCTAGTTGGAGCATGTTGAACAACCGGAATGATCAACCAGTTAACAAGATCAGTTTTTAGTCCAAAATGGCACGCGTACGTCCAACAGCTTCTATAGTAGTAGGCCCATCAACTTGCAAGTAGGTTAAAGCCCAATTTAGGTGGGATCACCAAGAAAGATGTGGAAGCTTCTTTTTGACAACACGTGCATGATGACCAAGTACGCATTAGGACCATATATAACACCCCGACTTCAAGTTTGAAGGTATTGCATATTTGCCTCCTTTCTCCTTTTTCTTTTCCTCCCTCAGCTAACTTGATAGTTCAGGAGACCACATCTGAGACATCTCCCGCAGTATATTTAGGTGGACTACTTGGGGAAGGGTCCGATTCACCCCCATCCCCACGTAAACTGACCAACATGCATGATTTTGGAAAGTCATCACTTTCATGTAATGGATGCTTACATTTTCATCAGTAAGATTGATGCTCAACGTTTTTCACCAACAAGAGGTCACAAAATTCTCCTCTCTCATACTGATCCCTGAATCAAAGGGCCAGATTGATCCACATGGAAAATAGCTTCTCTTACCTATCAATTTAGCGCGAGTATCCAGATGAGTAGGCCTTTTGTCAAAGAGAATCACAAGATTCATCGACTTGAGAGTTGGTTCCAAAATATTAACATGATCACATGCCATTGCATGCATCTCTTAATCCATGAAGTCCATTCTCCACTCTTTACGAGAAAATGTGGGTACCTTCTTGTCACGCCCCAGAACCAGAATACTGGAGAGCGGGGGAATGACTCAGCCAGCTACGTATTACGGGTAGATGAATACCGTATAATACGATCAATGCTGTCTAACCAGACGAGGGGGTGCATACTACATAAAGGTCTTACTATGGTCATTACACATCTATTGTCTCAATCATTCAAGCAAGGAAACAGAAATAGAGAACATGTAAGATAAAGCAGTAAGGCGTCCCAAACGCTCAGTCAAAATGTTCTTGAGATCTGGCTTTACAAAACATAGCCAGATGGTATAGCAAGTATACACAATTGTTATCAGCTGCAGTCTGACTTAATTACAATCATGTAAAAGTAAGTACAAGACAATCCGACTAACATGTCGGTGCCAAACGGCTAAGTATAAAGGTAAATAACAAAACGAGCGGTGAAGTAAGGAACCCACTCGAGTCCTCCTGCAATCATGCCTCTAGTATTGACCATCTTGGAGGTAGAAGTAAGCTGGATCCTCGGGAACCGGCTCTAAATCTGGCCATGCAAAACCAGAGAGGTTAGACCTCTAATAGCAAGTACCACAAGGAAGGACGATATGAAGGACATACACCAGTAAGTAAAAGAATATAATAATAGATCTCTGCTTGCTACTAGATTTCACATCACATCACGACACTTCGAACCAACCTCCCAACCAAACAAGGACAGAAGTTGGCCCGTCATGTCCTGACATTCTGATCATCCCAGTTAGGTAACAGAGTAGTACAGTACACAAACAAATCATCTTGAACGGCCAATCAAATTCTACGGCTTGCTATTATGAGTCCCAAGTTATCCTGGAATTATGCAATTAGGGATTCCTCAGTTCTTACTATGTGCGAGCAAGGCTAGTCTATCCAGTCAATCATGTGCGCCATGCATGAATTAGACGAGTCCTAGCAGGACGCCCGTCAATATACAATATACCATAATAATAAAAGCAGATACCGTCCCCTGCCCGTGTGGCAGATTTACAGTATCTGTGGGAACTAGCCGGCCCGTCGGGTACTCGTCCCAAGAGGGCTGCCATGTAAGAACTCGGGAATCCATTCTCTCCATGCAATCATTATTTTATTTAACTTAATAGTCCCTACGTTGAGTGAAATCCCATGCCGTGGATCATGGTCATTCAAATGAGTACTTTTGTACGGGGTACGATATGCACAACTCTACAACGATACCAGTGCGGTTAGGTTGCAGGTCTTACATAGCGTAATGCAACAATCAAATCTAACCACGGTAATCATGCCTTGATCATAAAGTACACATGCTTCTTTTGTAGAAAATAAATAAATAAATAAATAAATAGATTGAAGCCTGCATGTGCATGTATGTCAATATGTGAGATCAGCCAGTCGATTGCAATAGTTCATAACATGAACGTGTCTCATTCATTTCATTCAATAAGACGACTAGCCAGTCTCTTAGTTCCAACTAGGAACGCATGATCAATATTTAGTCCATGTCACAATCATTATCAATGGTGACAAGGCATGAAAGTCATTTAGTATTACATGGGTCGAGTCTACAACTCTCAAGGTCAAGTTCCAGTCATACTGGGTATCCGTGGATCAATCATGACACAAAGCACGTTCCTCATAACAATCGTTATTTGACAACATTAACATATCATGATTTTATCAAGTTAATGCAAAAAGGCGTAAGGATATAATAGAAGAATTATCATGCCATCATTAAATGAATAATTATAAGACAATTAAAACACCCAGGTCAAGAAGTCACGCCAACAAATCTATGCTAAGGCCAAAAGTCACGCAAGAAGTCTGTGCTTAAGACCAACAAGTCACGCTAAGTCTAGCTGGGGTGAGCGTGGAAAATGGGCGTGAATAGTGAGCGTGAAAAGTGATACACGCTGGCAAGCGTGAGCGTATGAGCGTGACAAATAATTCACGCACGCACGCGCAGCGTGAGGGTGAAAAGTCACGCACGCCAAAAGTCACGCACAATGTGATCGTGAAAAGTCACGCACGCAAGCTCAGGGACAGGAGCGTGACTCAAATACACGCAGACAACGCGAGCGTGACAAATAATTCACGCACGCAAATGCGAGCGTGACTAAAAATACACGCACGCTCATGGGAACGTTAGCGTGACTAAAAATACACGCTAACATGTAAGAACACGAGCGTGACTAAAAATACACGCAGACACGTAAAGACGCGTGCGTGACTGAAAATACACGCAGACACGTAAGAACGTGTGCGTGACTGGGCTGATGTTTACGCGAGCACGTAAGAACGTGTGCGTGAAACATCTCCCAAACTCCAAGTCCTATGGAGCCTTGTTCCAGTGCCAGAAATACACGCTAATATTGGTGGTCCAAGAACCCATGAACAGCCGAAATACTATAACTTAGATCTAGAGAAAACCAGCCGTAGAAATCAAAAAATGCTAAGAACTAATCTCTCTCAGGATCATGAGAGAAAGGGAAATGAACCATAAAAATGGGTGATTGAGAAGCAAGTTTGCACTTGCCTACTGCTGCTGCCGGTTAGGTGGAGAAGTAATGAGAGGAAGAAGAAGAAGTAATGGTGAGAATGAAGTAATGAGGAGAGAGAAAGAGATGGAAGCTTTAAATAGGAAGATGGTGGTAGGTGGGAGTTGGGCCGGGTTCTATGGGTCCAACAAGGCTAACCCGAAAGTAAAACTAAAGCAGAAATTAAAATGCAGGAAATAAAATTGCAGAAATATAATTGCAGAAATAAAATTGCAGGAAATAAATTAACATGAAAATTAAAGAGCAGCTAATTAATTAACATGAAAATTTAAAGAGCAGATAATAGAATTGCAGAAAAATAAAGTGCAGAAAATAAAATGCAAATAATTAATTAACATGAAGTTATAGGAATTTAAATACAGGATACTACATGATAAATACTAAATAAATACATTCAGGCAATATACGTATTAGAATACGCATTCCGGAAACGGGGAGTGACATCTCTACCCTCCTTGAAAAAATTCCGTCCTCGGAATTTCAAATTCAAGCAAGATGGAAACATCGGGACTAAACTAATCTAAGTACAAGCAATTTAATAAAGCAATCATTTTACAATGTCCATAGCAAGTAACATATCCATATTTAACAATCTACGTTATCTAGCAATTCTACCCATAAGGGGTTAAGCATGAGGAATCAAGACAATCAAGGTACACAGAAAAAGATATACCTTGTGAGTCAAACAGGTGTGGATACCGTGATCGGATATCATCCTCACGTTCCCACGTTGACTCTCCCAAGGAGTGATGACCCCAAGCAACACGGACAAGACTAATTGTTCGGTTCTTGAGTATCTTCTCTCTTCGGTCCAAAATGGACACAGGCTGTTCCTCGTAAGACAGGTTGGTACCAACAACAAGCTAAGAATGATCGAGGACATGGCTTGGGTCTGATACATACCTACGTAATTGAGATACATGAAACACGTCATGCACCTCTCGTAACGAAGGTGGGAGGGATAAACGATAAGCAACATCGCCTATCCGATCAAGAATAACGAATGGGCCCACGTACCGCGGACTCAATTTCCCGCGAACGCCAAATCTAATGACCCCACGAGTAGGTGAGATCCGCAAGAATACGTGGTCCCCAACAGAGAACTCTAACGGCCTACGATGCTGGTCCGCCCAATGACGATGCCGATCCTGCGCAACACGAAGTCGCTCTCTAATTCCCTTAATCACTTCAACCGTCTGGATAATCATTTCTGGGCCTAGCATCTTCCTTTCCCCGATATCATCCCATGCTAGTGGCGATCTACACTTCTTACCATATAGTGCCTCAAATGGCGCCATCTGGATACTGGCTGATAACTGTTGTTGTATGAGAACTCGACCAAGTGAAGGTGACTCTCCCAAGACCCTCCAAAATCTAGAGTGCAAGCTCGCAACATGTCTTCTAAAGTCTGAATCGTCCTTTCTGATTGCCCATCCGTCTGCGGATGGTAAGCCGTGCTAAATCTTAACTTGGTACCCAGACTATGATGTAAGCTCTTCCAGAAATGTGATATGAAACGGGTATCTCGATCTGACACAATACTGACAGGGACTCCATGCTGCCTGACTATCTGTTGCATATACAACTCTGCCAACTTTTCTGTAGATTGCCCTACTCTGAAAGGAAGAAAATGCGCCACCTTCGTAAGCCGATCTACTATCACCCAAATGGCATCCTTACCACTTGGTGATCTCGGTAAACCGGTCACAAAGTCCATTGTAATATACTCCCATTTCCATTTCGGGATAGGAAGCGGTTGCAATAACCCAGCTGGCCTCTGCTGTTCTGCCTTCACTTGCTGACATACCAAGCAACGGGAAACAAATCTAGCTATCTCTCTCTTCATCCCGTTCCACCAGAAATGTTGCTTGATATCTTGGTACATCTTGGTCCCTCCAGGGTGAATAGAATATTGAGAACTGTGAGCTTCTGCCATAACCTCATGTCTGATATCTCCACTAGGCACACATAGACGCGATCCGAACCTAAGTGTACCATCTTCGTGGATCCTCATCTCCTTCCTGAGTCCTGACACATTCTGCCCTAAGCTTCTGAATCCTCGGGTCCTGTGCCTGAGCTGCCTTGATCCTGTCTACCAAGTCAGATTGGACTTGTAGACTAGTTAGAACTCCTACATCACTAGGAAGTATAACTTCGATGCCCATCTCCTGAAGGTCTTCTAAGATATGTTTCTGTGTTGTCAACATAAATGCGCCGCCTCTCCTGCTGAGAGCGTCTGCCACTACATTCGCCTTGCCTGGGTGGTACTGAAGCTCCACGTCATAATCCTTAATCAACTCCAACCACCTTCTCTGCCTCATGTTTAGTTCCTTCTGAGTAAAGATGTACTTCAGACTTTTATGGTCTGTGTACATCTCCACTCGGTCACCATATAAGTAATGCCTCCATAGCTTCAGAGCAAACACTACTGCCGCTAACTCCAAATCATGAGTTGGGTAATTCTTCTCGTGGTCCCGAAGCTGCCTAGATGCATACGCTATCACCTTCCCATGCTGCATAAGGACACATCCAAGTCCTTTACCTGACGCATCACAATATACTGTAAAACCTCCGGGTCCAACTGGCAATGTAAGAATGGGCGCTGATATCAACTTCTGCTTCAGATTCTCAAATGATGCCTGGCATTCTGCCGACCAAACGAATGGCACATCCTTCCGGGTCAAACGGGTCATGGGCGCTGAAAGCCTTGCAAAGTCTGACACAAACCTTCTGTAATATCCTGCCAATCCCAAGAAACTTCGCACATCTGCTACGGTCTTGGGTACTGGCCAACTCTCTACTGCTTCTACCTTCTTGGGATCTACTGCTACTCCAGCTCCTGATATGATATGACCCAAAAATAAAATGTGATCCGACCAAAACTCACACTTGCTGAGCTTGGCATACAACTGGTTCTCTCTCAGAACCTGCAACACTTTCCTGAGGTGGTCTTCATGCTCCTCTTCACTAGCAGAGTACACAAGAATGTCGTCGAGAAATACTACGACAAACTGATCTAAGTACGGCATAAAGATGCGGTTCATCAAATCCATGAAGATAGCTGGAGCATTGGTCAAACCAAACGGCATTAATAAAAACTCATAATGTCCATACTTCGACCTGAATGCTGTCTTGGAAATATCTTCCTTCCTAACCCTCACCTGATGATACCCTGAACGAAGATCTATCTTGGAGAAAACTCTAGCCTTGCTCAACTGATCAAATAAGTCGTCGATCTTGGGTAATGGGTACTTGTTCTTCACTGTTGTCGCGTTAAGCTTCCTGTAGTCAATGCACAATCTGGACGACCCATCCTTCTTTCCCACAAGTACCACTGGTGCTACCCATGGTGACACGCTAGCTTGAATGAACTTTTTCTCCTTCAATTCCTCTATATGCTGATATACCCTGGCCTGCTCCGAATCCGCCATTCTGTAAACCCGATCTGATATCGGTTTAGTTCCTGGTACCAATTCTATACTGAACTCAATATCTCTAACCGGTGGTAGACCTGGAAGTTCTTCAGGAAATACGTCTAGAAATTCTTCAACTACCTTCGGGATCTGAACTTCCTCCATCGCCGTCACTACTCCCTGCTCTTGCTGAGTTGCCTCTGATCTGACTAAGGTGAATCTCTTCATGCGTGGAATATCAAAAGATACACTCCCTCTACGACAATCTATTGTCGCATGACTGTCTTTCAGCCAGTCCATGCCTAAGATAACGTCGAAATTTCCAACAGGAAATTCTATCAACCGGGCGGGTAAGGAATGCCCGCAAACTACAACGCTACACGCTAGAATAACTCTACTAACTCCTACGAGCCCATTACCAGTGAGTATATTCAACCTCCCTGGCAATGCCTCGAACTCCATCCCTAGCCGTGTCGCAAATCGTGCAGATATAAATGAATGGGATGCTCCCGAATCAAACAATGCTACTGCGGGATATGAGGCGACGAGAATGTTACCTGCCACAACATCTCCCGATGCCAATGCCTCTTCCAAGGACAGAGTGAATGCCTGCCCTCGACCTCCTTGCTGGTTCCCATGTTGCGGCCTAGCCTGGTGCTGCTGCTGGCCCCTTCCTTGATGATGCTGGGGTGGTCTATGCTGGTGTTGCTGCATCGGCGGTCCCTGCTGCCGAAACATCTGAGCCTGCGGTACTAATGGACGCTGTGCCAACGGCCTCACTGCCAATGCTGGTCCTCGATACTGCCCTGCCCCTGGTGCTGGCAGAGCAGGAAACTGCTGCCCTGGTCCTCCTGACCTCGAATTCATGGGACATGTGGTAACCCGATGATCTGGGTTTCCACATATCAGACACAGTCCATTCAATGTCCGACACACATCTCTAGTGTGCCCCATCTTCCTACAATAAGTGCAGCCCGCCGGGGGTTGCTGGTTCTTCGTCTGTTGCTGTTGCTGCTGCTGCCTGGGTGGTGGTGCTGGCCCTCGTATCGCCACATCGTGGGTACGAATGCCAGGGGATGGTGCTGTTGTTCGGGGCGCTGCTCCCCCTCCTCCTTCAATCTGACTGTGGGATCTCTTCTGACCCCCAGTCCTTGCCGCAAGCCTCTGAATGGTGAGCTCATGCCTTCGAGTCGCCGTCAATACCTCATCAAAAGTTTGGTAATTGTGCCCTTCTATCAATTGTAAGAGCTCAAGATGAAACCCTTGCTGAAACCTCATGGCCCTCTGGCGCTCCGTTGCTACCATCTCTGGGGCAAATCTACTCAATCTGCAGAATTCCACTGCATAAGCATCTACAGTCTTGCCGGCCTGCCTGAGGTTGATAAACTTCTGTTGTAGCTCAAACTGCGCCACAACTCCATAGTACTTCGTCTTGAACCTTGTAGTGAAATCGTCCCAAGCCACAGGACGTCTAATGCCCACTTCCTCTGATTCCCACCAATCACGTGCGAGATCCTGAAGTAACAACTTCACTAGATCCACACGTTCTTCTGCCGGTACCTTAGTCGCTGTCAGAATAGCCTACATATCCTTAAGCCATGCATCTGCTGAAATGGCATCTTCCGTGCCCTCGAAACGGCGGGGGTTGTACTTGCAAAACCTGGCTGATGCTCCTGAATCAGCCCTCACTCCTCTTTCCAAAGCCGTCTGCAATCCTTGGTTGAGCAACACATTCTGCTCTTGTAGCTGAGTGTGCATGCGCTGCTGGGCCAACATCTGATGTTGCTGAGTAGCCATCATCCCTCTCATGATCTCCAGAAGGGCTGGTGTGTCCATCTCCGCAGGGGTAGGTGGAACTGTCGGTGGTGGTGGAACATCCGGATACTGCGATCCAGCCGCTGGTTCCACTATCACTTCTTCCTGGGTAGCCTCTTGAGTTAGTACTGGCCCTTGTTGCTGACCAACAGGGTCAGGTGGTCCATGTTGCTCCTGCGGTTGTCCAGCTCTGACAGGTGCGGACGAGGTGCCCCTAAGAAAAGGGGCAAGAGAACAATCAAACGACCGGACATGAAGGATCAATGAAGTCAAAGGGTATCGGAATGTCAAGCAAGAGTTGAGAATAACGAATCAGGAGATCAAGGGGAAACATGTGTGATTGAGACATCCTATAAATCAAAACACCCCACAAGTCTGAAATCAGACCTGCATGGGCCACCACTAAAACCTTGTCACGCCCCAGAACCAGAATACTGGAGAGCGGGGGAATGACTCAGCCAGCTACGTATTACGGGTAGATGAATACCGTATAATACGATCAATGCTGTCTAACCAGACGAGGGGGTGCATACTACATAAAGGTCTTACTATGGTCATTACACATCTATTGTCTCAATCATTCAAGCAAGGAAACAGAAATAGAGAACATGTAAGATAAAGCAGTAAGGCGTCCCAAACGCTCAGTCAAAATGTTCTTGAGATCTGGCTTTACAAAACATAGCCAGATGGTATAGCAAGTATACACAATTGTTATCAGCTGCAGTCTGACTTAATTACAATCATGTAAAAGTAAGTACAAGACAATCCGACTAACATGTCGGTGCCAAACGGCTAAGTATAAAGGTAAATAACAAAACGAGCGGTGAAGTAAGGAACCCACTCGAGTCCTCCTGCAATCATGCCTCTAGTATTGACCATCTTGGAGGTAGAAGTAAGCTGGATCCTCGGGAACCGGCTCTAAATCTGGCCATGCAAAACCAGAGAGGTTAGACCTCTAATAGCAAGTACCACAAGGAAGGACGATATGAAGGACATACACCAGTAAGTAAAAGAATATAATAATAGATCTCTGCTTGCTACTAGGTTTCACATCACATCACGACACTTCGAACCAACCTCCCAACCAAACAAGGACAGAAGTTGGCCCGTCATGTCCTGACATTCTGATCATCCCAGTTAGGTAACAGAGTAGTACAGTACACAAACAAATCATCTTGAACGGCCAATCAAATTCTACGACTTGCTATTATGAGTCCCAAGTTATCCTGGAATTATGCAATTAGGGATTCCTCAGTTCTTACTATGTGCGAGCAAGGCTAGTCTATCCAGTCAATCATGTGCGCCATGCATGAATTAGACGAGTCCTAGCAGGACGCCCGTCAATATACAATATACCATAATAATAAAAGCAGATACTGTTCCCTGCCCGTGTGGCAGATTTACAGTATCTGTGGGAACTAGCCGGCCCGTCGGGTACTCGTCCCAAGGGGGCTGCCATGTAAGAACTCGGAAATCCATTCTCTCCATGCAATCATTATTTTATTTAACTTAATAGTCCCTACGTTGAGTGAAATCCCATGCCGTGGATCATGGTCATTCAAATGAGTACTTTTGTACGGGGTACGATATGCACAACTCTACAACGATACCAGTGCGGTTAGGTTACAGGTCTTACATAGCGTAATGCAACAATCAAATCTAACCACGGTAATCATGCCTTGATCATAAAGTACACATGCTTCTTTTGTAGAAAATAAATAAATAAATAAATAAATAAATAAATAGATTGAAGCCTGTATGTGCATGTATGTCAATATGTGAGATCAGCCAGTCGATTGCAATAGTTCATAACATGAACGTGTCTCATTCATTTCATTCAATAAGACGACTAGCCAGTCTCTTAGTTCCAACTAGGAACGCATGATCAATATTTAGTCCATGTCACAATCATTATCAATGGTGACAAGACATGAAAGTCATTTAGTATTACATGGGTCGAGTCTACAACTCTCAAGGTCAAGTTCCAGTCATACTGGGTATCCGTGGATCAATCATGACACAAAGCACGTTCCTCATAACAATCGTTATTTGACAACATTAACATATCATGATTTTATCAAGTTAATGCAAAAAGGCGTAAGGATATAATAGAAGAATTATCATGCCATCATTAAATGAATAATTATAAGACAATTAAAACACCCAGGTCAAGAAGTCACGCCAACAAATCTATGCTTAGGCCAAAAGTCACGCAAGAAGTCTGTGCTTAAGACCAACAAGTCACGCTAAGTCTAGCTGGGGTGAGCGTGGAAAATGGGCGTGAATAGTAAGCGTGAAAAGTGATACACGCTGGCAAGCGTGAGCGTATGAGCGTGACAAATAATTCACGCACGCACGCGCAGCGTGAGGGTGAAAAGTCATGCACGCCAAAAGTCACGCACAATGTGATCGTGAAAAGTCACGCACGCAAGCTCAGGGACAGGAGCGTGACTCAAATACACGCAGACAACGCGAGCGTGACAAATAATTCACGCACGCAAATGCGAGCGTGACTAAAAATACACGCACGCTCATGGGAACGTTAGCGTGACTAAAAATACACGCTAACATGTAAGAACACGAGCGTGACTAAAAATACACGCAGACACGTAAAGACGTGTGCGTGACTGAAAATACACGCAGACACGTAAGAACGTGTGCGTGACTGGGCTGATGTTTACGCGAGCACGTAAGAACGTGTGCGTGAAACATCTCCCAAACTCCAAGTCCTATGGAGCCTTGTTCCAGTGCCAGAAATACACGCTAATATTGGTGGTCCAAGAACCCATGAACAGCCGAAATACTATAACTTAGATCTAGAGAAAACCAGCCGTAGAAATCAAAAAAATGCTAAGAACTAATCTCTCTCAGGATCATGAGAGGAAGGGAAATGAACCATAAAAATGGGTGATTGAGAAGCAAGTTTGCACTTGCCTACTGCTGCTTGCCGGTTAGGTGGAGAAGTAATGAGAGGAAGAAGAAGAAGTAATGGTGAAAATGAAGTAATGAGGAGAGAGAAAGAGATGGAAGCTTTAAATAGGAAGATGGTGGTAGGTGGGAGTTGGGCCGGGTTCTATGGGTCCAACAAGGCTAACCCGAAAGTAAAACTAAAGCAGAAATTAAAATGCAGGAAATAAAATTGCAGAAATATAATTGCAGAAATAAAATTGCAGGAAATAAATTAACATGAAAATTAAAGAGCAGCTAATTAATTAACATGAAAATTTAAAGAGCAGATAATAGAATTGCAGAAAAATAAAGTGCAGAAAATAAAATGCAAATAATTAATTAACATGAAGTTATAGGAATTTAAATACAGGATACTACATGATAAATACTAAATAAATACATTCAGGCAATATACGTATTAGAATACGCATTCCGGGAACGGGGAGTGACACTTCTCCTTATCCTAAAAGAAGATGAGTATAAAAGCATTAGCATAGAGGACTTCAGTTCCCCGTGATTTACCATTTCTCTATAAGTTGTCTCGCCAGAACTCTAGGTTTAGCATTTCCCCAGGTTCATAAAAAAAAAAAAAAATCTACCAAACAAATCTAGCAAACCATGAAACTCTCCTCAGATATCCTCCCGCTACCTGGTTATTTCCCATATGTTGCCATATCCATTCTGACAACAGTCGCCCATGGAGACATCCCTGCACCTCCCAGATCCTAGCACTTGGGCTCGGATTTTGCAAAGGCTTGTGGTGTAGGCTCCCCTATTCATGGGATCAGATTCTCTTTCCAACCATAGCCTCTATGCACAAACCCCTTCCAGCCATCTTTCTACCATTTAAATATGATCATCAGTTAAGAGCCCTACTGTTAGCCAATTCAGTATCTACATCAATCCCTGTGTGAGTAGAATGTTTTCCTTCTAGAAAATCCTCACATGTTTAAACCTTCTGAATATTATGGTTAATATGTCGCCATATCCTTCTCACAACAGTCGCATATGGAGAAACCCCTGCGCCTCCCAAGTCCTAGCACCTGGCCTTGGATTTTGCAAAGGCTGTAAAACTCTTACAGTCAAGCTTGATGGTGCAGGCTCCCCTATTCATGGGATCAGATTCTCTTTCTAATCAGTAGCCTCTATGCACACACCCCTTTCAGCCATCTTTCTAGCATTTTAAATTTGATAATTAGTTAAGAGTCCTACCATAAGCCAATTAGGTATTGACATCAATCCTTGTGAGAGCAAACTGTTTTTGTTCTAGAAAGTCCTCACATTTTAAACCTTCTGATTATAGAAGTAAGAAAACAAATTAAGGTGCAAATCTACATGTACAAATATCAAATATGCACACAGAGATGTATACATATAGACATGCATACATCACATGGTTATACTTGATAAGATCATCGTATGGATTACTATAGGAATACCAAAAAGCTCGATCATGCGAAATGCCCAAGTACATATATCCCTCAGTTCACACCATGCTACAAATAAAAATTGGTCCCAGTTTCTATTAAGTAGGTTGTGTGAAAAAAAATATCTTAGGAAAAGCAAATTGGCCAAAGTAATTTTTCTAACAGTGTATAGATCAAATCCATTACTGAGACCAATCAGCTTCAGTTTGCGAATATGAATTGGGTAAGATAAAAAGAAGAAGAAATACAAGAATACAGGAAACAATGTAACAGAAGAAAGAAAATTTTGCAAGATGCCATGATTATACAACAATAAGAACAACGACAACAACAACAAAGCCCTCCAAATTCTTGGGAAGATGTCATGTTTATAACATGAAAACACATAAAAAGGTCAACAAGAGTTCATACATGCAAAGAGTTCAGAAACTTAATTGCAAAGGCAGAGTGAACAATATGCACTCATCCATCGAACCAGGGAAAATTGACTCAAGTTCATTCGGTATTGAGTCATTTATTTGTAGGAATAAATCTCTGCAAAAATTGTCCCATTAAAGAGGGAATAGTTCTTTTTTCTTAAACTTATTATACAATTTACTTGGTTATTCACAAGCACAAGCTGACCCAATTTAACAAGACATCTTATGGTGTCTTAGGCACGCGTGTCCTTTTTCTTTAATCAAAACAGATATGACCATATAGAATTATGCCACAGTGAAACCATCTAAGTATCAATAGGACATATATCTATGACTTGTAAGGCAAACTAGGCACAAGTATTTAAAATCAAGGTAGTCAAAGGCGTAAGGCGCACTCGAGGCATAAATGGTCCATATTGCCCAAGGCGCAAGGCGCACTTAAGGCGCGCGCCCGAATGAAGTGAGACACAAAAATAATAAATAATAAAAATATACATAAATAAATAACTAATACATTAGTAATGTAAGAAATAAACTACATAACATTAAAACCAACAAAACTGTTAAAATATAACCAAGTGAACTAGCGGTGCAACACTAGCAATTAACAACTAACAAGAATTTGTGTTCTTCCTACCACGCTTTTAGTAAATTTTTAGTTTTTCTAGTTCAACTGTAGCCAACTTTGGTAACCGTGGAAAGGGCTATCTCCCTCTTACTCGTATGTGGTAAGGCTATCTCCCTGCCTCGAAGTTCTTGAAAAATAAAACACACACAAGGCGCCTAGGCGCGCCTTTTCTGGTTGCGTCTTGCTGAAAGACACGCCTTAGGCACACCTTGGGTGCGCCCGGAGAACTGTGCCTCGCACTAGGCGAGGCGCAGCTACTGCACCTTGCTGCAAGACGCGCCTTTGACTACCATGTTTAAAATTTACGTTAGTAAAAAAAATGATTTCCAAACTTGAAGATTTTCTACGGAACAAATGACATATATATATATATATATATATATATATATATATATATATATATATATATATATATATATATATTTCTGACCTCAATGCAGATTATATAGTCCTGGATCCGTGTCTTCAGCTGTTGGGCTAAATGGCCTTTAAAGAATCCAGTTGAAAAAAGGAAAGCAACAATAACACCTTGCCACCATGTTAGGAATACAATAGATTTGACAGTAAGAAATTTGGCAAGCGGCTTGATATGATCCAACTTCTCCTTAGTTACAGAATAGAACTGTATAAGGCAATACATGGCCCATGTCTGGCTGAAATTCAAAACAACTGCTAGATATGGATATCTGCCAACCAAAAAGGAAAGTATCGTGAAAAAATTGCAAAATTTATGATATTCATATGTTTCATTATATGCCGAGAATGTGACTAACTGATCAACTAAAACACTTGCAAAATAAATGGATATGATTCACAACTTCATAGGTACACTCTTAAAGACTATGCATCTGATATTCAAGATAGAAGAATAGTCTTACCCATAATGCCACTCAAATGTCCCTTCGCCATATACACCTAAAAATTCTAAAATAATTGCTAATAGAGCGGATATTGTCTTCAATATCATCTGGACAAAGAAACCTGCTTGTAAAAATCATTGAAAATTTGCAAGCAAAAAAGACAAACCAACCTACATGATCATATAGGAAAACTTACATATTGAACAATACCGATTTTCACATCGTAATAAAAATGTGGACCAAGGTACCAGTTCTTCAACAAGCAATTCAACGGAAAGGGATGTCTTATAATAATGTCTTCGTATTCATATTGACCTTCCAAAAGTGGCATGCTTGAAGTGATTTCAGCCTGCTTCTCCATAAGCTTGATTGTATTTTCCTCACCGCCTGTAAGAATGAAAAATCTTCCAATCAACATGGGAAAAAGTAAAATGCAGCATTCAATTCTTTATTCAAACAAGTAAAATATTAAAATATAGCAAGACGCCAAGAACACATCGCCAGGTCGACTCATTGTCACAACAACACCTCACCAGGTTGACAAACCGTAGCCTAGGCTCATTCTCAACTTGACTAAGCATTAAGTCAGCTCAGTGTGACACAATTCATCATTGAATAGATGTGTCGTCTTGTCACGATGGCCCATCATGTCACGACGACTTAATAAGCAGGGATACTTGCTGCCACATCACATACACTCGTATGCAACTTATCGACAAGCCGACCCATTATCAGATCAACCCAACTCGTCCTTACGGTCGGGCACAACACCTCACACGCATTAATATTTCGAAAATCTCCAAAAACTTATTAGACACAAAAATATGCGAACATATGAGAGAAATTAATATTAAATAACCTCCCCTCCAATCAGACAACGACACATGGTTAACAATAATTTAAGGAGCAAGACATCATCCTGTGTCAAACAGGAAGAAGTTCCCCGCATACAGAACACAGATTTCAGAATCACTGATTCCCAAATCACAATGAAGTATTTTACGTAGATTACAACAAACCCTCGCTCTTTACAAAGGCTGAACACAAGCAAGGACAAGCAAATAACAAATTTTACCTGGTATAGTAAAGGGAAGATCAGTGAACATTTATGCCAGAGGCACAAAGACACTTTCCTCTAGGAACCGAAAAAGAACCAAACCAAACCCAAAAACCGTGGGTCAGGTTGGTGTTTAAGAATCAAAATAAAACCGAAAACTTACTACAGCTTCCACGACAGTTCACTCATATTTTGTATTGACTTTCTTTATCATCTAGCAGAAAAGTTACTTTTGCACATGACATGGATTTATTCCTAAACATGGCCAACATAAGAATAAAAAGCTCTCCAAAAATGATGTTTATCAAACTAAGGCAAGTCTTCTGCCAACACATGATTTTTTTACCATAAAAATTGAGCACAAGTTATTGTGCAAAAGTATTTAAGAAATAGAATGAAAGTTTGAGCATAAATTAACTTAGTTTAAACAGAAACGATAAAGAAAATGAGATGGTACAGTAAACATACCTAAACATGCGATCAGATACTTCTCAAAGCAATACAAAGCAAAGGCCTCATAACAATCCCGCATTATTTCACAAGTGAATGCAACCTTTGAGTTCAATAATGAAAAAAACTGGTGAAAGAACATCAGTAATTAGAGTGTCAGCTACTGTCATAAAATCTCGATAAGGTTGTGTCTCAATGCAATTCTAGATAAATAGCTGAAGCCTACACGAAATGATTTCAAATAGCACTTAAAAGGATATCATGATCAAAAGAAATAATACATAGATACATAGCTGAAGGCTACAAAATCATATTTGAGAATTTATGGTTTTATTTTTATCAGGACACAATTTGTGATCCAAAGGATATCAAAACAAAACTAACATTGTGAGATCAGATCATTCCATTCTTCAATTTAGAATATCCTTTGGTAAATTGCACTGAAATGAAGATTGGACATGTTCTCTTCAATATTCGGGGATCCTTGAAACAGAATGGAAAGTTTAATTCCTGATAACTAGGTTCTACCAAGATATATGGGTAAAATTCAACGTACCGATTCCACTGCATATACAGGAACGATTAGAATGAGTCCAATGAGAAACTTCTGCTCCTGAATAGAATACCATGCATTAGTCATCCAAGTACCACATAATATGTATAAGCAACAAGTTATAACCTCAAAATGTATTTGCATCAACAAAAAATGGCCATGATTAGCAACAACCAGAGGACTAATGCTACATAAAGGGCTAGTTTGGTTCCCATTTGGTGTTTGCCACTTTCGGCCATTTTTGTATGGTTAAACAGCAAACATCATGAACCAAACAGATTCAGTTTGCCGTTTGGCCAAGATACCTGCAGAATGGCAACGTTCCATTTGAAATGGGAATCAAATTAGCCCAAAGATGACAATCTTATGGATGTGGAAAATATGATGTCAAAAGAACATTAATACAAGAACAGATAGATGAAAACAAAAAAGATATTTAAGGGTTAAAAATGATATACCTCAGGCTGATTATAAACAGCAAGATGCTCGAAAATAAGAAACAAGGATAGCACAACTGCAGCCATTACAAATATTCCTGCACTCAAGATCGGCCAACTTGATAATATATTTGACTGCACATGCAAGAAATGCGAGAAAATCTTCATTGTCTGGCTCGACGCCTCGGCCATAGAAATAAACAGCAGCAGCAAACAGAAAACTTCTTTCCACACCATTCTAGAGGAACAACTATTGCAATGCTGATTCCCAAACAAGAAAAGGCATGCCAGACTCAAAACTTGACAATTTACTTGGAACAGGTATCCTGCTCTGCTGCCAAACTGTACAACTTAATGAAGATAATCAGATCACAGCGTTGTTGCTTAACGCTCTATACACTATAAATTAGCAGCTGAATACTTTCTCCACGCGACCAATATACTTTTTTGTATGACTTGCACCAAATCAATTTGCACGCCAAGGCTTGACTCAGAAGGCCTAAAGACCAACAGAAATGACATGTCAGGTAAAGGCCACCACGGTACCCAATATTTTGAAACTATGGAGAGAGAAAATTCCATGAGCTACAATATATACGTCCTGCTCAATTTTTCTGTTGCAAATATGGTAAAAGTGACACCAATTAGTGCCCATAATACTTGCTGACAGAAGTTGATCAAAAGCCAACCAAGTAGTACTAATTAAACCAATTTAACATGAAATGAAGAACACCGTAAAACTTGTGAGGGAGCGAGTCCAAAAATATTTGGTTTTTTGAAGTAGGTATGGAGCAATAGAGCCGAAACTTGTAACTTCAAGGAAATGAAATACCTAGCGTCTTTTACCATTAATTCAAAAAAAAAAAGTTAATTTATGCAGCAAACCCTAATTTCCGAACAACCCATCACCTCTTCTAAGTCCAATTCTACATTTCTCAATTTGCAGACAACAAAGCAAACTGATATGTCAATCACGATCATAGCACTTGGCACTTGCACAAAGAATTTGATCCAAATACAACCAAGTAATACATCAACTAATTCGATGTGAAAAGCTATTGAAAGTCATTTTCTTGCAAATCAAACTAGTTATTGAAGAATGTCTCTTCTATTCTAAAACTTGAGACGTAGAAACTCCACACACTATTTATGAAGTGGGTAAGGTATAATAAGGCCTATAACTTCTAACTTCAAAGAAGATCTTCCTTACGCAGTAGAACCATAGATAGTCTCCTACCCAACAATGTTTCGGAGGTCATTTTTGGTATGAGCCACTTAACATACATAATACACCCCCAGCATATTTTCTAGTGCAGATAAATCTACTAGTTGAATGAATCTAACACACGGCCAACTAAATAATAATTTACCAAAAAATTAATACCGGGAACAGAAATTCTTGCAAGCCAAACTTTGAATAATGCTGCTTATGTTCTAAATACGTTGTATTATCAAACATTGAACACCAATTCGTGCAATAGAAATCCTACAAAAAAGTTACATGTCAGATAGGAACCATGGACACTCCAAAAAATTAGCACCTTATCCATGGCACATTGTATCAGACACGACTACTATACGCATAAAATAAACTAGGACACTCCAAAACCACTGCCATGTTCATGTATCCATGTTGTGCAAAAAAAAAACAGCTTTTTCCCTATGAATTGCTCAATATATAACCTAAATCCCACAATGCTAGCTAGAAGAATTTGATTCAAAGAAGAGTGCTACTTCCACTGTAATAGGAAAACTCGATCAAGAAGCCAACTCCATCGTCGTTTACTAAAACCCTAATTTCGAACCAACCAAGCGATACTTCAACAGAAACTGCTCAACGAACAATGCTCCTCCTATCACGATTAGAAAACTCCATTGAGAACTCGACTTTATCAAGCTAGCACAGAAATCCTCATTTCCTCGTCGTTAAATACGCAGAAAAAAAAAACTAAAAATAAAAAATAAAACTTTTAAAAAAGGGATTTTTCTTCCTCCTCTTCCCTTGCTGTCGCTGAGCCCGAAATCTATCAAAAACCCAAAATAATTTGGGTAGAAACTGAGTAGAAGATCGATATTTTTGGGAAAGATGTATACGTATGGGATTCTTCTTCTTCTTCCCAAAGAGTCACGAAACCCTTTCTTCGAGACGAGGGTTTCTCGAATCTTGAGGGACACGTGTATAAATAGTACGTATCCAGGAATTGATCGTGTGGTATATTTAATTTGGATTGTTTTACCAACCACTCAAAAAAAGAAACGAAAATTTTCACTGAAAGCATAAAAAAAATTTATAAATTTACACGTAAAGCATAATGTTTTTAATAATTACATACGGAGCATAAGAACGTCCATCCGAAGGACGTTTTCATTTAAATATGAATTAATTTTGACGACCGTTAGCGAAATAACGAGAAGGAAAAATTATCCAAAAAAATAAAATAAAATAAAAAAAACGCCGATCCGAAAAGCGTTTCCAGCTTATCTGTCACCCTCGGATGCCGCGCCTGTCACCCTTCGGCTGCCGCGCCTGTCAAAAAAATATTATCAAAAAAAAAAAATTAAAATCTGAGGGAAATGCCCATCCAAAGGGCGTTTCCTCCTACTTACCTGTCACCTGTCACCTGTCACCTGTCACCTCTGCCACGTCCGCTCGGTCATAAAAATTTTCGAAAATAATTTGAGAACTCAAAGTCATAGTAGTCCCAGTATAAAAATATGAACCTTGTGGTTTAAATCAGTTATATGCAATGAGATATGAAACTGTCCCAGTAGTCCATTGCACTGGAGGCCTCAGAGTAAGATATTTTAGTGAATATGTGAAACTTTGTCATTTATGAGATGAATAAAATCTCATCCTTCTCTCATTCTTTGAAGGCAGCGGTGAGAGTACAGGGTACGGACTGCATTCATTTCAAGTTGTCTTTTAACATTTAACATGTAGTATTGGTGTCTGTCCATCTTTAGTCAAGAATTCTATTTCGTTGCCCGATGTAGACTTATTGATAAGGTATGTGAATATTGTGACAGGTGGACATGTTCGCCACTATCAAAGGAGAGTATGCTGGGGTCAAGTTGTTATACGGGCCGGGCCGGGCCGGCCCGAAGCCCACATTGGGCGGGCTGAACCGGGCTCGGGCCAAGCCCAGCCCGGACCGGAGCAGAAAGCGGGCCGGGCCTGGCTCGGCCCGGTGAGAAAAATTGCAGCCCAGCCCGGCCTACAGGACCGGTGGGTGAGGGGCTGGGCCGGGCCGGTTCGGGCCAGCGGGCCGGGCCGGGCCCGGGCTTGGGTTGGGCCGGTCCGGGCTTGGTTTTTGATTTTTTTTTTTTAAAAATTGATAAAGTTTATGTTAAAAGTATATAAAAGTTTATAAAGTTTATAAAGTTTTTATTTGAAAAAATTGATATTTTTATTTGTTTAAGTTAAATTTTTAAAGTATATAAAATTATTTATAAAGTTTATTCTAAGTGTATAAAGTTTATTTAAAGTTTTTTTAAGTATTTGTATAAATTTTAAACATTTTTCCCTCCTTCTTTTTCCGGGCTTGGGACCGGCATAGACGAAGTTATTGTACCCGTTGACGATCCCGTGCTACCCATTGACGATCCCGTGCTACCTCCAGCAAAAGAAAGAAAAAATCAAAGTATTGGGAATTTTTTTAAGTATTTGTATAAATTTTAAACATTTTTCCCTCCTTATTCTAAGTGTACCCATTGACGATCCCGTGCTACCTCCAGCAAAATTTATTTGAGTTTGAGATGCAGAAATTGTGTCATTCCCGTAGCAGGTCTCGTAGTGTCTTGAAATTGTACCAGTGCCACCTCCAGTCTTCCATTTGTATATGTTGGCACATTTCTTGCACTGTGCCGCGTACGCTATTGGATTTCCTTTCGGATCTAAAACAAGAGAATCATCGGGATTAGTTTGATAAAGAATAACAAAAAATTCCCAATACTTTGATTTTTTCTTTCTTTTTGGCACATTCCGAGTGGAACTCGCAATTTCAGGAGGGGATCCTACTAATTCTTCAGGAGTATCATCAGGAATAGGATTTTGCTCAAAATAAGTATTAAAATATTCATAAGTATTTCCGGCATCACCGGTAGGTGGGTTAGAACCTTGTCCGGCCATTATAAAAAATTAATGTAAATTTTTAGAAGAGAGGGAGAGAAGAAAAATACACCGAAAAAAAATTCCCGAAAAATAAAAAAAGAGTAAGTAATATTTAATAAGTAAGATTGGGAGAGAGAGAGTAAGAAAAATACAAACAAATTTTGTTCAAACAATATAAAACAATTTTGAATTTTTAAGAGAGAAAGAGAAGAAAAAATATTAAATCGGACGCCGGATTTCGGAGCTTGAGCCTTGAGCGGGGTTGGGAGCTTCTTCGCAAATTGATGGAAAGCCGGATTTAGTTTAGAAAAACTTGTATGAAGATTGAATGAGTGAATTGTGTATGAAAAATAAATTTTATGGGCTATTTATAGGATTTTTCCCATGCCAAATGACCCCCTCTACCCTCAAAATAGAGTTGTTGGAGTGGTTTTTTGGTCATTTTCTTGAAAATGACCAAAATACCCCTCCAACGTTTTAATAACAGCTATATTATGGGGGTATTTTGGTAAAATACCCCCTCCAATTCAAAAAAAATATATATATATAAAAAAAATAAAAAATAAAACCGGTTCAGACCGGGCTAGACCGGGCCGGGCCGGTTCGGGCCTACCGGGCCTAACGTTAACATTTAAAAAAAAAAAAAATAAAATTCCGGTCCGGGCCGGGCCGGGCTTGGGCTCGGAGGGGGAGGCCCGACCCGGACCACTGGGACAGGGGGGGCTGGGCCGGGCCGGGCTAATAGGGCGGCGGGCCGGGCGGGCTCGGGCCGGGCACCGGGCCGCCCGGCCCATTTTACAACTTGATGCTGGGGGTAAGAGCATCTCCAACCCTATTGTCTTATTTTGTGTTGTTAATCCTATGTGGCATGAGACACAAGACAATGTCTTGTATAGGTGGCAAGGTTATATTCACAAATGACAATGGATTTAAAAATTCATCTCCAATGCAAAAGTATTAAGAAGACAATACAAATAATTTTTTACAACTTCCAAGACAACTTTTACTCTTCTACTTATTTTTATAAATATTTTTATTCACAAATGATGATGTGGACATAAAGACATTGTGAAGTGCATTGTCTAGATCTAGACAACCAACTTCACATTGTCTTTGCCATGTCATTGCCATGTCAACTCCACACTTTATTTCACATTTGCATTGGAGAAGTACTTTTGGAAAAAATGGTTGTCATTCCTATGTGGCAACCATTTTTTTCAAACTCACAATAGGGTTGGAGATGCTCTAAGCATTACTGTTCATACACTCAAAAGTCAAATGTTATAATCAGTGTTCTACTGAATGGTTTATGATGAGTTCAGTCCCACTTGCCACTGATTAGTCAACTAATTTGAGGAAACGCCCTTTGGATGACAGGTAGGCAGGAGGAAACGTCCTTCCGATGGGCGTTTTCTTCAGGTTTTAATTTTTTTTTTGATAATATTTTTTGACAGACGTGGCAGCCGAAGGGTGACAGGTGCGGCTTCCGAGGGTGACAGGTAAGCAGGAAACGTCCTTCGGATGGACGTTTTCTTTATTTTAATTTATTTTTTTTGGATAATTTTTCCTCCTCGTTATCTCGCTAACGGTCGTCAAAATTAATTCATATTTAAATAAAAACGTCCTTCGGATGGGCGTTCTTATGCTCCGTATGCAATTATTAAAAATATTATGCTTTACGTGTAAATTTATAAAAATTTTATGCTTTCAGTGAAAATTTTCGACAAAGAAAATCAGAAGTTTGGATATGGATAGTTAATATGATAATGATATTTGTTACGTGAAATCGTGTCTTAATATAGTTGTGAGTTGCATTATTCAGATCTACCTAGGGTGAGAATTATTCGGTTTTGGATCCAAAATTGAACCCAACCAAACTTAACCGATTCCGTTTAAAAAAAAAATCAGTTCGGATACGGTTTTAAAATACTAAAATAATTATTATTATTTTCAAATCTCACGCACACACATAATTGGGGGATTCGAACTTTGTCGATCCCTTCGGGTGTCCGCTCTAATACCACTAGGCTAGAGCTCGAAAAAAAATTTAGTTGGTTTGAGTTTCGATTTTGGATTGGCTTCAGTTCATAACCGAAAATTGAATAAGAATGTAAATATTTTCAATTTCATGCATATTTTGTGATTAAGAATGTGTATATTTTTAAAATAAAAATTATATATATATATATATATATATATATATATATATATATATATATATATATATAATAAAAATTATATATATATATATATATATATATATATATATATATATATATATATATATATATATATAATTTTTATTATATATATATATATATATATATATATATATATATATATATATATATATATATATATATATTTTGGAATCCAACTTTGATAATTGAGCAATTAGTCCAACTTTATGCACATTTTTAAATTAAACAAATATGTGTATATAAATTATAATTTTTAATACAATTTAACCATGATTTCAACTTTTAATCAGACCCATTAAATAATATAAATAGTCTAACCGAATAAACCGAATTGATTATTCGATTTGGTTTTGGATAATTCGGTTCGGATTCAGTTTTAATTTTTTAGAATTTTGGTTTATTCGGTTTTGACTATTTTAGCTCGGTTCAAACCGAATGCTTATTCTTAATTGTATGTGGGTCTTTTTTAATGTATATTTGTATTACAAAACTATTTTGAAATAATATAAAATGTTTTAAAATTAATTTACCTTTTAGAAGGTAAACGTTTATGTAATTAGAAGTGTATAATTATTAACTGAATATTTATTCTAGTTAGAATTGTGCAATTATTAATGATTAATAACGTTAGTGAAGAGGTATACAATTTATTTATTGTTAATTAATTTAGCCTATAATTTTTTTATTATATGTAAAATGATTAGAGCTTAAATACTTGAACTTTCCACACTTTTGCACATCCAATATTGTTTTAAAATACACTTTAATATCTTATTAATTTAAAAAAAAACACTATTAATTTTTTTTACTTCTTCTTAAAACTGATGAGAGGTTATTTTTCGACCTTGCTAATATTTTTTAAGAAAAAATAACAACAATCACAAACTAGAACCACCTTTGCTTCTCTACCAGCTCTTAATTGAGTAATGTTATACTTACAATCATTATTGGTTTAAGCTTTACAACCGCCTATCTGCCATCTATTAAGGACTTGTTTGGTAAAATGGATTTGCATTTAGATTTGGATTTGAAAAATTCAAAATTCAAATCCAAATTTAACTCCAGCGAAACATATGATTTGGTAAACTATAATTATGATTAATAATCATGATAATAAAATATTAATTAATAAAATAATAAATAAATAAATTATAGTTAGTCATTATAATTATAATTATAGTTATGATTAATAATTAAACTATTAGTATATTTATGATAGTAGTTATGATTAATAAATTATTAATTAGGATATAATGATGATTATAAAGACGATTAATAAATCATTAATTAAAATTTTAATAATATATTAAATTATGTAATTATTAATAATCAGTTATTAATTTTGATGATAATTATGATTAATATATTATTAATTAAAGATTATAATAAAATAGTAATTAATAACTTACAATTAAGATTATAATTAATACTAATAATTATTAATTAAGATTACAATTAAAGTTTATAAATTAAAATTATAGTTATGATTAATAAATTATATAATTATGATTAATAACGGTATAAATTATTAATTAATATATAATGATGATTATAATGACGATTAATAAATTATTAATTTAAATTTAAATAATATATTAATTATTAGATTATTAAAAAATAAAGATTATAGTTATGATTATAAATTAATAAATTAATAATTAAAATTATGATGAAATATTAATTAATATAATTAACATAATTAATAATTAATGTATTTAAGTGATGAACATTTACATTAATTAAGAATAAAAAAAATTCATATATAAAATAATAACTAATTCTTACTTAAATTTTAATTATTTTTATTTATTTAATTATTAGATAGTATTAATTAAATATTTAATAGAACAATAAAATTATTTTAAAAAAAATATCCAACTTTCTTTCTTCCAAATTCAAAATTTTGATTTGGTACCAACTTTCCATATCCAAATCCAACTCCAACCAAACATAGAATTTCATGGATTTGGCTCCAAATCCATAAAATTTTAAATTTCAGCTCCAAATACGATTTACCAAACATGTCCTAATTGAAGGAGAGGGGAGGAGAGTGGGACCCATGTTTGCAGAGGGACAAGAGTGGTTGTAAGAAGATTGTAGGTATTTCGCAGTAAAATTAGCATTTTCCCTTTTGATTAGATCCAGAGGCACCTGCAGCTACAATGTCAAATATATAAATTTTTAGACTGAACATAATTTTATGAAGAGTAATTAATGTATGCCTATCACTCTTAATTTTAAAAGGAAGATTATTGTCAAATGCTAATAGTACGTAGGACACAACAGGGCCGAGTGTTATTAGTTGTCACCTTCTAAACAAGACATAAAACTAGACTATGAAAACACCTCATATAAATCAAGTTTCTCTTCTTCTTCTTTTTTTGGTGATACTACCCCCCAACAAAGCAGTAAAAAAAAAAACGCAAAACTAATAATAATAGAGTAGAATAGTAAGATATATAAAAACAGGAGAATATAGTCTGGACAGTTTTTTAGCATGTGCAAGTTGTGCGATCGCACATGGTCCCAGAAACTGAAATGTCCCCAAACTTTTAGGTATATATTACTAATGTGAAATCTCCAATGTTATATTTAGGTCTCCATATTTTTTAGAAACCACACTAACAAGGTCCTAACTCCTTAGAATGTCACAAAAGACCTTTTTTAGAGTGGTTAAAATTTTTTTTTTTTTTTTAATATTTGTAGAGGACCTTGTCAAAAACGACACTGAATGTAGGCTATAGGCAGATACCCAAACTAACAACAAACTAAGAAAAACCCGACATAATTCAATAAAACCAAATATCCAACAACAGATCTAAATTATTCATACAACAAAGATACCCATTTTACTCTGAATTAAACCATAGCTAATACTGGATGATAGCAAACAAGCAATCAATTGCTGCACTTATTGTTCCAAAGGCCAAATAAATAGAGATCGACCCGAAAATATTTTCTTGAGAAAAAAAAAAGCACAATTTGTTTCGTTGGAGGTCACAAGCTGATAAATTAAAACACATACTCAAAAATCACTATCCAGAAGTAGCAAACTAAAATTTAAAATGTACAGGAAGAAATTATTTCAGCAATATTCAACAAGGGCAAGAGCAACAGATCAAAAATAACCTACAAATAAATGCAGGAACCAAGGTGATTGTGCAATAAACAAAGGTACCAAGTAGGAAAGATTATAGTTCCATTATTGCAGCATCCCCAGGTACCAGAAAACTAGCAAAAAAAAAAAAGCAAGCCCCTCAGTCAATTTCAGGCAAACAAAAAAAAACTAGAAAAATCTCAAAACTATATGAAAGTCGCAAGGAAAATGTTCCAGAGCCTCTTGCTTCCTTGTCATGATTGTATTGTTTGTGCAGCTACAATTCACAAGTGAACCAACTGATATCAAGGTTCCTTACAAAGTCAATACTTATTGTTAGAAGCAAAATAAGCCGCATAAGTTCGGATAAGAAGTCTACAAAGCCAGGTGGATACAATGCAAAAGTATCATCCATTTTATTCTTAAGTCAATACTTCTTGTTACTTGGGGCTGCAGACGACGTGAGATAGGACTGCCAACAAAATTAGCAGCCCTACTGTTTGGACACACCAAATAGGACTGCAACTAAGTTGGTACTCCTACTTGTTAAAAAAATTTCGAACTAGCTCCAAGTAAGAAATGGGGTGGCAAACTTATAAATTTTTTGAAAAATTTTGGGCTAGCCCCTCGCAAAATGTGGAGTGCCCTTAGAATTAGCCTTGGCGAACCTCTCGACTATTTATTTTTCGAACAATAGAATGTTACCAACTAAAATAATTTGGCAGGCTTTGAACAGAGAGTGATTGAAGACTAGAAGTTGCTTCTTCTTATATATATAATGCAGAAAAGGAGTAGTGAAGTGTTGGTGTTTTATTCTATGTGTTGTGTGTGTTCACAACATTCTATTGTTAAAAGATAGTCCCACATCGGAAAATCACACCAATATGTATCTCTATATATTACTTATGAAGGAATAGAGAGATGCACATGGGTTGAGGGCCCAATGGAGGGTGCCATGTGGGGGGATTTTACATAGAGGTGAGAATAAGAAACCAACTTTTGGCCAAAATGAAAATAGATTGGAGCTAAGCCCCGCGACTCGGGCTCGGGCTCGGGCTCGGACTTGGGCTAATGGGCTTTTGAGGCTTAATGTGGCTTTTTGATGGCACTTAACGTCCGCGGGTCTTGTGGGCTCAGATCCGGAAATGGCTCAGATCCAGAAAATCCGGATCTGGCATTAAACCAGGGCGTGCGTTCAGAATTTGAAAAGCCCATCTCGTGCCTATAATATCAGAAGCATCTCCTCTCTCTAAGGTTACAGAAAATAATCAGAGAATTTCCAGAGAGAGAGAGAAGTGCTGCTGCTATTCCGAGGAGTCGTCGACATTTTTGGCCAGCGTTCTAAAGTTCTCTTCGGACTTGCTGGTTCCTGGAGGCTTGTCCGTAAGGCGGATATAGCTTTGAGCGCCGGTGATCTTTCACCCCAGCAGGCTTTCTTCTTCCTCCGTTGCCTTCGAGAATACCGTCGCTTCTCTTTAGAAGTTATACGGTTCTGTTGCCTTCGAGAATACCGTCGCTTCTCTTTAGAAGTTATACGGTTCTGTTGCCTTCGAGAATACCGTCGCTTCTCTTTAAAAGTTATACGGTTCTGTTGCCTTCGAGAAATATTACGAAATCTCTTTAGATTCTCGTAATACAACATCACCTTCTTTAGGGTGTTGTTGCTGGAAACATTGTCTTTACAATAGTTTCTGAAAACGTGTTTTTCCATCGATTGTTCGCCAAGGGACTAACAATCTCAAAGCTATATCGAAAAGATGGATAACTCACGTGCATCGCTCGTCAATACCGACTTTAACAAGTTGGAGAAATTCGACGGCGAACATTTCCAAATCTGGAAACGGAAAGTAACCTTAAACATTCAACTCGTGGAAGTTGATCACGTGCTGAATGAGGAAGAACCGATCGTTCCAACCACCGGAACCGCAGAAGTTATTGCAGCTGCTAAGTCCAAGCAGGCAAAATGGATTAGAGAAAACAGTATCTGTAAACTGTTGATTCTCAATAGCATGGAAGACTCTCTGGCAGAGTCCTACTCCAAGAAGAATTTTGCCAAAGAGATTTGGGACTCCTTGGGGAAATTGTACGAAGATGACGAGAATCGGTCCAAGATCTTCTTGGTTGAAAGATACCACAAGTGGACCTTCGAAGATGAGAAGGCTATGCTGCCCCAAGTAAAGGAGTTTCTGAAGCTGCGCCAAAAGTTGGATGACGAGAAGATGCCTCTTGTCGACAAGTTTGTCGTTGGAGGAATCGTCTCTAAACTTCCTGCGGGTTGGAGCAACTTCTATGCAAGGATGCACCGCAAGAAGCTGGACATATGTATGGAAGATCTCCTGCAAGAGATCTATGTTGAGGACGAGATGCGCTCTCAACAGAAGATGGATTCTCTGTCCAAACAACTGGCGAAAGCAAATCTGGTCCAAACCAGAGAGTACAAGGGGAAGCAGGCGGCTTCTCCTCACAAGAAGAAGAAGGACTTCACTAATCTGAAAGTAAAGAGTCCTTCATTCAAGAATCAGAAGTCCAAGTCCCATGTGACTTGTTACAAATGTGGCAAGAAGGGCCACTACAAAAGTGACTGCAAGGAACCAGAAAAAGGTGAGCCTAGTAAGGTTTCTTTGGTTACTAATCTGGTTGCAATGATAGCGCAGGTTACAAATGTGGGGGTTGACTCGGACTAGTGGATAGACACTGGTGCGACATATCATGTCTGCTCAGACAAGGAATGGTTCGACTCCTATGAGCCAACTTCCGAGAAAGTCATAATGGCAAACCAGGCACAAGCTGAAGTACTGGGGATCGGTACGGTGGAGCTGAAACTCACATCGGGGAACACTCTGACGCTTCAAGGAGTGAAGCATGTTCCTGTAATTGCTAAGAACCTGATCTCTGGGAGCCTGCTTTGTAACGCAGGCTTGAGGATGGACATCAATGCTGGCCAGATGGTGATGTCCAAGAAGGGTACATTCTTCGGAAAAGCTTTCCAGACTGAAAGAATGTACAAAATTCAGCTTGTTGTAACCCAGAAAAATGATATTAATGCTATTTCTACTTTGAACTATTCTTTTGAGTTGTGGCATAATAGGCTAGGACATGTTTATTGTAAAAGAATTAACAAGATGTCTAGCCTAGGACTTATCTCCAAGTGTGGGGGTAAGGTAGAGAAATGTGAAGTGTGTGCTCAGACGAAGATCACAAGGAAACCCTTTCACAGGGTCCATCGAAGCACAGATCTTCTGGAGTTGGTTCACTCAGATATCTGTGATTTCAAGCAATTCTCTACAAAAGCCGGGATGAAATATTTTATTACTTTCATCGATGACTTCTCAAAGTATGCTTTTGTCTACCTGCTCAAGTCTAAAGACGAAGCATTCGAGAAGTTCAAGGAGTTCAGGGCCGAGGCTGAACGGCAAACTGGACAACAACTCAAAAGGCTAAGGAGTGATCGAGGCGGGGAGTATCGGTCTCATGATTTCTCATCATTCTGTAAAGAACATGGAATCATAAATGAGACGACGGCTCCGTACTCTCCTCAATCCAACGGAGTAGCAGAAAGGAAGAACAGAACGTTGACAGAGATGATGAACTCTATGCTGTTGACTGCGGGTCTTCCAAAGAGCTTCTGGGGAGAAGCTGCATTAACGACTACTTTCATTCTCAATAGAGTACCGTATGCAACTTCGGACATAACACCTTATGAACTCTGGTTCAAAGTTAGACCTAACTTGAATGTCATTCGAGTGTGGGGGTGTCTGGCTTACGTGAAGCTCCCAGATCTGAAGATTCAGAAGCTGGGGACTAGGACCACTAAGGCTATCTTCTTGGGTTATGCCGAGAAGAGTGATGCTCGGAGATTCCTTGATATAGAATCAAATCATATCATTGAATCTCGCGATGCTGAATATTTTGAAGACAAGTTTGCAAGGCACAAAAATATTGTTCTCGCGGATCTTCCGAAGAATGATGAGAGTATAAAGCAGACAGAAGTCCTTAAAGAACCAGTAGTCCAAGAAGAAGCTATTGTCGAAGAGACACCAGTTGAACCAGAACTCGCTGAGCCGTCAACTAAGCGAGTAAGAAGGCCGAAAGACTTCGGAGATGACTTCGTCACTTATCATGTGGAAGCAGATCCGCTTACCTATGATGAAGCGATGAAGACCAGAGACGTTGTATTCTGGAAGGAGGCGATAGACAATGAGATTGACTCAATCACCTCCAATAATACATGGGTGTTAGTTGACCTGCCAGAAGGAGCAAGACCCATCGGATGCAAATGGATCTTCAAGAAGAAGATGAAAGCAGATGGAACCATCGACAAATTCAAGGCCAGGCTAGTGGCTAAAGGGTTTGCTCAGAAACAGGGGATCGACTATTTTGATACTTATGCTCCAGTAGCTCGGATGACAACCATCAGATTGTTAATTGCTCTAACAGCAATACACAAACTAGTGATACATCAGATGGATGTGAAAACGGCATTCCTTAATGGCGAGCTGACAGAAGAGATCTACATACAACAACCAGAAGGTTTTGTCGTCAGAGGTCTGGAAGACAAAGTCTGCAAGTTGATGAAGTCTCTGTATGGTTTGAAACAAGCTTCCAAAATGTGGCATGAGAAGTTTGACAAAGTGATAAGGTCAAATGGCTACAAGGTCAGTGAAACAGACAAGTGTGTCTATACTAAGTTTACTGACGGAAGAGGAGTTATCGTTTGTCTATACGTTGACGACATGCTAATCCTAGGTACGGATTTAAGCTGTGTCACAGAGACAAAGAAATTTCTCTCGACCAAGTTCAGTATGAAGGACTTGGGGGATGCCGATGTTATCTTGGGGCTCAAGATCATCCGGACAGGCACGGGAATAGCACTGTCACAATCTCATTATATTGAGAAAATGCTCACTCGATACGGGTATCAAGATCTTCCTATAATTGATACACCGTACCGGAGTGATCAGAAGCTGGAGCCAAATTCGAGAAAGCGTCAAGCAATTGGAGTACGCCAGCGTCATCGGAAGCTTGATGTACGTTACTACTGCCACAAGGCCTGACATAGCTTTTGCGGTGGGAATGCTGAGTCGGTTCACTAGCAACCCAGGCGTTGAACACTGGAACGCTGTGAAGCGTGTTATGAGATATCTAAAAAAGACTCAGACATTTGCACTATATTACAGCGGAGATCCGTCAATAGTGGAAGGCTTCAGTGATGCTAGCTGGTGTTCAGAGGTGGAGAGTGAGTATTCTACAGGTGGATTCATATTCGCCTTGGGCGGAGCTGCTATATCGTAGAAATCGAAGAAGTAGACAATGTTATCTCGCTCCTCCATGGAATCTGAATTCTTTGCATTGGATGCTGCTGCAGATGAAGCAGAGTGGCTTCGGGAGCTCATGTATGATCTTCCAGTGGTTGGAGCTCAGATACCGGCAATCCCGATATACTGTGACAACCAGGCGGCAGCAGCAGCAGCATCAAATGAACTCTTTAACGGGAAGAAGAGGACTGTGCGGTTAAAGCACAGAGCAGTGAACGATCTCATCAAACGAGGCGTCATTGCAGTGATCGATGTTCGGAGTCAGGAGAACCTGGCGGATCCGTTCACGAAAGGCCTCAAACGACAGCTGGTCGAGGACACAGCAAGGAAGATGGGTTTGAAGGCATTCTAATATTGTGTCATTATAATCCTATCAATAAATTTTATGTTATTGGTTCAAAGAGAAATCTACCAGATATCTAATTTTTTGATTCAAGGGAGGACTATTGACTGGAAAAATATTAGTTAACAGTGGGTACTTGTTCTGCGGAACATGGAAGGGTTTCGGACCCAGAACCACTGTTGTCTACTATGAATTTTCTACGGAAAATTGATCCTGTGGGAAGGATGGCATAATGTCTTAATGAGTTCTCAGACTGAGTGAAGGTCTGTTATGTTTTACAGGAAGCATGGTAGCACAGCACTACAAGGAGTGTGACTCCATGCTATGTGTGGCGGTGACTCCACCATGAGGTTCTCGAAAGAGGTAAATCCTCGGCTATGTTAGCCAAGTCACAGCGGCGTAGCACCGCAAATAGGCAGTTGGCCTAATGCTGTATATTGAATTAAAGAGGGATGTAGTCAGCACTACAAAGAGGAGGTGTTCCTCATGTTACGGGTGGCACGACACCACAATGAGGTAAACCCGGCTAGGGATAAAGCCTCGGCCTTGCAAGCCATGTCGTAGTGGCGTAACACCGCACAGAAGCGTAAGGCTTCATGCTGGGTAGTTTGGCACTACAAAGGGGCTAGACCTCATGTTACGGGTAGTATGACACTACGATGAGGTTCCCGGTGATTCGGGGTAAGGTCCTCGGCTTAAGGCCATGTCATAGCGGCGTAGCACCGCAAAGGAAGCGTTGGACGCTTCATGCCATGTCTCTTTAATAAAGAACTCACCTATAATGTATGGACAGAAAAATAGGCCGTTTCTTGAGGGTAAATTTGTAGACGCCCAAAATACATACATTGAAATCCAGGCTGGCACAAGGCCTTTAATGTGCAGCCAGAAGCACAGATAACTACATTATGTGAGTGGGAAAAATTACAGTTGTGGTACAGAATTCAAGGTGTAGTCCATTCTTGTATCATACTGTTGTTCAACCCAGGCGGGAAGATTCAAGTCGTCAGCGACATCTATCATAATGCATAATGGACAGTTATTATGTGGAACGCTTAACTCATATATATAGATATATGTGGGGGATTGTTGGTATTTTATTCTATGTGTTGTGTGTGTTCACAACATTCTATTGTTAAAAGATAGTCCCACATCGGAAAATCACACCAATATGTATCTCTATATATTAGTTATGAAGGAATAGAGAGATGCACATGGGTTGAGGCCCAATGGAGGGTGCCATATGGGGGGATTTTACATAGAGATGAGAATAAGAAACCAACTTTTGGCCAAAATGAAAATAGATTGGAGCTAAGCCCCGAAGGGGCTTAGCGACTCGGACTCGGACTCGGACTCGGACTCGAACTCGGACTCGGACTCGGACTCGGGCTCGGACTTGGGCTTGGGCTTGGGATAATGGGCTTTTGAGGCTTAATGTGGCTTTTTGATGGCACTTTGCACTTAGCACGACAGCTCGTCGCTAGGCGCATTGTGCTCTTTAGTTGCGCTCGTGTGCGAGCCTCTGCGCGGCCTGCGTGGCGTACGGGTCGTACGGGTCGAGCGGGTCGAGCGGGTCGAGTGGGCCGTTCAAATTATGTAACGTCCGCGGGTCTTGTGGGCTCAGATCCGGAAATGGCTCAGATCCAGAAAATCCGGATCTGGCATTAAACCAGGGCGTGCGTTCAGAATTTGAAAAGCCCATCTCGTGCCTATAATATCAGAAACATCTCCTCTCTCTAAGGTTACAGAAAATAATCAGAGAATTTCCAGAGAGAGAGAGAAGTGCTGCTGCTATTCCGAGGAGTCGTCGACATTTTTGGCAAGCGTTCTAAAGTTCTCTTCGAACTTGCTGGTTCCTGGAGGCTTGTCCGTAAGGCGGATATAGCTTTGAGCGCCGGTGATCTTTCACCCCAGCAGGCTTTCTTCTTCCTCTGTTGCCTTCGAGAATACCGTCGCTTCTCTTTAGAAGTTATACGGTTCTGTTGCCTTCGAGAATACCGTCGCTTCTCTTTAGAAGTTATACGGTTCTGTTGCCTTCGAGAAATATTACGAAATCTCTTTAGATTCTCGTAATACAACATCACCTTCTTTAGGGTGTTGTTGCTGGAAACATTGTCTTTACAATAGTTTCTGAAAACGTGTTTTTCCATCGATTGTTCGCCAAGGGACTAACATGAAGCAAAACCAAGATGAATCATGAGATATTGCCATTAGTGTGAACTTAGCAAGATACGAAAAGGAAGAACACTTTTTTCTGCATGTTGGTTGAAATTTGATGTAAAACTATACTAAATTGCCCATACCCTAAATTAATGATCACCTTCCAGCTTCAGGGATATGCTACTGCTGAAGTTTTTTTATTGGGGCTCTATTGTGACATTTAATTGTGAGCAAAATATGCAAGTTACTTGAAGGTTTTTGGCCAGTTACACATATTTCAATTTTGTGCCACATTCGTAGATTTAAGAGTCTAAGACCCATATATAATGCTTGCAAACAATCAGTTGTGCTTGTGTAGCTTTCTGTTGAGAATCAATAAGGGACTTTTAGTCCCACATCGGAATATGTAGTATGTAGAGGAGCTAGACTCCCTATAAGTAGTGAAGTAGTCCATCAATAAAATCAACCAACCATTATTTTCTACATGGTATCAGAGCCATAACTCTCTCTCTCTCTCTCCACAAAAAAATTTCTCTATCTCTCTCTTTAGCCGACCCGCCCCCCTAGCCGCTCCACCCTAGCCGACCCCCCCCCTCCCGACCCTCCCCCCGCCCCCCTCCCGCTCCACCACTCCTGCCGACCCCCCCACCCGCCGTCCACCCTACCTACAGCAGCACCCGTCCACCCTACTGCAACACCCGCCCCCCTATCTCCAGCACCCCGTCGCCACCCTACTGCAGCACCCGCCGACCCCCCCACTCCTGCCGACCCCCCTTCAGCCCGCCCCCCTCCCTCCCATACAGCCCCCTCCCGCCCCCCCTACAGCACCTACCGCCTCTCCCCCCTCCTAACATGGAAACCCTAACCCTAGCCCTAACAGCCCCATCCAAACCCTAATCCTAACCCTAGCCGTCACAAAAAAAAGGACGTATTTCGAAGACAGTCGAGATGTCAAATATTTTATTTGCACCGACTTCCTAGATTGCGCCGTTTGGAACTAACAAATGTTTATTTTGTTATTCCTCCTTCACATCAGGATCTATACAGAGACTGATCATGTCTTCTCTGGTGTCCTGACGTATTCACTTTACATGCGTGCGCCGGTGCTGGCCAAGTTCGTAGCGCGTTCGTAAAGTCTCTGTCGTCGAAGAAGACGACGAAGCCGACGAAGACGAAGAAGACGACGAAGTTGGGGAAGTTGCCGACTCCGACGTCGAAGAAGCCGACGAAGACGACGAATAGGGTTCACAGTTGCAGAAGCCATGGATTCGATCAGTGGCAAACTGACGGCCGAAGAGATGAAGGCCTTGGTTGATGATATCTTATCAAAAAGATTAACCGAAGTAACCCCACGTGTGATCCATACTGATGTGGATCCGTCCCCTTACAAAATAGGAAAATTGGAGAAGCTGGAGACGAAGTTGGAAGAAACGTCCAACTACTTGAAGTGGTCACGGCAGGCGCTGCGGACTCTGAAGGGACGTGGCTTGGTTGCCTATGTCACTGGCCAGGCCAAGGCGCCGGCCGATCGCTCCACCAAGGAGTTTGCTGTTTGGGAGATTGTCAACAACGTCGTGGCTGGTGGTTGACTGCCTTTTTAACCGACCAGGTGTCGGGCAATGTCGAGACAATGGAATCTGCTGCTGATATATGGCAAACTCTAAAAGATATGTACTCCGGCTCCGGCAACCCTATGCGAGTCTTTCAACTGCAAGATGAACTCGATAGGGTGGCCCAAGACGAACGTACCATCTCTGAGTACGCGGCCCTGTTGAAGAAGTACTGGTCTGATCTGGATCATTATGATCCTCTTGGGATGGAAGTTGCCCAGGTTGAACCGGCATTCGCGACGTACTTTCAGACGTTCCCGGCTTATATTTTCCGGCAGCGTATGATGAAATTCCTGAAGGGACTACATCCTGTATTTGAGCAGAGACGGAATATCCTCCTATCTCAACCCACGCTTCCGACTCTGGAAGAAGCTATAACTGTTATGACACAGGAAGAAGCTCGACTGAAGTTGATGCCCGATAAGGGCTCCTCCCAGGGGGAGCCAGTCGCGGTTGACAAGTCTATCCTTGCTGCCTTCAATCAACCTCCATCTATGGGTGGTGTTTGCCACAATTGTGGTGACTCCGGACATTATATCCGATTTTATCCAAAACCCTTGCGCAATCAGTCTAATGATCGAGGACGGGGTCGTGGAGGCCGACGTGGTAGTAAAGGAGGATATGCTGGTAGAAGGGGCGGACACAAAGCAAATCTGGCGGAAGAAAGGGGGAGAGCATCACCTGGCTGAAATAACCCCGCTTGAGCGGGAGTTCCTTGAGAAGTTGCGTGGCATAAAGCTGGGTTCGGCCGACAGTCCTGGGGCGTCTTCAACCTCGGGAGATCACTTCACTTGCTTTGCCCAAACCAGCACCGATGATTCTGCACGTGCTCTTGCATCTATCCATCAGCCAGGATGGATTATGGACTCTGGGGCATCTCGCCATGTCACGGGGTCCCGTGGTGCGTTTCGGGAATATACTCCCCTACCATTGCCGGAGAGTATTCAGACCGCCGATGGTACATCCAGCCCTGTAATGGGTAAAGGCACTGTCGCATGCACCCCTTCCATCACTCTAACCAATGTCCTTCATGCTCCATCTTTTCCTGTCAATCTTTTATCCATTAGTGTCATTATACTTGATCTTAACTGTACTGTTTCCTTTGACATTCCTCAGGTGACTTTTTAGGAGAAAGGGACAGGACGACGACTTGGGACTGGCACATGGCATAAGGGGCTGTGGTATTTAGACAGGACTGGACTGGACAAAGCATTGGCATCCTTGGTAGCAGACGCACCACCAGAAGCTTCCTATCGCAGTGTTGAAGCCGACTTGCTCCTCCACCACCAGCGTGTCGGTCATTCCTCTTTTTCGATTATTGGTCGAATGTATCCGTCCTTATATCAAAGGGCTAATAAAAAGAAGTTATTTTGTAATGCATGTGCTTTGGGAAAATATACCAGAAGCTCGTATGTGAGCACAGGGAATAGGAGTTCAGCTGCTTTTGACATGATACATTCGGACGTATGGGGCCCTTGTCCTACAACCGGGATTAACGGCTTTCGATGGTTCGTCACCTTTATTGATTGTTATACCCGCGTGACATGGGTCTACCTTATGAAGAATAAAAGTGACGTCCTTGAGGCCTTTCAGGACTTTCATCGACGGGTGAAAACACAATATGGCGCTAAAATTAAGTGTTTTCGGTCAGACAATGGGACGGAGTATACTAATAAGCAGGTTGCTGAGTATTTTTCCACTCATGGAATACTTCATCAAACTTTGTGTGCTTATACTCCGACCCAAAATGGTGTGGCAGAACGAAAGAACAGACACCTGGTAGAAGTCGTACGGACGATGATGTTGGCTATGAATGTCCCGAAACACTTATGGGGACAGGCTATATTGACGACCTCTTATCTCATCAGCAGAATGCCATCTCAAGTATTGGACTGGAAGACACCGTTGGAGATGCTTACTGGGGCAACTACATACACTGTTCTACCAAAAGTTTTTGGATGTGTGTGCTTTGTCCAAGATAATAGGCCAGGCGTTGGCAAACTGGATCCTAGGACAGTTAAATGTGTCTTTGTCGGTTACACGGCTATGCAGAAGGGATATGCCTATTGGAGTCCAGTCGAGAGGAAGATGTTTGTCAGCATGGATGTTACATTCAGAGAACTCGAACCATACTATGGTTCGGATGAAGGTTCAGCGTTTGGTGACACACCTAACACAGATGGTGTTCAATGTGAGGGGGAGATAATTAGCCCAAATATGGTTGTCGGATCGGTTCCGTGTCCGGTTGTAGAAAACTGGACGAAAGGGGGAGAGCACAGTGACTCAGATACAGAGAATGAAGAAGACGATACATATGTTACGCAGGGGGAGCAACAGACAAGGAAAAATGAGCTCCAAGTCTACAGAAGGAGACAACAGAAGTCCAGTACTGTGCCTATGCCGTGCCCTGTGCCTACTGTACCAAGTCCTTCGTCTACTCCTGCTCCAACTCTTGAAGATGTTGCCCCCGCACTGAATCACTCGGATTCTGATGCGGATCTCTCCGACTCGGATGGTATGATCTCTCCACCACCTATTGCTCCCTTAAGGAGATCTTCTCGCATCAATGCGGGTAAGGCTCCTGCTCGTTTTGATGATTACGAGCATGACATTGCCAACTTCTTGTCTTATTCTAACATTTCTTCGAATTATCGAGCCTTCATTGCATCGTTAGACTCTACTTCGTTGCCCAAGTGTTGGCAGGAAGCAAAGAACGATCCAAGATGGAAAGAGACGCCAGAAGGAAAGGTCGAGCGATATAAGGCGAGGCTGGTTGCAAAGGATTCACCCAGTCATATGGCATAGACTATGATGAGACGTTTGCCCCAGTAGCAAAAATGAGCACCGTGAGAACTCTGGTCTCCATTGCAGCGAACTATGGATGGAAGCTGTACCAGCTGGATGTGAAGAATGCCTTTCTTCATGGGGACCTGCAAGAAGAAGTATACATGGAGCTTCCACCAGGGTACTACGCGACGGAATCAAACGGAGGGACGTCGCAAGGAAAGGTGTGTAAACTGAAGAAGTCGCTATACGGGCTCAAGCAATCTCCTCGAGCCTGGTTTGACAAATTCAGAAAGGCTGTTACAGGCATGGGATACCGTCAAACAAATGCAGATCATACGGTCTTCCTCCAGCATGCAAGAGGCCACATCACTATACTTGCTGTATATGTGGATGATATAGTGATCACAGGTGACGATGAAGTCGAGATCACTAAGCTGAAGTCAAAACTCGCGAAGGAGTTTGAAGTGAAGGATTTAGGAGCGATGAGGTACTTTCTAGGTATCGAGGTGTGTGAAGGCGAACAAGAAATTGTTCTCTCACAGAGAAAATACACACTAGATCTGCTGAAGGAGACAGGGATGCTGGGATGCAAAGCAGCAGTCACTCCAATTGACCAGAAGTGCAAGTTGGGAGCAGAAGCAGGAGAGCCCGTTGATCGTGAAAGATATCAAAGACTTGTAGGGAGATTGATTTATCTGGGACACACTCGCCCTGATATCTCATTTGCGGTGAGTGTAGTGAGTCGCTACATGCATGATCCAAGAAAGGGTCATATGGAAGCAGTATTTCAGATCTTGAGATATCTGAAAGGAATACCGGGAAAGGAACTATGGTTCAAAAAGAATGGACGTATAGAAGTTGAGGGATACTGTGATACAGACTGGGCGAGCTGCATAGACGACAGAAGGTCTACCACGGGATACTGTATTTTTGTAGGAGGAAATCTGGTCTCATGGAGAAGCAAGAAACAGACTGTGGTAGCACGGTCGACAGCTGAAGCAGAATACAGAGCAATGGCTCTGGGAGTGTCAGAGTTGCTGTGGGTAAAAGCATTGCTGACAGAGTTGAAGCTAGACAAGGGAGCACCACTACGTCTTCTGAGCGATAGTCAAGCTGCAATAAGTATAGCTAACAATCCAGTTCAGCACGACAGGACGAAGCACATCGAGATTGATCGATTCTTCATCAAGGAGAAGCTAGAACAAGGGATACTGAAGATTGACCATGTCCGCTCAGAAGAACAAGTTGCAGACTGTCTGACTAAGGGCCTTAGTTCATTAAGTCTGACGAAGCTATGTAACAAGATGGGGATGATCAATATCTATCGCCCATCTTGAGGGGGAGTGTTGAGAATCAATAAGGGACTTTTAGTCCCACATCGGAATATGTAGTATGTAGAGGAGCTAGACTCCCTATAAGTAGTGAAGTAGTCCATCAATAAAATCAACCAACCATTATTTTCTACACTTTCATACGTACAATCATGAAGAGTGTCTGTTTTCTGTCTAAGGGGGCGTTTGGTTCAGGTTTTGGAGGCTTGGGAATAGGTTTTGGATTTCTTATCCATGTTTGATATGTCTAGGATTGAGAATGAGCAATGTTTTAAAAACCGGACCGGACTGGCCGGTTGAACTGGTTAAACCGTGAACCGGTAGTTTTTTCGGTCCGGTTCAGTATTGACCCAGTATTTTGTAAAAAACTGATATTTTTATAAAAAATAGTGTCCATAAGAGATTAAACTTGGACCATTTAGATTAACCCACTGGTTGAACTACTGGTTGAACCAACTGGTTGAACCCGTTTGACCCGACCCAGTGCCTTGGCCGGGTCAAACTCCAGCCTGGTTTTTAAAACATTGGGAATGAGGAAATATCAGGGGCTTCATATTCCCATTGTTTTGAGAAAGTAAAACCCAAGTCCCCCTTGGGGATAGTTTAGTCGGCCTCTGGTTGCATATTCCTGCATGTAAAATTAGGATTACTAACCATACATATGCTAGCTATGCCTTGAAATGCCTCTCTATTTCTTCGAAAATGCTGTTAACCAAGTTTCAATATCAATTTTAGATTGCTGATATTACGGTTTGGCCTGTGTTTCAAGCGCACCTTCAATTCGGCCCTGGCATGGGCTTTGAGTGTTGGGAAAGAAGCGCGGAAACCTTTCCCCAAACCGAAGAGTACCTGCGAGAGGACCGAGCAATACAACGCACGAACCCAAAAATAGCCACACAAAAAAAAACAATCACGCAGACACAGAGAATTTTTGACGTGGAAACCCTTGCGGGAAAAAACCACGGGACGATCGGAGTCCAACCCTGAGAAGCCTCCACTAATGGAATAGAAGAATTACACCCTCTACAAACTCCTCCCGATCCAAATCGGATCCCCACAACACTCAGAGATAAGAACAATGATTACAAGGCTACGAAGAGCGAGAACGACGAGTAGAGATTACCCGAACACGATCTCCTTCGAAAACGACCTTCAATCCTCCGTCTTCTTCTCCGAAGTTGTAATGGCACTCTTGCCTCCTTCTCTCTCAAACTTGTGTTGTCCAATGCGATTATACTATTATGAATTAGGGTTGAGAAAACTCAATATATCTCCCTAATTCCGCAACCAACCTGGACCGTTGGATTAGATCCAATGATGAAAACTCATCCAGAAATCCGCTTCAGCCCCCCGACACACAGAGTTCGGCCAGACCTCTGTGTGGGGCAACCAGCACTGGGTGGCCAAACCCTGGAACGGCCAGACCGAGTTCGGCCAAAACTCGGCCTGGGACCGAGTTCGGCCCGAACTCGGCAGACTTGGTCCAGAACCCCCTTTGGGGCAGCAGCAGCAGCAACAACTACTCCCGAGCTTCTCCGACATCGGACGGCGCTCGTCGCACACCGGGATCTTCTCCACATAGATTGGGAACCCCACCCACTCCAACAAATCTCCCCCTTCACAACTATGGGGAGGACGTCGTCATCCCGACGATCTGCCTGCAGTACTCAAATTTCTCCCTTGGTAGAATCTTCGTAAACATATCAGCTCCGTTGTCATCTGTATGCACCTTCTCAAGCTCCGCGTCCTTCTTCTCAACCACATCCCGTATCCAATGATACCGAGTCTCGATGTGCTTGGACCGGCTATGAAACTTCTGATTCTTCATAAGATGGATAGCACTCTGACTGTCGCAAAGCAAAGTATACTGCTCTTGCTTCAGTCCCATTTCCTGCAACAGCTTCTTCATCCACAACAGCTCCTTGCAAGCCTCCGTCGCCGCAATGTATTCCGCCTCCGTCGTCGACAAGGCAATACACTTCTGCAACCGCGACTGCCACGACACTGCTCCTCCCGCAAACATCATCACGTAGCCTGAAGTCGATCGCCTCGTGTCTACATCTCCAGCCATATCAGCGTCGGTATACCCAACCAACTTCGGCTCGTCACCACCAAAGGAAAGTCTCCAACCAGCAGTGCCCTGAAGATATCGTAGAATCCACTTGACCGCACTCCAGTGTACCCTTCCAGGATTCGAAAGATACCTGCTAACCGTACCAACTGCATGAGCAATATCTGGCCTCGTACACACCATAGCATACATCAGGCTTCCCACAGCTGAAGCATATGGAACCCGCTCCATATCTTCCTTTTCGTCCTCGGTAGATGGATACTGTTCCTCAGTGAGCTTAAAGTGAGCCGCGAGGGGGGAACTCACTTTCTTCGACCCGTCCATCCCAAAACGCTGAAGTACCCGATGAATGTACTTCTTTTGGGACAAGTGTAGCAGCTTGGACTCTCTCTCTCGGCTGATCTCCATCCCAAGAATAGTCTTCGCTGTGCCCAAATCCTTCATAGAGAAGGCCGCGCCCAGTTGGCGCTTCAACTCCGCTATCCTAGTGGCATTCCGACCCACTAATAGCATATCATCAACATAGAGCAATAAGATGATAAAATCATCATCGGCAAAGTACCTCACAAATGCACAATGGTCCGACGTCGTCCGTGCATAACCATGCTCTCCCATAAATGACTCGAACTTTCTGTACCACTGCCTCGGAGCCTGCTTCAGACCATACAAGCTCTTCCTCAACCGGCAGACCAAATGTGACTTGCCCTTCTCACAGAATCCCTCCGGCTGCTCCATGTACAACTCCTCCTCAAGATCACCGTGGAGGAACGCCATCTTCACGTCCATCTGCTCGACCTCCAAGTCGAAACTGGCTGCTAATGCTAGCACCACCCGAATAGACGAATGCTTGACGACAGGCAAAAAGATTTCATCATAATCTACGCCTTTCCGCTGACCGTAGCCCTTGACTACCAGCCTCGCTTTGTATCGAGGGCGAGTAGCATCATCCGTCTGCTTCACTCTGAACACCCATCGATTCTTCAAAGCCTTCTTTCCCTTTGGCAACCGCACCAGATCATAAGTAGTATTGGTGTGCAAGGAACTCATCTCCTCCTGCATAGCTACCATCCACTCCTGCCTGTGTTCGTCTTCCATAGCCTCTGCGAAACTTTCGGGCTCTCCCCCGTCAGTCAATAGCACATACTCATCCGGCGAGTATCTCGTAGATGGTCGACGATCCCTGTTGCTCCTTCTCAGTGGAGCCACTGGTGCTGGCTGTATACCGACAGCCTCCTCCCCTTCAGGAACTGCCTTCCCGACATGCTCATCCTCCTGAGGGACACCCTGACCACCATCAGCAGGCTGATGATCAAGGTTGGGAGCAACTCCATGTACCGGCTCCCCCATAACTGGATCCTCTGCGATGTCCTCTGGAAACTGCTCGAAGCAAAATGACTCTAACTCAGGCAATTCCTCAGCCTCAGAAGGCGTCTCGGAATCCTGAGTGTTGGTCATGGTCTGATCCTCGACGAACACCACGTCCATGCTTCTGTAGAGCTTTCCTTCTACTGGGTCGTAGAGTCTATAGCCAAACTCATCCCGACCGTAGCCGACAAAGACGCATCGCCTCGTCTTCGGCTCAAGTTTGGTCCTCTCGTCCTTCGGTACATGCACGAAGGCCTTACAACCAAACGCCCGCAGGTGACTGTATGACGGCTCCTTGCCGTACCATACTTTGTCAGGCACATCACCCTGCAAAGGAGCACTAGGAGACAAATTAATAATATAAGCAGCTGTGAGAAGAGCCTCACCCTAATAACTACCCGGCAAGTTTACCTCTGACAGCAAACACCGCACCCTCTCCATCAGTGTCCTGTTCATGCGCTCCGCTACACCATTGAGCTGAGGTGTCTTTGGCGGAGTCTTCTGGTGTCGTATCCCTTGCTCTCTGCAATACGCATCAAAGGGACCGATGTATTCGCCGCCATTGTCGGACCGAACACACAACAACTTATTGCCCGTCTCCCTTTCAACGGAGGCCTGAAACTCCTTGAAAGTAGGCAGCACCTGATCCTTGGTCTTTAAGGCATATACCCAAACCTTCCTGGAACAGTCATCAATAAAAGTCACAAAGTAAGAAGCACCACCAAGAGATTTTACCTTCATAGGACCGCAGACATCCGAGTGAATCAACTCGAGCAACGCCGGCTTCCTCGAACTTGGGTGACTCTGGAAAGACACCCTACTTTGCTTCCCAGCCAAACAGTGCGTGCATTTCTCCAACTTTGTAGACTTGAGCCCCGGAATCACTTTTCTGTTCACCAAGTAGCTCATCCCCTTCTCGCTGATATGGCCGAGCCGCCTGTGCCACAACTCGGTAGACGCGTCACTGACTGCGTTCACCTCCTGTGCCCCCTCTGCGCTCCCCTCCATATAGTAGAGACCGGACTTCTTGCTTCCTCTGGCAATCACCATCGAACCTCTGGAAAGCTTCCACTGACTATTTCCGAAGAGACTGAAGAATCCCTCGTCATCCAACCTTCCAACCGACACCAGGTTGAAACGGATATCAGGGACATGACGAACATCCTTGAGAACAAGAACCGCACCCGTCTTCGTTCTCAAATGCACATCTCCAACGGCAACCGCCTTCGACACATCTCCGTTGCCCATCTTCAACACGCCACAGTCGCCTGTCGTGTAAGTGGCAAACAGTGCCCTATTGTGAGATACATGTGCTGAAGCCCCTGAGTCCACCAGCCAAGAATTGTCATCGCAGGCGAGGTTAGTAATGACCTCATCACCTACGACGATCACATCGCCTCCATGCATCGAGGCCGCCGCTGTAGTGTTCTCTTCTTGCTTCCCCTTGTCGCCCTTCTTCTCTCTCTTCCAAGCGAAACAATTCTGCTTGATATGGCCCTTCTTACCGCAATGATAACACTCTGAGTCCTCGTAACGACCCTTGGACTTTTCCCTGCTCTTGTCTCTGCCACCACCTGGACCCCTGCTTTTGCCCCTTCCGCGGCTCTCTGAAATAAGTGCCTCTGAGTGGTGGGATGTGGATGAAGTGCCCTGAGAACGTCTCCGCATCTCTTCATTCAACACCCCGCTCTTGGCAAACTCCAGACTGACCACGCCCTCTAGAGCAGAAGCGATCATAGATACTCGTACGGTCTCCCACGAGTCTGGCAATGTACACAGCAGCCACAGTCCCTGAACTTCGTCGTCGAACTTGACTCCCATAGAAGATAGCTGGTCAACCACGCCCTGGAACTCACTCAAGTGATCCGAAATAGACGCCCCATCCTTGTACCGCAGACCCATTATCGTTCGGATCAGGAACAACTTGTTTACCCCGGTCTTCTTCGCATACAAGGATTCCAGCTTATCCCACAACGTCTTCGCGTGCTCAATATTGGCAACGTGATTGTACACGTTCTCATCAACAAACTGCCGTATGTACCCACACACCTGTATGTGCTCGAACGTCCAGTCCTCCTCGGATTTATCACTGGGCCTCTCGGTTGCAAACACAGGTAGATGCAGCTTCTTGACAAATAGCAAATCCTTCATCTTGCTCCGCCAATAATGATAGTTTGTGCCATTAAGGTTCACCATGCGCACCGGCTTCGCGTCCATCTCTCCTCTCTGGTTCCTCTGTCAATTCCTGACACCCTTTGAACCCAAAGCTCTGATACCACTCTGTTGGGAAAGAAGCGCGGAAACCTTTCCCCAAACCGGAGAGTACCTGCGAGAGGACCGAGCAATACAACGCACGAACCCAAAAATAGCCACACAAAAAAAACAATCACGCAGACACAGAGAATTTTTGACGTGGAAACCCTTGCGGAAAAAAAATCACGGGACGATCGGAGTCCAACCCTGAGAAGCCTCCACTAATGGAATAGAAGAATTACACCCTCTAAAAACTCCTCCCGATCCAAATCGGATCCCCACAACACTCAGAGATAAGAACAATGATTACAAGGCTACGAAGAGCGAGAACGACGAGTAGAGATTACCCGAACACGATCTCCTTCGAAAACGACCTTCAATCCTCCGTCTTCTTCTCCGAAGTTGTAATGGCACTCTTGCCTCCTTCTCTCTCAAACTTGTGTTGTCCAATGCGATTATACTATTATGAATTAGGGTTGAGAAAACTCAATATATCTCCCTAATCCCGCAACCAACCTGGACCGTTGGATTAGATCCAATGATGAAAACTCATCCAGAAATCCGCTTCAGCCCCCCGACACACAGAGTTCGGCCAGAACTCTGTGTGGGGCAACCAGCACTGGGTGGCCAAACCCTGGAACGGCCAGACCGAGTTCGGCCAGAACTCGGCCTGGGACCGAGTTCGGCCCGAACTCGGCAGACTTGGTCCAGAACCCCCTTTGGGGCAGCAGCAGCAGCAACAACTACTCCCGAGCTTCTCCGACATCGGACGGCGCTCGTCGCACTCCGGAATCTTCTCCACATAGGTTGGGAACCCCACCCACTCCAACATTGAGAACCTTGGACTGTCTGGCCTTTATCAGTTATCAGTCATATGCGAGCTAACAAATGCTTCGATATTACTTTATGGCTGCTATTAATCTTCAATTGAGAAACCCTGACTTCTGTTGATAATTTAACCTCAGATTTTTTTCTTGTGTTCCTCAATTGAGAAACCCTGACTAGAAATTGGCGAGAGTAGAAACGGAATGGTAGAGAGAAGTCAATTGAGAACTAAGTTATGGAGGCTTTGTACAAAGATTAGGAACAATAGCAAGACAATTGTCATGATAAGCCATCTTTGATGTGTGCTAACGTGGGGACAGTAAAATGAGTTTACAGACAAATGAGTAAGGGGGTATGCACTTATTGTCGTAACTGTTGGTCGTCGCCATCATCTTTTACCATCAAATTTGTCAATTTGTGGACTCCGCAACAATGTGATCAACTTTCTTAAAGACTGTTTGGTTGACTGTAAAAGCAAATGAATCAACATTTGTTGCAGCATTTACACAAAGGGCGCGGCTATCCGCACCCAATGACTTACTAAACACACCCCAAAAAAAATAAAAAATTCCTATCCTACCCTCCCCCTCCCTCCCTCCCCCCTCCTCCTGCCCCTGCTCCCCCGACCCCTCCTCCTCCTCCTGCCCCTCCTCCTCCCCCATCCTCCTCCTCCTCCTCCCGACCCTCCTCCTCCCCCTCCTCCTCCGCCCAACCCTCCTCCTGGGTCGGAGTCGGGAGGAGGAGGAGGGTCGGGAGGAGGAGTCGGGGTCGGAGGAGGAGGGGTCGGAGGAGGAGGGAGGAGGAGGGGTCGGGGGAGCGGGGGGAGGGGAGCAGGGAGAGGGGGAGGGTAGGGTAGTTTTTTTTTTTTTTTTTTTTTGGGGTGTGTTTAGTAAGTCATGGGGTGCGGATAGCCGCACCCTTACACAAATTCTGGTGTTTAGTCGTCTGTAATAGAGTCATTAATGCAACAAAAGCTCTAATATATCAAAAGTCCTAAAGGAATGCATGAGTTCTTAATTTTTAAAACTCGACCATGAAAAGCTGCTGAATTATTTACATGCATATTGTAAGTTCTTATTTTGAATTCTTATTTGAGTTTCTGTAGTCGAACTGAATATATATACACTTAATCGTGCAGCATTTGACTACAATTACAGCAGCAAATGCTGCTTGGGAATTTCAGTTACAGCCAACCAAACAGTCCCTTACTAAGGTTTACTTGATATGGATCCTTTCGGTTTTGTCAAGAGAATAATACGTTCAAGAAAAGACTTGCTCCGACGCAGCAGACTCTAGATTCCAGATCTTGGGTCCACTATCATTTCAGGAAATGTCACTCTCAACATTGTAAAATGGAGGATTTGAACATCTGATAAATTTGAAGATTTACCTGAAAAAAATCCAAACTGGTGGCTGATGTCTCACTGTTCTTGTCAGGAAGGGGGCAAGTTACTGCTGTCTGCATTAGTACATTTCAGAATGCTGTGACCCACACAACATTATAGTGAAGATGAAAGCAGCAATCAATAGTGTCAGAAGTAAGCACCTCTGTCTTATACTTCAAGTACTCTGTCGCCGTGGGGTTCACTTCACAACAGGGGATCTGCATTCAAAAAATTTGTCATATGCATTGAACATAATTTGTGGATATCCATAATAAGATGGAGACGAGCAAATAATTCACTATATCTGATGCAACATGTTGAGCATCAAATTGGAGCTTATATAGGTAGTTGCCATGTTAACATCCAAACCTACATGGATATGTTTTCTTTAACTTTAGCAATTTTCTTCTTCTTTCCATGCAACATGACAAAACTGAACGTTAGCCCTCCGTGATCTTTTAAATGCTGCCAAAATTTATGACTGTATTTACATCTAAAATATATGAAACATATACAGATTCTTGGTGAAGCTTACGAAACACATACGTATTGCACACCTAACCTTGCCTTCCTGATATAATTGATGATATTATCCCTAAATTGCAAGCTAGTGTATGTGCAGAAAGTATTTGTAAAAAGGAAACGCAAGGAGAAAAAAAATGTTTCTAATTACAAGTTATAATTAGCAGATAATGTCGGATCTGTTGCTAACTTGATGTTCAATAATTGAATGATTAAATTTTGCATGTGAGCTACCATGGTCTATCATCTATATATCTGGTCATCAGGGAAGTTCTTTTCACCTTAAGTGGTATCTAGATGTGCTTAACTTGAATTATCTTCTACTAATGTATTCAATGTTTAATGATTTATATTAATAAAATTTGGGTGGTATCTCCTTGACCCCATCCTCATTCTAAAGAAAAGCAATATGCCGAAGTAGCAAAGATAAGAAGCTTGCAATAAATCTAACCTGTCTGAATTATTAGGTGGAACAAGGCTTATTTTATTGATTAAATGCTAATTATATTTCTTTTCACTTGCAATTCACCTGGAACTGACTCTTGAAGGAATGGTCATCCGTAACTTCAAGATATGTACTCTTTTTTTTCTCATGGCATTTCCTAGATCTTAAAACAAGATAACTACTGAAAATTAAACCACCAATAACACGAATTTAATAGGAAGAAACCCAAACTATAATTGTTATATGCACACATGGGCAAACAAAGGAAGTTTAAAAGAGTACTAAAGCTGTATAGGCTTATATGAAGGGGTCAAATCAATTTAAAGTTATTAATAGAAGAAGCTTCGATGTTCCTAACATTGTAGGCGAGAAGAATTAATGATGTGTCTCAACTCCACGAGGACTTTAATGAAGCCTTGACAAACAAGCATGATCCTAATATTATGTGGGCTAGCTGGTCTTCTACTCTATACTATATATCTATCTCGTTTCCCTCCTCCAAAATTAATGACTTGGAAGCAAGCAAAATACATACTGGAGGCAAGCAAGAAAACTAAATATACCTTGTTTTTACAACCGATTGATTGACCGAACTTCCAGTTGAGTAAGAAATCCTAACTAGTTTTAAGTGTTGAAGCCGATAAGTTAATTAATCCAACTGTAGAGCCATGGCATCTACTATAGCAGAAGTAACATGTTTTCTTTTCTTGTTAGATGCATCAACATATCCATTATACTCAAGATACCTTACTTATATATTTGAGTGACAATAAAAAAGAAAACTTCATTTACTTGTAAATCTAGATTTTCTTGCATTTGCACCAAACATATTGGCTTCTTCTTGTGGACATATTTGTTTCCTCCCTACCAGTTCTGATATATTAACGATACCGAGTAATGCTAGCTGTACAAATCTTATCCGACACACGAATATTCAGTTTCAGACAGTGTTGGGTGTTTCCTTCACCCCTAACATAAAAAAGAACTTACTTAAATTAAAACACCATCATGCGCATATGAAGCACTCCTTACCTGCACATGCTAGGGAACATTAAAACCTAATAAATACCATCCATGAGTGATGAATGCTCTCAGACATAGACTAATGAAACCAAACTTAGTTTACTACACCTAATTTTCAGCACTAATCTTTGACTCAGTGCAGTCCCCCCTTGGTCAGCCTATACTCAATGTAAAGCTCAAGCTACCTAGTGGTCCTCAACGTATACTTTTGCCCCTTCTGGAGATGTGCTCCTTCACCCTTGGGTAAGGTCAAGGCTCAAAAATAGACCCGGTTCTCAATTCTTAAAACTGGTAGGGTCTGAGTCCGCATAAATAAATATATTTTTTTCTCCCGCGCAGACTCAGAATATGCCACATTCATTAGGCCTCTAATGTTGTGGGATCGTGGGTGGGACAGCCGCACGTCCTCACGGCATTTCATCATTGTAATTGCGCCTATGTCAACACGAGCACCCTCTCGGTCGTGCACGAGATAAGGGACGTCTACGAGTCGATCACACCCGCTCGGCCATCTCGTACAAGGCGAACAACTTCTGTGATCCTATGTCCGAGTCGAACACATTAATAAATATGACCTAACCAAAATCTGTCACTATAGCTTCTCTCTAAATTTTTGCACCTCAACCAAAATCTGTCATGGTGCAAAAATTTAGAGAAAAGCAATAGTGAAATATTTGGACTTGAGGAACATCTTTGTCTGATCCGAAGCTTAAGTTTATACAGATAGGATCCGGATTCAAAATTTCATTTACATGACTAGTAAACCGGATACGAAAACGAGCACCATCCGAACCGAACCGATAAGATACTAGGGTAAACCCTAAAGTCCCCCAACTCTAGAATACCTATCCATTTCCATGGGCCGAAGGTGTGGGTCTCAAAAAAAAGGAGGCCTAAAGGGGGAGGGTTGAAGGAATAACCAAAGGAAAAGGTGAAAGCTCCAAGGTGTGTATCATTATTAGTAGGTCAGCACACCAAGGAGCACACTGCACGCAAGTGGCCATGCTCAACATTTACCACCTCCCCTCCCTACCATGACCATGGGGGGCGCCACACTGGCACAAGGTGGGGGGCCTAAACCCTTCCTCATTTATTTTCCTGCTAACCCTAACGGCTCTTTCACGCCTTTACTCCTTCTCTACGGAAAGTTATGTCGTAGTCCCTACGACTTTAGTAATTATGTTCTAGTCCTTGAACATAAATAAGTTAAACTACTTGTTTTCAAATGGAAAAGAAAAGAAGAAGACAGCTTTGGGAAGCTCAAAGGAGCAAATCTGATGTCCCATTTAATTCTGTCTCTTTCTGTCCCCCTCCCTGTTACATGTGGGCCATGTGTGTAGATATATGGATGATGGCCCATATGTAATAGGAAGGAGTACAGAATTGGACATAATTAAATGGGACAACAGATCTGCTCCCCGAAGGGGTTTCAAGAGTGACATGCTGGAAAATGAAGAAAATATAGAAAAAAAAAATGTTAACCCAGTCTCCTAGTTATCGTATCACTAATGCTATGTTTGGGAAGGGAGGAAAATTGGGGGAAGGAAAATTTTGAGGGAAAAGTGGGTGAAAAATTAAAAGCTGTGATGTTTGGAAAGAGGGGAAGGAAAATGAAGGAGAGGAATTTGGGAAGAAAATTTATGTAGGTCCCACCCAAAAAATTTTCTCCCAAAAATGGAAGGAAAATGAACACACAAGAGAAAATCTTGGTAAATTTACTCAACTACCCTTCATTTAATTTGTTATTTTTTTCTATGTTGAGAAAATCAAAGGTTAAGTAGTAATTTTACCTATGTTCCAAAAAAAAAACAAAAAATATTAATTCTTACTTTCCTTTCATTACTTTTTTGTCATCCAAACAAGAAAAGGTAAAATTAATTTTTCTTTCGCTTCATTTTTCTTCCTTTCAAATTTTCCTTCCCCTCTATTTTCCTTCCTCTCAAAGTTCCCAAACATAGTGTAAAGGTCATTATACAAGAAGGATTACATAGCATATACTATGTAGTACTCAGATAATTGATTAGTGTATAAGTGCTTAATCATCTTGTAAATGTAATATGAAAAATAAAAAATATCTAGGTACTTGTCATGGGATCCTAGATGATAGGTTGTAACCGACGCATTTTATATCTCTAACAATTAAATATACTAGTAAATGTACGTGCTTTGTACGTATAATAACGTATAATAAGAATATTATTATATTATAGTTAAATATCTCTTTTAACTTATGTGGTTAAGGTGTAAGGTAATTTGTTTGTTTGGTTGAGTTCGATTTTCTATGTTAACAATTTTTTACTTTTTTCAACATTTTTTTACATAATTTATTTTTTTAAAATAAAATGGACCGTAATATAATAACGGCTTAGACGGCCTACATTGAGCCGTTTTGAAGCTTCATTATATAATAGAATATATATATATATATATATATATATATATATATATATATATATATATATATATCACATAAATAAAATTGTTTTTTTTACAATTTCTACTAATAGCAATTAATATACTAATATATATTAGATACTATAATTAGATCATATATACTCAAGTTTAAATTCTGGATTTTAAATTTGAGGTTTAAAAATTAAATCCTAGCAATAAATTTGGATAAATTTAGTCTATGTAAAACATCTTACCTAGATATGGAGCAACTTTTATATATAAACGAACTTTTGAATTAATTTTAGATTTTGATGAATCCAATGGTAATCCAGAATTTAAAGTTTTCCATAACTTGATGGCAGTGAATCCAATGGTAATCCAGAATTTAAAGTTTTCCATAACTTGATGGCTGGCGGCATAAAAGTTTAAAAAAAATGTGGGAACTCCGTCCCTCCTCCTTATATTCAAGGACTGATTCATAAGTTGCAAACTTAACTAGAGGCTTACTTCAAAAAAAAAATTATTTTTGGTAAGCTGCTGCCATCAGCAGCACCCCCTATTCCTCACGTGGTCCTCCATAACTGAATTGAAGATATACACCACGCATATCTAGCGTCTCTCCTATCCCACTCTCTGTCTCCTGTTCAATATTGAAGGATTACTGAACAGAGAGCATTAGTTGCTAGAGATGGGCAGGTGGGAGAAGTGGACATTGGTGGTGGTTGGTGTGCTCCTGGTGGCGGCAAGAGGAGGCGAGGCGTACCCGGAAGAGGACCTGGTGAGGGGCTTGCCCGGCCAGCCCAAGGTCGGGTTCAGGCAGTACGCCGGGTACGTGGGCGTCGACGAGAAGGCGGGGAGGAGCCTCTTCTACTACTTTGTCGAGGCCGAGGGGGACGCTGCTCACAACAAGCCTCTCACTCTCTGGCTCAATGGAGGTCAACCTTAACCTTCCCTTAACTTTAGTTATAGTTGTATCATCTATCAAAGGGTAGGCTTACTCTAGTACTAAGAAAAAATTTGTATTGGTAGATAATAGTACTATTATCTACTAGTACTAAGAAAGAATTTGTATCGGTAGATAATAGTACTATTATCTACCAGAATCGATTGATATTTTTTGTATATTGCCTTGTACTTTTTTCCTATAAACATAATCACAAAAGCAATAAAATATGGATGAGTTTAGTACGAAACACTGCCAAGATCTATGTGCAGACTTCTCTCGACTTCCTCCTAGAGCTAAGACCTCACTTCTAAGTCTACCGACTTAGCACATAGCTTTTGAAGAATGACCCAAACTTAACTTTGTCCAAAGAGAAACAGATTGAACAATCTTGAAAACGATATAGGGAGGAAGGATAGACAGAGTTAGGAGGAGGATGAGATAGAGTTCTCGAAAGGAAGACAGAATATTTTTATTTTTATTTATTTTTCTGTAGTAGTCTTTAACAAAGCAGAACCGAGGAGAACATAGGAATAACCGGGCTGATAAAATAGCCGTTTAAGCATTTAACAGACAAAATAATAAAAGTCCAAACAAAATTTTTTTTTGGGTCTCAAATCCGGACCCGAATTAGCATTCGACGTCTGCAGATGTGGATGCGTATCCGCACACGTTACATGAAACGAACCGGGCAAGGCGGCATTAGGGAAATCATGTGGTCCATATGCCTAGCTCACAATAACTCACAAGTGAGAATGAGAGAGGAACTAACAAGTTGAACTTCATCTTGTAAGACCCAGATAGCCTGGTACTCGCTTATGATTATATCTGGATAAGGAACCTATGTATGGTATGATTTTGAAGTATGTTCTCTGGTTTGCTGTGCTAGATTCTATTGGTCCTGTTCATGTGTACTTTTTTTTTTATTAAAAATTTCATATTGATATTGGCAATTGTAGTTCAATATGTTTCCTACTGTGGTGGAAACTGGAAAGTAGTAGTTTTTTTTTTGGATGTGTGGGGGTTTGTGCTGTTTTAGGGATTGGAATATTTGCAAATTGCGAGTGCTCAAGGAACAGAAAATGGACATAGCCTGTGTTTTCCCAGATGCAGGCATGTGTGTCTCTTTGGGATCGGAATCATATGTTAGGTGTCTGATATATTAAAAGAATTTCTAATGTTTGTGCTCTGTGTTATTATGTTTGCTACTTGTTGGGAGAGGGACAAAGGAAAATATTATAGTTTATATCTTTATATTTAGTAAAGGATGTGTGGGGGTACTTGTTTAATTATTGATGAACAGAACTACAAAAGGAGGTTGTAGATGAAGAAAAGACTCAATCCACGATTATGGTAGACTGTAGCTGTGGCAAGATTTGTAGTTTGTCGGAGCTAGAAATTCAACCTAGGGTGGACTAGGTTAGGCTGAGGTGGACTGAAGCGCCGCCGTACTCATATGAAACCAAAATCGTATGTATAAAAACCCAAGTTTTTTAGGGGGGGCTGGAGCCCACCTTTGCCCTAAGGTGGCTCCGCCCCTGATTCTTGAATATTGTGAAATATGTTTCTGCAACTGCACTAAAACTCTAGATTTATAGTCGAAGTGTCATATTCTCGCAAGTTTTGCAAAGTGTTGGCATATCTGTCATCATAAATTTACACAACACGTTGTGTGTTAGAAGGATCATCGTGGCGTAAGCACAACATTTTGATAAGTGTCCTACAGATTGCAGTGAATAGCTTAGAATCACCATTTCCCTTATGTTGCTACTATTGTAGCCACTTCTGTAGATGAACCCTTATTCGTGCAGAACCTGGTGACTTTACGATTTTTTAACAGATATAGTTCACTTTTAATGCATATGAACTCTTTGTGTGGATGTTTTAGCTTAATTCACAGTTCAGAAGATGGCCTATATCTATACCGCACTAATACAAAAGCAGATACGGATACGGGTACGGTATGCGGACATTTTCAAATAGGTACAATGTAAGTGCCTATGTTGCACGAATACGGGTACGGATACGAGCACCACCTTCCCGTGTCCGTGTAACATAGGTCTCTATATTGACGAACCCAAACCCCTTTACTTTGACAAGCCAATTCATGTTAGCAATCTTAAAGTTAATATTTTTTGTTGAGATTATTTTGGCCTAGCATTCTATACAATTCATTCAGATCATAGTTCAAAGTACAACATTCCTTGGATTTGAGAGATTTGTATAGTACTTCATTAGATAAAAATCACAATTAAAAGATCTTTATAAAGTGGACTACACATTGGATGATGTCAGAAATTTCAAAGTTAACGTGACACTGTTGGGGTGAATCTTTTGTAATGAAGTTCCGCCGGTAGTTATACATAGAAAACAATTCAAAATCAGTGGAAGTAAGCCAATAATGTCCATAAGGTTACTGATACTCAATATCAAGAAGTCAAAAAAATAATGGAAATTTCTATCTTTACCACCTAGATTTGTTGGAATGTTATCTTCAAGGAAGAAACATGGTGCTTTTATATATTTTCTGAATGTTATCTTCAAAGAAGAGCTGGTTGTTTGTACTCAAGAGCTGTAAATATATTGTAGGGAAGGATTTATTGGACTCCAAATTTATTGTAGGGAAGAATTTACTGTAAATATATTAAACTTGTTTCTACTTAAGAGCTGGTTGTTTGTACTTTGGTTGATATCTTTTTTGAGTAAATGTCTTCTTCAAATTTTAAGATCTGGATTGCATGGAGGATATTTAATTTCATTATTTTTTTGCACTTACACTTGGTGTCATTCACTTTACCCACCATTATCTATTGACTGCTACTCTATCTATGCAGTTGAAATTTACATAGCTGATGTTAAGATGTCACAAGTTTTACATAGACTTCCATTTTTCTTATCCCGTATATTTTCTATGGCAACGATAACTCTAAAACATATATATATTTTTACTTAACACAGACACTTGTGATTTCTTCTAACATCTAAGCTCGTGTGCAGGTCCCGGTTGTTCCTCCATGGGAGGGGGAGCATTCACAGAATTGGGTCCATTTTTTCCTAGAGGCGATGGCCGAGGCCTTGTAATTAACAAACATTCATGGAATAAAGGTTATTTTATTACGTAAACTAGGCCAATCTTAAACCATTCCCATCTGTCTGAATTTTAAGAAGTTCTACCTTTTTATTATGTATACATCTTAGGTCTTACCTCTGTAGACCTTGCATTAGGAGCCTCATGGCACTGTAATGCCTGTTATTACCTTATATTTATGTACACACTCAAAGTTGTGGTTTGGATTATTTTTCTACTTCTTTACAGATTTAAATTCTCATTTCGTCCAAAATTTTGAAAATTACAGTATCAAATCTCCTTTTTGTCGAGTCTCCTGCTGGAGTTGGATGGTCTTACTCAAACACTTCCTCTGATTACACAACTGGAGACGAAAAAACTGGTGAGTTTTAATAAAGCACATGTGTTTTATGTTTATACTTTTGACAAGTGAAATCGTTGAGTTTAGAACTTCGGCCTAACTGGTACTTTAATCTTTCAATCGTTGAAGCTGACGACATGCTTATGTTCTTGATGGGATGGTACGACAAGTTCCCTGAATTTAAGTCTAGGGGGTTATTTCTTACAGGAGAAAGCTATGCAGGTATATATACATGTTTGTTCTCCATCTTTTCTTTCACCAGTTTCCAAAAATTAACCAAATGTTTGCAGGGCACTACATACCACAACTGGCCATTGCTCTTCTCAATCATAACAAGCATTCAACTGGCTTCAGGTTTCACATCAAAGGAGTCGCTGTAAGAAGAATTTTATGCATCTATAATTTTGTTTACGTATAACACATACATGAATATATCTATCATCTTGTATGTTTAATATCCTCTTTTAGGTGAGTTACTCTGTTCCTGTGTCGCTGATTAGACTTACCGTTTTGTTACTAGATTGGAAATCCACTTCTAAAGCTCGATAGAGATATCCCAGCAACTTATGAGTTCTTCTGGTCACATGGTATGATTTCCGATGAGATAGGCCTGACCATCATGAACCAGTGTGATTTTGAGGATTACGTCTTCAGTAACCCTCACAATGTGACCCAATCATGCAATGATGCAATTGCTGCTGCAAATCGTGTGGTTGGAGATTACGTAAACGCTTATGATGTGATCCTAGACGTATGCTATCCAGCAGTGGTGGAACAGGAACTAAGATTACGGAAATTTGTATGTGCTCCATCTTACCCAAAGCCATTTCTTCAATCAATATATCTTGGATATTTTTTGGAGATATTTTTGTCCTCTGAAATACTCATTGACCTTTTCTAATGCCAGGCCACTAAGATCAGTGTGGGAGTCGATGTTTGCATGACTTCCGAAAGGCGCTTCTATTTCAACCTCCCAAAGGTGCAGAGTGCACTTCATGCCAACAGGACAAATTTGCCTTACAGTTGGTCAATGTGCAGCGAGTTAGTATTCCAGCCCTTGCTCTTATCGTTTATATATAAACCACTAGTGAGAATTTGAACCTGTATGTATTTATCAACAACAAATTCTTCATCCAAATTCTTCTTGAAGTAGCAAAGTATGCTTATAGCTATCAGCTAAAATATTCTGAATGTGCTCGACTATATGCTTGAATTCGGATGATTGATAACTCTCTTTCTTACCTAATGAGCATTACCTTAACCTTCATATTTATATAAGAATAGTATATTAAATAATAACTTAGATAATTCTTGTACTTTTATCATCATCATCATTATTATCATCTAAGCCTTCTCTCATCGAATTGGGCGGCTATGGAGCATAAGAAAACTCCATGTAAGATTTGACAAAAATTTTATGACCGCTTGTCAACCTGACGTCAACCATCTGTATTGGTGTCAAATTACTAGTGAAAGTAACTATGAGCATGAGAAGGTATGTCATAGAACCTAACATGCCAATTGACAAACAGTTAGACTTACCTTTTGGATATACAGTTTAAGGTCATGCACCCAATGAGCACTCTCCAAGTACCCCTAGACTATAAATAATCCAGACGAAGAGGTAAGATTATAAGATTTGTTATTGGGAATTGCATTCATCTCTATGACACATTAATGTGTTGAGAATCAATAAGGGACTTTTAGTCCCACATCGGAATATGTTATATGTAGAGGAGCTAGACTCCCTATAAGTAGTGAAGTAGTCCATCAATAAAATCATCCAACAATTATTTTCTACATGGTATCAGAGCCATAACCCTCTCTCTCCACAAAATTTTTTTTTCTCTCTCTTTTTCTCTCTAGCCGAACCCGCCTCCACCCCCCCCAAGCCGGTGGCAGCCAGCCCTCCCTCGCCTCCTTTCCCCGACCCCCTCCTGTAGCAGCCACGAAAACCCCACCGCCCCCCCTCCCTCCCGCTCCCTCACCCCGAGCCTCCACCCGACCCCCCCTGTAGCAGCCCCGACCCCCTAACAACCGCCCCCCCTGTTACGCAGAACCCCCATATCCCGACCCCTCCCCGCCCCCCTCTCCCGCAGTTGCCCCCCCCCCCCCCCCCCCCGACCCCACCTGCCGAACCCCCAACCCCCCCCGACCAGAACCCCCCCCCCCCCCCCGACCAGAACACCCCGCACCCCTTCAGTAACAACCCCCCCCTTTTTTTTCCGGAACCCCCCCGACCCCCCCACCCCTTCAAAGTTGCTTCAGTTGCCTCAAACCCTAACCCTAGTTTTTTTTATGGCATCCCTAAGCCTAGATCTGGCAGCCCCATCAAACCCTAACCCTAGCTGTTAAAAAAAAATATTTCGAATAGAGACGGCTGTCAAATCTTTATTTGCACCAACTCTGTTCCGTGCTTACGCCGTTTGGAACTAACAAATGCTTTATTTGTTATTCCTTCTTCACATCAGGATCTATGCAGAGACTGATCATGTCTTCTCTGGTGACCTGACGTGTTCACTTTACATGCGCGCGCCGGTGCTGGCCAAGTTAGTAGCGCATTAGTAAAGTCTCTGACGTTGAAGAAGACGACGTCGACGACGAAGACGACGAAGACGGCGAAGACGACGACGTTGGGTCAGTTGCAGACTCCGACGACGACGAAGAAGACGACGAATTGAGTTCAAAGTTGCAGATGCCATGGATTCGATCAGTGGCAAACTGACGGCCGATGAGATGAAGGCCTTGGTTGATGATATCTTATCCAAGAGATTAACCGAGGTAACCCCACGTGTGATCCATACTGATGTGGATCCGTCGCCTTACAAAATGGGAAAACTGGAGAAATTGGAGACGAAGTTGGAAGGAACTTCCAACTACTTGAAGTGGTCGCGGCAGGCAATGAGGACACTGAAGGGTCGTGGCTTGGTTGGCTATGTCACTGGCCAAGCCAAGGCGCCAGCCGATCACTCCACGAAGGAGTTTGCTGTGTGGGAGATTGTCAACAACGTCGTGGCTGGGTGGTTGACTGCCTCTTTAACCGACCAGGTGTCGGGCAATGTCGAGGCTATGGAGGCTGCTGCTGATATATGGCAGACTCTCAAAGATATGTACTCCGGCTCTGGCAACCCTATGCGAGTCTTTCAACTGCAAGATGAACTCGATAGGGTGGCCCAAGACGACCGTACCATCTCTGAGTACGCGGCCCTGTTGAAGAAATATTGGTCTGATCTGGATCATTATGATCCTCTTGGGATGGAAGATGCACAAGTCGAACCAGCCTTCGCAAAGTACTTTCAGACGTTCCTGGCTTATATTTCCCGGCAGCGTATGATGAAATTCCTGAAGGGACTACACCCTGTATTTGAGCAGCGACGGAATATCCTCCTTTTCCAACCCACGCTCCCGACCTTGGAAGAAGCTATCGCTGTCATGACACAGGAAGAAGCTCGACTGAAGTTGATGCCCAACAAGGGCTCCTTCCAGGGGGAGCCAGCCGCGGTTGAAAAGTCTGTCCTTGCTGCCTTCAATCAACCTCCATCTATGGGTGGTGTTTGTCACAATTGTGGTGACTCCGGACATTACATCCAATTTTGTCCAAAACCCTTGCGCAGTCAGTCTACTGATCGAGGACGGGGTCGTGGAGGCCGACGTGGTGGTAGAGGAGGATATGCTGGTCGACGGGGCGGCCACAAAGCAAATCTGGCGGAAGAAAGGGAAGAGCATCACCTGGCTGAAATAACCCCGCTTGAGCGGGAGTTCCTTGAGAAGTTGCGTGGTACGAAGCTGGGTTCGGCCGACAGTCCTGGGGCATCTTCAAACTCGGGAGATCATTTCACTTGCTTTGCCCAAACCAGCACCGATGATTCTGCACGTGCTCTTGCATCTATCCATCAGCCAGGATGGATTATGGACTCTGGGGCATCTCGCCATGTCACGGGGTCCCGTGATGCGTTTCGGGAATATACTTTCCTACCATTGCCGGAGAGTATTCAGACCGCTGATGGTACATCCAACCCTGTAATGGGTACAGGCACTGTCGCATGCACCCCTTCCATCACTCTAACCAATGTCCTTCTTGCTCCATCTTTTCCTGTCAATCTTCTATCCGTTAGTGCCATTATACTTGATCTTAACTGTACTGTTTCCTTTGACATTCCTCAGGTGACTTTTCAGGAGAAAGGGACAGGACGACGACTTGGGACTGGCACATGGCATAAGGGACTGTGGTATTTAGACAGGACTGGACTGGATAAAGCATTGGCATCCTTGGTAGCAGACGCATCACCAGAAGCTTCATGTCGCAGTGTTGAAGCCGACTTGCTACTCCACCACCAGCGTGTCGGTCATTCCTCTTTTCCGATTATTGGTAGAATGTATCCGTCCTTATGTCAAAGGGCTATTAAAGAGAAGTTATTTTGTAATGCTTGTGCTTTGGAAAAACATACCAGAAGCTCGTATGTGAGCACAGGGAATAGGAGTTCAGTTGCTTTTGACATGATACATTCAGACGTATGGGGCCCTTGTCCTACAACCGGGATTAACGGCTTTCGATGGTTCGTCACCTTTATTGATTGTTATACCCGTGTGACATGGGTCTACCTTCTGAAAAATAAAAGTGACGTCCTTGAGGCCTTTCAGGACTTTCATCGACGAGTGGAAACACAATATGGCGCTAAAATTAAGTGTTTCCGATCCGACAATGGGACGGAGTATACGAATAAGCGGATTGCTGAGTATTTTTCAACTCATGGCATACTTCATCAAACTTCATGTGCTTATACTCCGGCTCAAAATGGTGTGGCGGAACGAAAGAACAGACACTTGCTGGAAGTTGCACGGACGATGATGCTGGCTATGAATGTCCCGAAGCACTTATGGGGGCAGGCTATATTGACGGCCTCTTATCTCATCAACAGAATGCCATCTCAGGTATTAGACTGGAAGACACCATTGGAGATGCTTACTGGAGCCAATACATACACTGTTCCACCAAAAGTTTTTGGATGTGTATGCTTTGTCCAGGATAATCGGCCAGACGTTGGCAAACTGGATCATCGGGCAGTTAAATGTGTCTTTGTTGGTTACACGGCGACTCAGAAGGGTTATGCCTGTTGGAGTCCAGTCGAGCGGAAGATGTTTGTCAGCATGGACGTTACTTTCCGAGAACTCGAACCATACTATGGTTCGGATGAAGGTTCCGCATTTGGTGACACACCTAACACAGATGGTGTTCGATGTGAGGGGGAGATAATACACCCAAATGTGGTCGTCGGATCGGTTCCGTGTCCGGTTGTAAAAAACTGGACGAAAGGGGGAGAGCACAGTAACTCAGATACAGAAACTGAAGAAGAAGATTCATATGTTACGCAGGGGGAGCAGCAGACAAGGGAAAAGGAGCTCCAAGTCTACAGAAGGAGACAACAGAAGTCCAGTACTGTGCCTATGCCTTGCCCTGTGCCTACTGTACCAAGTCCCTCGTCTACTCCTGCCCCAACTCCTGAAGATGTTGCCTCCGCACTGAATCACTCGGATTCTGATGCGGATCTCTCTGACTCGGATGGTATGATCTCTCCACCACCTATTGCTCCCTTAAGGAGATCTTCTCGCATCAATGCGGGTAAGGCTCCTGCTCGTTTTGATGATTACGAACATGACATTGCCAACTTCTTGTCTTATTCTAACATTTCTTCGAATTATCGAGCCTTCATTGCATCGTTAGACTCTACTTCGTTGCCCAAGTGTTGGCAGGAAGCAAAGAAAGATCCAAGGTGGAAAGCTGCAATGATGGAAGAACTTGGGGCACTGGAGAAAAATAAGACATGGGAGCTGGTTCCATTACCCAAAGGGAAGAAAGCTGTGGGATGCAAATAGGTGTACACAGTGAAAGAGACGTCAGAAGGAAAGGTTGAGCGATACAAGGCGAGGTTGGTTGCAAAAGGATTCACACAGTCATATGGCATAGACTATGATGAGACGTTTGCCCCAGTAGCAAAAATGAGCACCGTGAGAACTCTGGTCTCCATTGCAGCGAATTATGGGTGGAAGCTGTACCAGCTGGATGTGAAGAATGCCTTTCTTCATGGGGACCTGCAAGAAGAAGTATACATGGAGCTCCCGCCAGGATGCTACGCGACGGCATCAAACGGAGGGACGTCGCAAGGAAAGGTGTGTAAACTGAAGAAGTCGCTATACGGGCTCAAGCAATCTCCTCGAGCCTGGTTTGACAGATTCAGAAAGGCTGTTACAGGCATGGGATACCGTCAAACAAATACAGATCATACGGTCTTCCTCCAGCATGCAAGAGGCCACATCACTATACTTGCTGTATATGTGGATGATATAGTGATCACAGGTGATGATGAAGTCGAGATCACTAAACTGAAGTCAAAACTCGCAAAGGAGTTTGAAGTGAAGGATTTAGGAGCGATGAGGTACTTTCTAGGTATCGAGGTGTGTGAAGGCGAACAAGGAATTGTTCTCTCACAGAGAAAGTACACACTAGATCTGCTGAAGGAGACAGGGATGCTGGGATGCAAAGCAGCGGTCACTCCAATTGACCAGAAGTGCAAGTTGGGAGCAGAAGCAGGAGAGCCCGTTGATCGTGAAAGATATCAACGACTTGTAGGGAGATTGATTTATCTGGGACACACTCGCCCTGATATCTCATTTTCGGTGAGTGTAGTGAGTCGCTACATGCATGATCCAAGAAAGGGTCATATGGACGCAGTATTTCAGATCTTGAGGTATCTGAAAGGAACGCCGGGAAAGGGACTATAGTTCAAGAAGAATGGACGCATAAAAGTTGAGGGATACTGTGATGCAGACTGGGCGAGCTGCATAGACGACAGAAGGTCTACCACGGGATACTGTGTTTTTGTAGGAGAAAATCTGGTCTCATGGAGAAGCAAGAAACAGTCAGTGGTAGCACGGTCGACAGCTGAAGCAGAATACAGGGCAATGGCTCTGGGAGTGTCAGAGTTGCTGTGGGTGAAAGCATTGCTGACAGAGTTGCAGCTGGATAAGGGAGCACCATTGCGTCTTCTGAGCGATAGTCAAGCTGCAATAAGTATAGCTAACAATCCAGTTCAGCACGACAGAACGAAGCACATCGAGATTGATCGATTCTTCATCAAGGAGAAGCTGGAACAAGGGATACTGAAGATTGACCATGTCCGCTCAGAAGAACAAGTTGCAGACTGTCTGACTAAGGGTCTTAGTTCATTAAGTCTGTCAAAGTTATGTAACAAGATGGGGATGATCAATATCTATCGCCCATCTTGAGGGTGAGTGTTGAGAATCAATAAGGGACTTTTAGTCCCACATCGGAATATGTTATATGTAGAGGAGCTAGACTCCCTATAAGTAGTGAAGTAGTCCATCAATAAAATCATCCAACAATTATTTTCTACATAATGTCATTGCACTATCCAGGTAACCCTAGACTATACTTCTCTATAACGCCAATATCATAGCTTATGCACCAATTTTATGAATTTTATGAAGTAATTGATGTCATTGCATTTTTTTCGCTTGTATGGGCAGCTTTCTGAATTACAGTAGCACTGATGGTAACATTGACATCCTCCCTTTACTTAAGAGAATAATTAATCATCGGATACCAGTTTGGGTTTTCAGGTAAGAACATTGAAACACCGTTAGTTTTATGTCCGTTTTTATGTTATTCAATTCCTATAAAGAGATTCACAAGTTTCTGAACTAACAGTGGTGACCAAGACTCAGTGGTGCCTCTCTTGGGCTCTCGAACACTGGTGAGGGAACTAGCCCATGATATGAAATTTGGAACTACTGTTCCTTATAGTGCTTGGTTCCACCAAGGCCAGGTACTAAGCTCATTCCTTTTGTTATCACTTTTCATGTGTACTCTGATATTTCAGTTCTTTGTTCCTTAGATCTGATCTTAGAGAAAGAACATGGAAGAAACACCAAATTAAATGTACAAATGAAGATGTTTAGAATTAGTGCACTGTGCATATAAGAGTGATCGTATCCTTATCCGATAATCTGCTAGCACGATGTGAATATTTGCGGAAGCTGGGTAGTTATATAGTCATACAGTTCTTGAGTAATTGGTCAAGTTTAAAAATTAAACAACAACATTGTGGTCAATAACAAAGTTCAGATAATTCTAGAACTATTTAGTTCTTACGAAAATATTGAGATTATGCTGTACATGCTCTAAAACCTCTCTCTATGCTACCCCTTTGCGTTAAGTTATTACTATTTCATCTGTGTTTCAGTTCATACTTCTTTTTTTCCTCCAAGTGTTCTACTTCTTATTTAAGTTGGTAATTTTGCTCACATGGTATTCTTCATCTTCTCCGATGGAAGGTTGGTGGGTGGGCAACTGAGTACGGAAACCTACTGACGTTTGCGACCGTAAGGGGTGCAGCTCACATGGTGCCCTACGCACAGCCAGCGAGAGCTCTCACTCTCTTCAAATCTTTCATAGCTGGCCAGAGACTTCCCAACACAACTTACCCCTCCATTGATTAAGTGGTCCTCAATAAATACATGGTAAAGAAACAGGCGGCAGCTCTAGTCAAGATTTCTTGATTTGCTACTCTTGAGTAGAGATAGAGAGGGAGAATGAGAATAAAAGTTATTCATTTAGTTGAATTGTAAGGAAAAATCCTCACAGTTTGTAGTCTTTTATATTGGTTTTTCCAGATTCAGATTTCAAGTTTCTATTTACAGTCTTTTGTGATGTCTTTTTTTTTTTTTTTTCATTGTTACCATTACAAGAGGTTGAAAGTACTTCTGGTTCTTTCTTTTTTTTGAGATAATGTCTAATCTTCCTATTGATAATTAAAATGTGTTTTGGAAAAGATTTAAAGGCCGATTGATACACCAATTAATGGTTTTCGGCCCACGACTATTCAGGATCTTTGTAAAAGGTCTGCTTAATTGTACAGGCGGATTAATGGATCTGGTGTTGATTAACTGGGTCAATTTTCTTGAAATTACTTCACCTCTGGAGCACTAAAATCACAGTATGTTACAAGCAAAGCATGTCTATTCACACTTGTTCATGTGAGGTATTGTTGATATTCCAGAAAACTCACTAGGAGTTTCGAGTACAAGTTATTGCTTCCAATTGCATCATTATTACAGTGTATGAATAAGATGATGGGTTTGAATCCACCAACGAGGGTCGGTCCTGAGCTCATGGGGGTCCACGACGAACTTTCAAAATAAGGCTTCAATACATAATGTAAAATATATATATATATATATATATATATATATATTTTTTTTTATAAGTTCAATCCTTGATTGTATATATATATATATATATATATATATATATATATATATATATATATATATATATATATATATATTTTTTTTTTTATAAGTTCAATCCTTGATTGTATATATATATATATATATATATATATATATATATATATATATATATATATATACAATCAAGGATTGAACTTAGGACCTTAGTAAGGAGTCTAAAGTACTAACAACTACACCACAATAAAACTTTGTGTCTATATATATATATATATATATATATATATATATATATATATATATATATATATATATAGCTACAATCAAGGATTGAACTTAGGACCTTAGCAAGGAGTCTAAAGTACTAACAACTACACCACAATAAAACTTTGTGTCTAAAAGGGTCCATGATATAGACTAGTTCTATTTTGAGATACAAAATTATTAACATATTTATCTTTAAACTATTTTTTTTTTGTCCCTCATGATCCGGAGGCCCTGGACGGTCGCCCTGGCCACCCTGGGACAGGCCGGCCCTGCCACCAACCATAAGCCAACGATGTAGAATAAAAGGAAATCACAAAGACAAAGTCAGAGGACAAGCCAAACACAAATATACAATAATCTAGTTAGAACTCTCTTGAAATCCCTTTTTAATCCCTTGTCCCTTGCTCAAAGATGCAAAATATCTCTAAAAAGTAGTCACTACCTGAGTGATAGAGGATACTTTTGACCAAATACCTACATAAATACAATTGTTGTAAAGTAAAAGGCCTTCAAGGGTCTTTGGACACCTCATTGCCATCCTCAACCTTCTTTACGGGATGGGATCTGTTGTCCCTAAATATGGTGTCCCAAGTCTGCCCCCTCTCTCACATGAAGATGTGAGTCCGTCTTCTTCTTTTTTTAATTATAAAACAACGAGACCTACAACATTATATAAGAGGAAAAACATATTTGGGACACCATATTTGGAAATATCAGATCTCATCTCCATTCCTACCGGACATCTTCTTCGTTTCTGACTAAGGGAAGGAAAGGAGGTTAAGTCGACAAGAATCCCCAACACTTCAAGATATAATTAGTAAGGATAGTGAACCTATGAATACTTAGGTCTCGTTTGGTACATTGTTATGTAATCGTGATCGTAATGTAATCAAATGAAAAAAAAAAATTAATTTGATTACATTACAATTACGATTACATTACAGTAAATCAAACGAGGTCGTAATATAAATAGCAAGGATAGTGAACGTATGAATACTTAACAATCTAATCTTCTTGAAAGGAAGAATAACTGTAGTAAAACACATACATTTATATATCAGTACTGCCATGGAATTCTTTCAACCAAGAAGAAGGAGAAGAGAAATGATATCAAGAGACAACTGACACAACCCCTCTAGGTCCTTCTCGTTAGCCGCGACGCGGGCCGGATAGGCCAGCCCCGGCCGGTTCCGGAACAGCCTGCCGCACATGCCGGGGTACTCCCTGGCCGCGCCCACGTGCAGGGCCGCGTAGTCGTACGACTCGTCCCGCAGCTCGTCGGCGGCCGATCGCAGCGCCTCGTGCGCGTTCCCGTACCTGGTCGCGCACGCCCGGATCGCTGCTCCGAGCCCCGCGTCGGCCGCGCTCGCGGCGGCTAGCGAGGATAGGTAGGAGGAGGAGCTGGCCGAGGTCGAGAGGGCGATGCCGACGGAGACTGCGGATAGGTCCTTGACGCTCTTGGCTTTGGCGGCGTCGGGGTTGGGCTGGAGTGTGGACACGCAGAGCCGGTAGTCGGATGTGGCATTGCAGGTGTCATGGATTAGGCGGGTACTGTTAGGGTTGGAGGAGGCGAGGAGAGGGAGGAGGAGGAGGAGGATTAGTGAAGACATTATTAGTGGAGCCATTGCTAAAAGAGTGTACTGTTAAGTGTGCTGCTCCATCATCTGCATTATTTGCTAATTTGTACTGTGGTTTGTTAGATGAGATGTCAATTCATTAGATCTGCTTTTGGACTTTTAGGAAGGTTGTATAGATAGATCAACATATTGGTGTCTCACTAATGAAAGCCAGATCATTGTGGCATTATAGTAGCAGTCATCCCAATATGATATTCAATCCTGATATTTGGCACGCACCCGTGCACCCGCATTGCACCCGCACTGCATGTACGCGACAAAATCTGGCGGAGCAGTAGGGTAGAGATTTGAGTCGTCGGTGAAGTAGGAGAAGAGAGAGGAGGCGCCGCACATGCGTAACGGATGCATAGCCGGAACGAGCCAAATATCATTTTGATACAATATTTGTTTCGACTGTTTGGGGCTATTAATTTAAGACGGAAATTAGTTCATTCAGAGTGAAGTGAAAATATTCTAATTTTTTAAACTAAATATTTAACACTTAATTTTTAGAATGCCATCATAATTCAAATTGTCATCTACTTGATATTTTTATTCAATATAATTGTTGGCTAAAACGAAATTGAATCATAGCTACTCGGATGACACACCAGCACTTAAAGACTAAAATATTAGAAGAGCACAAAATAGAAGTAACAAGAACATGGCGGTGATGAAGAAATGAACATAATTATTATCAAAAGCATATGCTGATTGCCATTGGCTAGTAAAAAGGAAAAATAAAAGAAAAAGTGCTAAATATCTGTAGATTACTTCAATATTCTTTAATTCAAACCTTTGGTTATGGGCCAACATAAGTTTTCAAATGTTTTATATGGACCACTACTCCTACTCCCCCTTAACCTATAGAAAGAAAAAGTTCAACTTTCAAGAATTTTTCCTCAACCTGCGCACTTTATATGGTCAAAATATTATAATTTTTTTATAACTTGTGAAGCTCTACAACGGAGCTAAAGTGACTTTGTGGTTAGAGATATAAAATTCTGACTGGATGGCAGAAAATCAGTTGATCATAATACAGTGTGTACTGTAGTACCCCGTCCTTACATTGTGTTTCGTTTCCGTCCACGGGGTGCGCGAGAAAGGAACACTGTCGCTATCGATTCGGTCGGGACCGATAGGTCGGAATCGGCCGAGTCGATCGAACGGGAACGGTTGAATTAAGATCCATTTCACGTTATGGAATGGCTTCTTCGGAACCAAGTCCCATATTCAACGGGTTGCGCCTCGAGGATTGGCTCTGCGGCTGAGTCGGGAGAGACCTCCCGTTGCTCTGATTTTCATGCCGCACTTGATTTGGCTTTGGCTTTGTTTTCGTGAATGCATTTTTCGTGAATGTTTCCGATGAATTTTCGTGACTTGCGTTTTCGAGCTTCGCATTCATATCGAATTTCCTTGAATTATACAGTGTTCTAATCAGTTGCTTATGCGATTGCAGGTGATCGCGTAGGCGACGTCAGCGCAGCCAACCGGTCGCTCGCTTGAGAAAATTCCAACACGAGTGGCTGACCTCCTTCGCCTCGTCCCTCTACTTCAAAACTCAATATGTGAAATAAAATGAATGCTTGTCATAATAGCGTAGAATCAAAGAAATCGTAGCACGATTCTTCATGAAACACTTGTTATCGACTGCTGGTATTAGAAATAGAAAACATGTTCCTTATGTAAATCCACTTAGCCTATGCCAAGCAATGAATGATCGATTAACGTTTATCGCAACGATACGGCTAAGTAAGCAAAACGGTCATTGGACAACTTGTCGACAAGGTGTAGTTTTCTCAAACGGTTGCCTAGGCCAACGGACCGATTCGGCCCGGGAGGAACGAGAATAGTAAGCGCCAGCCCTTTATCGGCGTGGGTTATTCGGAAACTTTCGCACAGGGCTCGCTACCCGTCGCGAAAGGGTCGCCGTCTAACCCGGCTATAGTCCGCGATGGCTTAACATTGCCAGTGGCCTTCATACCCTTCCACGGCTTAACAAATGCACGGGACACGGGATGAATATGATAGTTGCTTAATGTTATACAATTTTATATGCTTGCCTCAAAACATGTTAACATGCAAATCGAACAGGATGGTTGGAAAGATCATTGAAATATCTAGCTAACATGTTTACGAAACTTCTTCAATCAAATACAGAGCTTGGATTTTAATTAGCCATTCGTCAGTACATGTGATCGTACTGATCCTCGCTCTTTGCAGGTCCCGCAAATCAGGAAGGACGCGCCAGCTAGCTCGGCGACGTTCGTGATTTTGAAGCTTCGGCCGTGCGTCGAAGACTTTCTCTGCGACTCCACTTTTGAAGGCTCTCGACAGTCCAAGGAAGATGACTCAGCGTTCCTCCCATCCAGGTCACTGGAGTACTTTGTTATATATTTAGGGATGTGTGCAATGTATGGAACGACTATCTTATCGGCACTCTTTTGTAATCGAGTCATGTTGTAGCCCGTGCGACAATGAGTCTTGTATCGGAGTCTGTAAAAGATGTTCATTATCAATAAAGATCGAGTTTCCTTTACTTATTGTGTGAATCAATTTGTCTGCGTACTCTCTTAGATCTTGTGTCTCGGATTACAGTATGACTATGCCTTGTGCGATCGCAAATTAGGTTTGCACGGCATCACGCCCGGGGGACGACTATCGATTCGACGGAATCGGGGCGTGACATAATGGTATCAGAGCACGGCTTTACGTCCTTGGCCTCCAGTGTCGAGTTTCTAGTCTCAAATTATTGACCTCGTGTCGATGAGATACGTTGTTCCATACGCTGAACCCAGGACGTTTTCTGAAACTAACGAAAGTTGCCTTTCTTTTTCCTGCAGTTGCGGGAGCTCGGGCAGAGGATGAGGCGAGCGCTTCCAGCGGCTCGAGTACTTCCAGACCCGAGCATTCCGTCAACCCAACGAGAATGACACCTACTGTAGACCGACCTTCCGGCGACCCGATGCAACGTATGCTGCAAATGCTTGAAATGCAGTAACGTCAAAATAAGCTCCATCGTCAGCAAGCGGAGGCTCGTCAGACTCAATTTGAGAATCGGCTCGAGGCTCAATTCAAGCTGCAGCAGCATCAGCTGAATACCCTCCAGCAAATCGTACAATCGGTCGTGGGCAACAACAATAATTCAACAATGACGCCTGCCGTGACCCAGCCTGCGGTTCGATCCAACGAAGCCGAACCAGAGGCGCCCGTGCTCTCACCTGCGGCACCGAGAAGTTCCAACTTCGACGTATCAAAATTCATAAAAAGCTGTCGCACTTCCTTCAATGGCACAGAAGATCCCTTGGTGGCGATCGACTGGTTGGAGGAGCTGGAAGATAAGTTCGAGCTTCTGGGTGTCGAGAACTCGAAGAAAGTCGCGTGTGCTCAACTTCTACTTTGAATGAACGCACACGATTGGTGGGCTGTGCAGAAGCGGGCTATTCGACGTGAAGACGAGACGACGGCGATCTCCTGGGCTACATTCAGAAATGCGTTCTAGACCGAATATCTTTCTGCAGCCGTGCGACAAGAAAAAGAGAATGAATTTATGCAATTGAGGCAAGGGAATATGACAGTACGACAGTATGCGGCTGAATTCAACAAACTAGCTAAATTTGCTGGAGACTATCTACCTACCACTGCAAGTCGAGCTCGACGATTCGAAGTGGGCTTGCGTTCTACTATCCGTGCTCATGTCTCGGTGCCTGAGTACAAAACCATGGGCGAGGCACTCAACCATGCCCTCCGTCTGGAGTCCGAGTATCCTCCTGCTACTACCGGCGTTGTTCACTTTAATATCAAACGCCATAGTAATGCGGGAGGTAACAACGCACATAAGCGTCAAAACCGCGGCAAAGGAGACGGCAACCAAACGAAGGATCGAGTAGTCTGCGAGTTCTGCCACAAGGAGGGGCACATGGCCATCGAGTGCCGATTGAAGAACGGAGCATGTTTCGTGTGCGGCAAAACAAATCACGTCGCAAAGAACTGCCCGGAAGCTAGGCCGAACCAACGCCCCCAACAACACCATCAAAACCGAGGCCAAGCACCTTGGGCTCCACCGACTGCACAACAGAATGGCCAAGACCGTTGTCACGACCCGCTTCCGAATAATCGGACACGAGTCGGACACGCCCAGCCTTCGTCGTTAGACACGACGAAGTAAGCTGTAGCAAACTAGGGAAATCTAACCAGATAATCATAAATGTATATAATCACAGCATCTAAAATATATCCCAGAATGATCACCATAATCCACAATTCTATGTATATAATGTACGAGTCATCAAGAATAAAATGTACTATAAATTCTAAATCAATATCTAAGAGTAAATCTAATAGTCTAAACCTGAAACCTCAAGCTAAGTCATGACCCATCCTGCTCAGCTAAGATCCCGGGCTCTGGCCCATAAGGTAGAATAATATCCTACAAGCATACCTGCAACTTATCCAGTCAGGAGCGGAGCAAAGTACAGTTCTAGGTAATGAGCAAGACATCATGATATGAAAGTACAAGAGAACATGGTATGTAAAGCACAAGAAAGAACATGGTGTATAAGTATATGAAAGAACATGGTATGTAAGAACATGAAAGAACATGGTGTGTAAGAACATGAAAGAACATGGTATCTCAGGAATCACAGGAACTAAGTACATGATATATCTCATGAACATGTGTGCACAATATTTGAAATATAACTAAGTATGTGACCGGATAGGGGTAAGCACATGAAAGCACATGATTGGTACGGCTTAGGACCCGCGTGCACGATGTGGGGTCTAAGCTAAACACACCTGAGTTGTTTCTTGGGTTTGGTCACATAAATAGTATATTTTCCCTCCCCAGGTACAAGTAATAAGAACAAGGAACATGAGCACCAGAAAAACATGTCGTGTCGCAGTGTGTCAATCAAGGAAGCACATGATATAATGAAATGTACAAGACCATAGAATGTACTTGCCTTGCTCCGGGTGATCAAGGGCAATGAATAGAGCTGGATGTCCTCCTATTTTAGTAGGTACAAGTTGGTTAATTTATATCCATTTCTATTTTTAACACTTTAACTTATCTACAATTATTCCTAGGACAATCTATAAACCACCATTAATTTAATAACTATAATGCAATGCCAGAATACCACTTTCCTAACAAAATATAATTACAAGTCACTATATGCATGTTATATCAAAGTGACATAACAACACCCAAATGACAGGTTCCTAGGGTGAAGAGTAACATCCTAAGATTTTTCTTAGAAGCAACCAACTACCTATAAACATTGAACTTCACTTTACCTACCCTCACCATGCAACCAATACCTTATCCTGGCTATAGCATTACTTCCAAAATTATGCAACTAAAAGTTAAAAGAAAACAGATTTCTTGAAGGCTGGGTTTAACAGTCCTAATCCTGACTAAAGTAATTTTAAGTCATCAAAATCGAAGGGCAACCAACTGAAGAAAGTGTAAAGGCAAAATAATAATACTGATACTAATTTGATCATTTAGGCTTGCTGCTACAAGCACCCAACTGACAGAGATTTCATCTTTCTTAAACTCAGGTTCCCATCTACTAATGGTCAAAAGTAAAATCAGTTGGTTTAACAATCTTTCAGTTAAGTTTTGTCTAAAGTCACTCATAAGAAATCAAAGTTTGCCAACTAACAGTTGATGCTTTAGAGAAAACATTGCAAATGAGTACACAAACTGCTTATGGAAAAACCTTACAATGATACCTGATTTTAGTAAGGTATGGGATCTCTTTTGTTTAGAAATCGATCCAATATCTTACTAAAATCGATCAGGTATCAGTGAGAGTGTTACCCTGTTTTCAGATGTTTGATCCCGATTGCATCAAATTTAACTCAGTATTACTAATGATATTACTCCTCCCATTACATTTTGGTGAGAACAAATCACTACTAGTATTAAATACACACTATGACATAAACCAAAAGACCATTTGAATTTCCCGCTTGATCAAGACCCTGCCAACTTCAGTCCAGTGCTAGTGCGACACCACTTTAGAGAATACATGGACACATATGCGACATCAACATATTGGATACTCTAACCCATTGCTAGCTTTGCCAAAACCCAACTCGGAAGCTGCTATCTCCTTAACCAACACAACACACGAATACCAACTTGTATCGAATATAACTAGTATTAGATACGAATTGACAGAAAATCGCCAAATCAAAACCTGCATTCAGCATAACCTAGACTCCAACAAATACTGCTCTCCAACCACAACTTAGAAGTCAACTAAGTTACACAACCTCAGGAACTCAGAAATTGTACAGACAATTAAATTTGAATAGTGAATTATACAATAAAATGATAGTAGGTTTAAAATAGCAATTAATACAAACTGAATGATATCAAATTCAAATTAAGAAAGTCCTGCCCATGGTTATTCCTATTCCAGTCGATCTCCTACGCAATGACCCCATCGATGGACATGATACAGCTGGACACAACAGCTCATGGATACGCACATCAAACACCACCCGGACACACACCACATGCTGATACAACCCGACTGAACGCAAATTAACTCAGACTCCCCGAATCCAGAACACAAACACACACCAGAGATGAACGCAACTGGACACGGATAATCATCCACTCAAATTCGATTTTGAAGTAAATCTTAAGACACGGTAATCAGAAGAAAAGAATTTACCTGCAAGAATTTTACTCCAATGGAGAACACAAGCTCAAGATTCTGACACAATTCCGGACTCTAGTACTACTGCAATTTCAATAAAACACATTTCCGAATGGTCATTCGAAGAAGAAAATTAGAATATAAACCATCAAATCCAGAGGACTGTGGAAGAACCTTAGAATTCAGGAATACCTAAATTTGGCATTCACGATCACCCGTCCCTCAATCCGAAATTGGATCCGACCCGAATTTAAGAGTGATGATCGATTGTTGATTCTCCTAGGATGAACCACTGGTGAAGGAATTTGAGCGGACTGTTCTTGACCTAACCCTGAGTACAATCGATTGTACAAATCGAATCATAAATCAAGAAAGGGCAGATTCATCAAGAATGATCGAAGAATACTCACTCTAGTGGTGAATATCGAACATTACAGCAAGATCGAACTATCCACCAAGAAGATCGCCGATCACCGAAATTGCCGCTGGAACAGAGCCGTCGAGATGAAGTCGCCGGTCGAAGAAGTGAACCGTGCCGTCGTCGGAGAAGATGGACGACTCGACGTCCGCCAAGGAGCAGATGAGTGCCACTGGTCGGAAGGAACGACCGTCGTCGTTGTCACCGGAGTCGTCACCGTCGATGTCGTCGAGAACTACACCACCGTACGTCGCTGGAGAGTCGGTGCGTCGCCGGAGATGAGCTCGCACGGCCGTCGCCATGGTCGCCGAGACTGTCGAGGACGCACTCGCCGAGAAATCACCCGCTGTCATTGTCGCTCGCCATGGTGGTCGTCGGGGTTGATGGCTCTCTTGTTGGTCGGCGCACGAGTCGCCGTCGTGACCATCGCCACTGGCCGGAGAGAAGTTAGGTCAGAAAGAATTAGGGTTTGGCCACCCAATTTGGGGAAGGAGTTCTTTCCCAGAAAAATCGAGAGGAATGAGACAGCTGCTCTTCTCTCTCCTCAGTGAGTTAAAGAGAATAAATGCAATTTTGCACAAACCCCTCATCGCATTGAAACATTTTGCATAAGTCCTATTGTTAAAGAAAACTTTCAAAAAAACCCCTCCCCTTTTCACTAATTACAAAAACTGTTGAAAATTAGTTAAAATCTTAAAAAATAAGGGGACCACTAAATTGGTTGTAACAACTTTTTAAATTTGAAATTGCTCCTAATTTATCTCGCCAAAATATAAATCACCATTTTAAAACGAAAAACTTATTATTTGTAAATTAATCATAAATATAAAAATCAAATTTATTTTCCAAAACAGGGAGGTGGAGTTACAAATCTTCCCCCTTAAAATAATTTCGTCCTCGAAATTCGAGAGACAACAAAACAATTTCAAAGCAAATCTCAAGAAGGTTCAACACAATTTATTTATTGTATTTAAAATTCTTAATATCAATGTACACTCAAACAAACAAACTGGGATAGCGGTCCCGTATCTCGTCCTCGCGCACCCATATGGACTCTTCCGGAGAGTGGTGTCTCCACATGACGCGGACAAGTGGAATAGTCTGGTTCCGCAAGCGCTTCTCCCTCCGATCAAGGATCTCCACTGGCTGCTCCTCGTAGGTCAATCTCGGACCTACCTCTAGCTCCGAAAAGTCCACCACATGGCTCGGGTCCGGAATGTAGCATCGCAGCTGAGACACGTGGAAAACATCGTGCACTCCCTCCAAGCTAGCTGGAAGCGCCAGTCGATATTGTCACGCCCGAGAACCAGAATACTGGAGAGCGGGGGCAGACATAGCCAGCTACGTATATAATGAAATGGAGTCCATCTTACCATACGGTTACGGCTGTCTAGATATATGAGGGTTTATCTACAATCCATCAGTCTCTTATGGTCAATGACAAGCCTAGTGTCTCAATCACAAGCAAGTAAGTAAATGTTACAAGATGTAAGATCACCAAATATACAATAGTAAGGTGTCCCAAACATTACATATTCAGCTGATCATGAAGCTAGTCGTTACAAAATGTGAGAACTAGCAAGAGTTTAGTCATACATGATCAACCCTAGGTTGCCAATCATGTTACAGCCCGTAGGCAGACAGTAAGTAAAAATGTACACGAGCTAACACTTGCTCGGCGGCTAAACGCCTCAAAAGAATAATTTTACAATAGAGTGGGAGAGCCAAAATAAACCCACTCGTTGCCAGGATTCCTTCTAGTGGTCACCATTTGGCTAGAAAGTCGGTAGATCCCCTGGGATTGCTCCGAAATCTGGCCATACAAAACCAGCTGGGTCAGACCCCAGAAAGAGCAAGTGCTACAAAGGAGGCTTCACTTAGAAACTAAAACCAGCAATTAGCACAAGAATATAATTACATAATAAAAGACAGTAATTAAAGAAAAGCATGACAGGTGATATATGATGAGATAACCATGGGACTATTCAGATAACCAGGTTACAACCCGTAAACCAAACAAGGACCGGGGTTGTAACCCTTCGTCTGAACAGAACTTGGTTTCTTCCACCATTTATCGGCAAGATAAAATAAGAAATCAGGACATGTAACAATCTTGTACATGATCAAGACAAGACTAGACTGATTGAACTCCATCCAACATTCACGGCCAAGCAATAAGTACGGCTTGATACATTAACTAACTAGGGTTATCACAAGCCTTAGTTACTAGCAAGATGCAAAGAGATTTCTAAGTCCAGTTACCCGTCTGCTGCTACCTGAGTGACCCCAGCAAAAGAAAACAAGTATAGCAGACACACTGTAGTGAGTACATGTGTCCTAAAGAGGTGCCCCACTCGACGACAGGCTGGAAATGTGCTCATCATGACAGATAGCTCCAAGTCCCATGTATATATATATAAGGCCGGGATCAAAGGGGCAACAGGTAACTGGGAAAGTCTCTTCATGAACTACTGTATTATTCTAGTTATTAGCCTTAGTCAATTTACCGTAGGTACCCCTGACCGTGGTACTCAGGGGTCCCTGTCCTAGACATGATGCAAGATAAGACGGGTTCATTTGTACAAGCATAATCGTCCACGGTGTCCAGGCTATTCAATCTTGTCGTGTCAAGCTAGCCGTCGCAACAGCCTTCGGGATATATATATATATATATATATATATATATATATATATATATATATATATATATATATATATATATATATATCATGTCAGGTTCACTGTCAAGAGTACGCCACGTCGGGCCACTATCATGTCATGTTTATCATGTCAAATTATCATTTCAAATTATCATATCAAATTATCATGTCAAATTTGTCAGGTCAAGTTATCTTGTCAGGAGTGCACCACGGCGGGTCACTATCAAGTCATGCCATTTATCAAGGAGGGAAAAAACTTGCGCAATTAAATAATAATATAATATATATATATATAATATATATATTCTTGAAGCCAAGGAGAAACTCTACAACTTTCATGTTGGGAGTGGGAAGAAATTCTGACCATAATTCAGGTAAATAAAATATTAAAAAATTAAAGTGGACCCCATACGGCCCAAAAGTGGAACTGCCACGTGGTCAAGAGAGTGGGTGGCCGTTCATGCGGCCAACAAGGTATTAGTTGATGTAAAGCAACTAACTAAAATAATGCAAGCAACTAATAAATGCTTGCTGATGCAAGCAACAATCTAAGCTTATGTATGCGGCCACCAACTCTAAGCTCATGCGGCCAGACAAGTGTAGGCCATGCAAATATTGGCCATGCGGCCAATACCACATATATATATATATATATAATATATATATATACATATATATCCATGTGGGACTCATCTGTAATTAATGCTCTAATCAAATGTGGCCATGCAAGGGTCATATGGCCAAGGCCATGCGGCCAGACCAAAAATGAATTGGCTAAAGATCAAGCCAAATTAATTGGCTAAAGGCCATACGGCCATAAAAGTTAATAAGGCCATGCGGCCAGTGCTGCAGTGAGTCCATGCGGCTACAAATAAACAAGGGCCACGTAATGATTGAGGAGGGGCCATGCGGCCAGAATGTTAGTTGCTAAGCAAAATAATGCAACTAAATGCAATTAAATAATACATGCTAAAATAATGCATACTAAAGTAATGCATGCTAAACTAATGCATGCTAAACTAATGCATGCTAAAGGTTGCTGCTTGCAAACATACGTGCAAGGCTATGCGGCCAAAGTGTTTTTGTATGGTTCATATATAGTGCTGCATGCAACCTAAAATTCAAAGACCATGCGGCCATCTTATTCTTATGCGGCCAAAAATGTTTTTGGCCAGCAAGTACATGCGGCTCAAACCATTTATAACTTCATGCGGCTCACCACTACATTATATGCATGCAATTGCAAGCTGTACGTGGCAATTATTATTAGGCCTTGCCCAAATTAATATGCTGACTAATAAATGCTATCATGTCAGGAAGCAAATAATGCTGCCATGCCCATGCGGCTAAGCAAGATTCCTGCGGCCAAAATGCAAGCTAGCAATAATTTATGTTGCCAATCAGAGAAGATGCTCATGGAAATACCATGGCTTCTCTGTACCACCCAACTTCCCACCGGAGACCAAATTTGGACTTCTATCGGTCAAATTTGGGTAGAAGGAAATTCTCTACAACATGGAATTATTTGTTTACAAAAATATGCAAGTCTGGTAGATCAAAATCCACAAAAACGAAAATACCAGAAAGCTAGATCTACAAAAAATTAGTCATGGAAATGGAAAATACTAAATACTAAAGTTGGTTAGAAACACATGAAGAAGACAATGGAACAATAAAAATGGAGTTCTTCCATGAAGCAAGTTGCACTTGCCTAAGCTCTCCACTCTCTCAGGTTGGTGGAGAAGTAATGGTGGGGAAGAAGAAAGTTAATGTGGAGAGAGAAATGTGTGGTGGGATATTTAATGAAGGTGGTGGTAGGTGGGAGTGGTTTGGTTCACATAAAATCAAGCAAAATCGAACCAAGCCAAACAAACCGAACCGAACCAAGATAAACCAATCAATAAAATGTCAAAATAAATCAAGCAAGGAGACATGCAATACGGGTTAAAATACGTACACGTATTCCAAATACGTAATACGAGATATGAGCATTACAACTCTACCCACCTTAAAAGAATTCCGTCCTCGAAATTTAATCAAGTGGCTAGAGATGAAAGGACAAGCTATACTAAGCAATCAATCAATCAAACAATCAATCATGTAAGCAAGAAATTTGAAGGCATGAGGAAGAGGGAAGACATCCTGCTAGGGACCTCTCGGTCGGTTCTGAATCTGAGCTTGGACCAGGGCATACTGTTGGGGTCCCTACTGCTAGAATACTTGGGTCTGAGGCGGCAATGGCCTCGGAGGCTGGTACTGCTGCTGCACTGGTGCTGGTGCTGGTCCCCTTACCGAGGGACTAGTCTGGGCCGATGACAAACTGGCCCTATTCGGACAGGACCCTATCTTGTGGTCTGGAGCCCCACAAGCCAAACACAATCCCTGTGCTCTACGACACTTCGAAACAACGTGTCCTGGCTTTCCACAATGAGTGCAGTCCACTGCGAAAGACTGCTTCTGCTTCTGTTGCTGAGGGGACGTGACCGACGTCACTGAGGCCGCCTGCCTCGGAGTTCCAATTGTCAAAGCCCTGACTGCCGGGGCTGGTGCTGTCGACTGGGTCATCTGGCCGTGAGATCGCTTCCGACCTTCGGTCCTGTCCACGATCCTGTGGGAGGTATACTCGTGCCTCCTAGCTGCCCTCAATACCGCATCGAAAGTCTGATGCTCAAACTGCTCTACTGCCAGCAGAATCTCTAGGTGGAGTCTCTGTTGAAACCACTGGGCTCTATCATACTCGGTTGCCACCAAGATGGGAGCAAACCGACTAAGCCTGGAGAACTCGACCGCATATCCATCGACCGTCCTGCCCATCTGCTTCAGATTGGTGAACTTGGTCTGTAGATCGTACCGAGCTACAGCATCGAAGTACTTGGTCTGGAATCTCTTCCTGAATACTGCCCATGAAATAGGGGCCACTAATCCCATGACTTGTGCGCCCACCAGCTGCGGGCAAGATCCAATAGCTGTAGGCGCACCACGGTCACCTTCTCGTCTTCTGGGGTCCTGGCTGCTTCTAGAATCACCTCTGTGTCCTGAAGCCCAGCATCTGCGGCGATAGCATCTTCGCAGCCATCAAAGAATGGAGGGTTCAGGCGCTTGAAACTGTTCGCTGCACTGTTCCCATGACGACCGCCTCTGTTCAAAGCATCTTCCACTGCCTGGTGCAAGGCATCTCCTCTACGATCTTGGGAAGCTAACAAGGTCCTGATGAGACCCACCAAAGTGCCATCATCGGGCTCTGCAGGCTGGACGGGCTGAACTGGTGGCTCGGGATCCCCGGTAGGCATGACTCGGGAGGCTGCTCCTGAGTGCTGGGCCTGATCTTCTGGTTGCTGCTGGTCCACGAGAGGTGCTCCGCCTTGCTGATCAGCAGGTCCAGGAACAATACCGCTGAAAAAGACGACATAAGGAACAATAAGGAAGGACCAGGACAGATCATGGATACAAACATGTGATCAGGACAAGAATTTTAGGAATTCAGAGGATACGAACAGAGATCAAGGGCGAATACTGATTGAGACATCTATTCGGTAAACCCTCACATATGTTAATTTACAAGACCTGCATGGGCCACCACTTAAACCATGTCACGCCCCAGAACCAGAATACTGGAGAACGGAGGCAGACATAGCCAGCTATGTATATAATGAAATGGAGTCCATCTCACCATACGGTCACGGCTGTCTAGATATATGAGAGTTTATCTACAATCCATCAGTCTCTTATGGTCAATGACAAGCCTAGTGTCTCAATCACAAGCAAGTAAATAAATGTTACAAGATGTAAGATCACCAAATATACAATAGTAAGGCGTCCCAAACATTACATATTCAGCTGATCATGAAGCTAGTCGTTATAAAATGTGAGGACTAGCAAGAGTTTAGTCATACATGATCAACCCTAGGTTGCCAATCATGTTACAGCCCGTAGGCAGACAGTAAGTAAAAATGTACACGAGCTAACACTTGCTCGGCGGCTAAATGCCTCAAAAGAATAATTTTACAATAGAGTGGGAGAGCCAAAATAAACCTACTCGTTGCCAGGATTCCTTCTAGTGGTCACCATTTGGCTGGAAAGTCGGTAGATCCCCTGGGGTTGCTTCAGAATCTGGCCATACAAAACCAGCTGGGTCAGACCCCAGAAAGAGCAAGTGCCACAAAGGAGGCTTCACTTAGGAACTAAAACCAGCAATTAGCACAAGAATATAATTACATAATAAAAGACAGTAATTAAGGAAAAGTATGACAGGTGATATACGATGAGATAACCATGGGACTATTCAGATAACCAGGTTACAACCCGTAAACCAAACAAGGACCGAAGTTGTAATCCTTCATCTGAACAAAACTTGGTTTCTCCCACAATTTATCGGCAAGATAAAATAAGAAATCAGAACATGTAACAATCTTGTACATGATCAAGACAAGACTAGACTGATTGAACTCCATCCAACATTCACGGCCAAGCAATAAGTACGGCTTGATACATTAACTAACTAGGGTTATCACAAGCCTTAGTTACTAGCAAGATGCAAAGAGATTTCTAAGTCCAGTTACCCGTCTGCTGCTACCTGAGTGACCCCAGCAAAAGAAAACAAGTATAGCAGACACAATGTAGTAAGATACATGTGTCCTAAAGAGGTGCCCCACTCGACGGCAGGCTGAAAATTTGCTCATCATGACAGATAGCTCTAAGTCCCATGTATATATATATAAGGCCGGGATCAAAGGGGCAACAGATAACTGGGAAAGTCTCTTCATGAACTACTGTATTATTCTAGTTATTAGCCTTAGTCAATTTACCGTAGGTACCCCTGACCGTGGTACTCAGGGGTCCCTGTCCTAGACATGATGCAAGACAAGACGGGTTCATTTGTACAAGCACAATCGTCCACGGTGTCCAGGCTATTCAATCTTGTCGTGTCAAGCTAGCCGTCGCAACAGCCTTCGGGATATATATATATATATATATATATATATATATATATATATATATATATATATATATATATATATATATATATATATATATATATATCATGTCAGGTTCACTGTCAAGAGTGCGCCACGTCGGGCCACTATCATGTCATGTTTATCATGTCAAATTATCATTTCAAATTATCATGTCAAATTATCATATCAAATTTGTCAGGTCAAGTTATCTTGTCAGGAGTGCACCACGGCGGGTCACTATCAAGTCATGTCATTTATCAAGGAGGGGAAAAACTTGCACAATTAAATAATAATATAATATATATAATATATATATTCTTGAAGCCAAGGAGAAATTCTACAACTTTCATATTGGAAGTGGGAAGAAATTATGACCATAATTCAGGCAAATAAAATATTAAAAAATCAAAGTGGACCCCATGCGGCCCAAAAGTGGGACTGCCACGTGGTCAAGAGAGTGGGTGGCCGTTCATGCGGCCAACAAGGTATTAGTTGGTGTAAAGCAACTAACTAAAATAATACAAGGAACTAATAAATGCTTGCTGATACAAGCAACAATCTAAGCTTATGCATGCGGCCACCAACTCTAAGCTCATGCGGCCAGACAAGTGTGGGCCATACAAATATTGGCCATGCGGCCAATACCACATATATATATAATATATATACATATATATCCATGTGGGACTCATCTGTAATTAATGCTCTAATCAAATGTGGCCATGCAAGGATCATATGGCCAAGGCCATGCAGCCAGACCAAAAATGAATTGGCCAAAGATCAAGCCAAATTAATTGGCTAAAGGCCATGCGGCCATAAAAGTTAATAAGGCCATGCGGCCAGTGCTGCAGTGAGTCCATGCGACTACAAATAAACAAGGGCCACGTAATGATTGAGGAGGGGCCATGCGGCCAGAATGTTAGTTGCTAAGCAAAATAATGCAACTAAATACAATTAAATAATACATGCTAATATAATGCATGCTAAAGTAATGCATGCTAAAGGTTGCTGCTTGCAAACATACATGCAAGGCTATACGGCCAAAGTGTTTTTGTATGGTTCATATATAGTGCTGCATGCAACCTAAAATTCAAAGACCATGCGGCCATCTTATTCTTATGCGGCCAAGAATGTTTTTGGCCAGCAAGTACATGCGGCTCAAACCATTTATAAATTCATGCGGCTCACCACTACATTATATGCATGCAATTGCAAGCCGTACGTGGCAATTATTATTAGGACTTGCCCAAATTAATATGCTGACTAATAAATAATGCTATCATGTTAGGAAGCAAATAATGCTGCCATGCCCATGCGACTAAGCAAGATTCCTGCGGCCAAAATACAAGCTAGCAATAATTTATGTTGCCAATCAGAGAATGTAGAAGCATGGAAAATACTAAAGGAAATGATTCATGCGGCCAGAAAAGATCCATGCGGCTCAGAGAACTCATGCGGCTCAGGGAGTCATGCAGCATAAGGAGCTATGCGGTCCAAGGCATTCCATGCGGCTCAGAGGACACGTGGCCTGATAGTGCTCCCCTCCGACCCATGCTGCATTAATTGCTATGACGGCTGACCCCTCTGAAAAGTTGACAGCCCTGACACCAAAGCAGGTAATTATGGCTCTGCCATAATGATGAATCTCTAGGGAAGAGAAAAGAAATCTCTGACACAAATCCCCCGAGAGCCATAAAAATGCCACGTGGCCTTGCCACGTGGGCATTCTTATGCGGCTCGCTCCTCATGCGGCTCAGAATAAATCCTATACGGCTCAGGCCATAGGAGCCTCATGCGGTTCGGGCAAAGGACTTCCCATGCGGCTCAGAGTGAATCTATCCTATGCGGCTCAGGCCATGAAAGTCTCATGCGGCTCGAGCGAGGACTTCTCATGCGGTTCAAGAAGATCATGTCCATGCGGCCCAGGCGGATATATACTTATGTGGCCCACAAGGATTACTCCTCTGTGGTTAGAAGACTCAAGTGAGGGCCACTGCCCACGCAGCCCTGACACGTGGGCTTAACCATATGCGGTTCACATTCATATGCGACTCACATTCATATGCGGTTCACTAGTCATGCGGTCCAGATCCCCCCAGCAGCTCCTAGGACACGTGTCCTAAGCTGATTAATTCCTCAGATTTGCTGCCATTAAAGATTGGGTCAAATCCCAATAAATCTGAGACACGTGGCAGAAGAATAGATCTGATTTATTCGCAGATATCAGAAGATCAATACAAGGAAGATTTATTCCAATCAGCATTAATTGCTCATGGGATTTGGTGTAATCTACACCTAATAGCCCAGATTCATCATAATTAAAACGAATGGCCAAGATGGACTAATTTCCAAGCCGCCGCCATCTCCAAGAGCTAATTATTGGCAACCCTAATGATCACATCCCACTATTATAAATAGCAAGGTGCCATTCCCTTGTAAGATATAGATTTTTTCGGAGAGAAAAATACGTATATACAGAGAGACCCCTCTCCCATAGTCAGAGAAAAGAATACCCAGAGAGAGAGAGAAGCCAGAAGAGCAACAGAGGAGCAAGAAGAACATTTCTTCGTCAACGCCAACCATCTTTTCACAAGGAGCCAACGCTGCATACCGATCGTCCAAGGAGTAAGGCAGGGCTGCCGTCGCCTTCCCGAGCCTCTATCGTCACCCCCCAGAATCTAAAACAAACAATTGTACTTAGACTGCTGTACCTAGGTTTTCGTCCCTAGGCTTTCTTTGTACAAGCGAGTTTGTAACGTGAAGTAAAAGTCCGGTCCTCCGATAATTATTTTGTTCTTTTATATTTTATGGCAAACACGATAGCGACTCTGCTGGGGAACAACTTCTCCACGGCTGAGGAGTTGGTGACGCAATCGGATGCAGCCGAGCTTGGCTCCACTCAGCAAAAAATGGTCGCCCGGTTCGACCAACAGGCGTTCGAAGAGATGCTCTCTGACAAGAGCACTGGCCCGGTCCAGAAGCAAGCCCGCACAAAGAAGGCCCGTAAGGAGTGGAGACCCCGATTCTTCGTTCCTACTGAAGCTCTTGCAGAGACACCCTCTGTTGTTCAAAACGGCGAGCAAGATTCCCCTGCGGCCCCACTTTAGATCGTAGACAACTCTGCTGTCCCCAAGTCCGGCAGAAGAAAACACTATGATGCTGGACTTGCAGGGGCAAAGAGAAACTCTATGAGATCCGAGCCGCATAAGGTTATCAGCCGCAGGGAGAAAGCTCATGCGGCTACATCCTTCAGCCGCAGGGAGAAAGCTCATGCGGCTACATCCTCCAGCCGCATGAAGAAAACTCATGCGACCATATCTGTCAGCCGTATAGCTTTTGCGGCTACAGTTGCCAACCACACGAATGAAACTCATGCGGCTGTGGGAGTCAACCGCTTGCAGAAAACCCATGCGGCCACAATTGCCAACCGCATGCGGCCAGCCTGTACGGTCGTAACTCCTAGCCGCACGAAAACAATTCGTCCGACGGCAGAAGACAACCGCATGCAGACAGCCTGCACAGTGCCCCATTCTAGCCGCATAGCGTCCATTTTACGCTTCTCTCGATCAGTCTTCGACCGTCTCTCATGCGGTCCTGACCCTGATGATTCTCTGGATGATAAGCCAGACTCTGTGGCATTCAACTTGGACTCCTCTTATTATGCACCCACAAGTGCTAAAAGGAGGGAGTCTAGGGCAGTGCGGGCTCATCGGGCCCAGTCAGCTGTCCCAACCTCTGACTATCGGGGCGTCTCGTTGACTATCACACGGACCTCGGATGGGAAGTTGTATACAACCGCTCGAGTCCAGCCCCCGGCGGCAAACAGACAGAGTGGTTCCTCTGACCTGCGGAAGGCGATCCTCCACAAACGCAAGGAAAGAGAAGGAGTGTCGGCGTGCAAAGAGTCCTCGCTTGGACATCGCTGTACCCAAATCATCGTCAATTGCTGCTGCAGCAACAACGCGACAGTGACGGAAGATCGGCCGTCCGTCTTCCAAAGGCTACAGCACCCGAACTCAGAAGATGAGGCACCTCCTGTTGTCTCCTGCAATTCCGCTCAAAAGGTCCCCGCCGAAAGGAAGGGGAAAAAGACGAGTATCTCCAGTCCCAAGATATCAACCACCACAGCCAAGAAACTATCGTCTAAACGGTTGTCCTCTACTGGTGTATTCCAACACACCCGTTCAAAGATGAAATCTATCGCGATGGGAAATTCGTTATCCACATCGCTAGGGGTTGAAGGAACTGGGGGTAGCACTCCTCCGAACATCCGCAACAATCCGATGTTCCAAGAAGCCGAGCCCGGGGAAACCACTCTCTCATCAGGGGCAACAGACGCCGATGTCCCCGAGGACATCCATAACTCTCAAGACGAAGCAAGCTCTGAGGCTGGGGGTACTGCTCCCTCCGAGTCCGAACCAGAAGACAACATTCCCACCTATCTCGATGACTTCTCGGTGCATGGGTACGACTCGGAGGGCACATCCTCTACCGTTCCTTCCATCACTCCTCACGTAAGGACGATGTTCATGATGGACAGCAATCAAGGTGGTTCCAGTGATCGCCAGCACATTGACAGTCTCGAAGCCATATTACTTGCTTTGGTCAAGTCTGTAGACGAGATTAAAGCAGCCCTGCCAACTCTACAAGGAGGAACGCCCGGTCAAACAAGCACGGGCCCTGCGGTCAATGTGGATTCGAACTCAGCGGCGCCAAACCCGGGCAATAACCCTCCCGAAGTAACAGCCCCTACCGCTACAGACGAGACCCGAGAAGTAAGGAGAGAGGTCCAGAAGCTCCGAGCCATGTTCCATGCCCGAGAGAATGCCCAAGATCTCAGAATACGGCAACCATACCCTGCTGAATGGAGGGATGTTCCATTCCCACCAAGATATAAGCCGTTCAATATTAACCCGTATGATGGCAAAACCTCAGCAAGTCGGTACATCACTTACTTTGAGGTCACCACCGACCATCTGCCTCATGATGATGCGATCCTCACGCGGTTATTCATCGGGGCATTGGAAGGAGTCGCCTTCGATTGGTACCGCAATCTACCGGACAATTGCATCCACTCCTTCGCCGGCTTCAAGTGCCTGTTCTTGGAACGATTCTACGAAGTAGGACAGGACGTCACTATATCCACTCTCATGGACGTCGTCCAAGGGAAGAAGGAGTTGACAAGAAACTACATCGAACGGTTCTGCCAGACCGCCATGAAGCTGCCCTCCGGAAATCCAGATTCCTCTTTGATTGAAATTTGCCAAAAGAGACTGCTTCCAACGATCAGTCTCTGAATGGACGAAAGTCAATTCAAAGATTGGAAGGCGTTCATCATCAGCGCCACAAGCGTCGAAGAACGACTGAAGAAGGCTTGCCAACTGGGATTGCACATCTCAGAAGGAGAAAACAAGGGCAAGCGTCCCAACAACGATAATGGGGGTAACCCCTCCAACAATCGGGACAGCAAGGAAAAGTAGGCTATGGTGGCCGACACGACCCAGAAGCCCGAGGAACAACCAGCAGACAAACAATGGCCTCAGATCACTTACTCTTTCGAAGACGGCCACGTCAAGCCTATCTTGGACATGCTCATACAAGGAGGTAGAATTCAGCTTCCTCCACCAAGGTGGGAGCCTCGGCCGGCTGATTTGGAGAACCCAAAGTTCTGTCATTACCACCGTTATGTACACCACGCTACACACGACTGCTACCAACTGAAACGGTATATCCAAAGCCTCATCAATTCGAATGCTCTGGCCATCGACTTCGAAGAGGTAACCGTAGCAGCCAATATGGTGTCCGTACAATTCGGCAGCTTCCCTCCGACGGAGACTCAAGACGGGGTAATCCCCGTCCCTCTGACAACGATGGAGATTACCAATCTTCTACCTCCCCGGGAACAAGCTGCTGGTCTGGTACCTCTCACCACCTCACGAGGGAAGGTCATGTGGGTCCATCCAGACTTGGTATCAGAAGTAACTCGGCCCACACCATCTCCTACTAACAAAAAGAGTAGAAAAATCTGGACCTGCCACACAATCTTAGCAGACAACGAGGAAGCTACAGCCGTCGTCACGCGGTCCGGAGCGCAATCCCAACCTGTGGTTGACAGCCCAGCTGAAAATCATCAACCTACTACAACTGATGCTCCGGGACCGGCTCAGCCTTCGACGACCGACAAGCCTAAGCCGAAGGAGACTCGCTTCGACAAATCCCTCCGAAAGGACGCAGCCTAAGGACTAGAAAGGCCCTACAACTTTGACATCTTAGCACAATTGGCTAACACTCCGGCCAAATTGTCACTATACGAACTCCTAAGGCTCTCCAAGGACGTTCGTATTGCATTGAGCGAAGCACTCCAAAATGCCGATGCCTATCTCGCTCAATCCAACCTCACCGGGGAGGACTCACCCGTGGATCTCCAAGACAGTGCCTGCACGGGAGCAATGCCCAATATCGTCTTCACTCCGCAGGATATGCTCATCAAAACCAACCTACATGATCGTCTGCTATACTACACAGGATACATCGGCGACGTAAAGGTGGATCGGATGCACATTGATCCTGGCTCTTCCATAAGCATCATCCCGAAGGGTCTGTTACATCATCTCCGTATCCCAATGCATCGCCTGACACCTACAAGTACCGCCATCAGCGGTTTCAATTCAGGCAGGAGCTACCCTATTGGGAAGATTCGTCTGAAGTGTCAAATTGGCGACCTCCAATCCGAAGTCACCTGCTACGTCATAGATGCAGACACTTCTTACAACATCCTCTTGGGGCGCCCATGGATACACGATTATATGATCGTGCCTTCCACGCTACACCAGTGCTTCAAATATGTCGACAAACACGGCTTCGTGAAGACAGAATTTGCTGATATCGATCCCTTCAAAGGGGTCAAATCCTACTACTCAGATTCCTGCCTATACGAAAAGTCGAAGAGGCACCTTGATGAAGGAGACGCACAAACTCATACTGAGACAGCCACGGGATCAGAAGGATCCCTGACGATCCACCTCCAAGCTCGCAAACCGGGCAAGTCTGCACCCCTTACCGCCACTCTGCAGAAGGACGCAATCAGCCTCTCAGCGCAGGAGGAGCAAATGATAATCCGGCTGCCAAGGTTCGGCCAAATGTCGAGGCCCACAATGGAGCCACTGACAATCAGGCTATCAAGAGTCAGCCAACCACAAGCAGGAAAGCTCAACCCCTCGGATAGGCCCATGACGATACGCCTTCCCAGGAAGGGTCGACACCCCGATGCAAGGTCTGACACTTCTAGCGAACCAGCCACTCCTCGCCCCACATCAAATGCCAAACTGGGGGTTGCTAGTCTGCCAACAACACCACGCTCAACTCCATCAACTGAACCACTGACAATCAAGCTTCCCAGGTCGTCCTCTCAGTCTTCGTTCACACAGGGGGTAGCCGAAGAGGAACCAGAGCTAGCCAAGTATGTGGCTGCCCACACTGATGTTCCCTCCACTGATGATGTAATCCCCCTAGAAAAGATACCTTACTTCATCAATAAAGGGTTATCTTTGAACTACACCGAGCTCAATAAGCTATATATAATGTATGCTATGGAACACGGTATAGGCGCTCACCTACACACACAGGTGACAAATGTGTACACTGTGATCCAGCTTACTCTAGTAGAAGACGCTTACCGAATATTCGAGCGAGAAGATCATCCGATCATCTTCGGCCGGACGAACAACCCGTATCCCCTCACCATAGAAGAAGTCGACCTCGGGTCAGATGCCGGGAGACTGCCTCTGCATCTCTATAGCCCTCAATCCAAATATCGCATGTAGAAACAGGGGTATGATCTAGAGACGACGCCAGGATTGAACTATGGCACTGGACGACGATTACCTTTGAAGCCGCCAGTCCCAGCAGGCAAACCACGGAACTATTATAACAAAACTCGATGCGGGCTAGGGTATGTAACGCCTACTACGACCCCTGAAAGTTCAGACGAAGAATGCGACTGGCAGTCACATTCAACCGGATCACCAACTTCCGACTCAGATACCAGCATCGGAGATGTGTTCAGACAAGTCATGTCATTCAACATGGCATTCGCCGACGCTTACGAGGAAGATGAAGACATCCCCGAAATCCTCGAGCTAGAGCCATGGGCCCAGCAATTAGACACACAATAGGAAAAGCGGTTCGAACTGAGAGAACCTCCTACTGAAGATGAGGTCATACAAGTGGATCTCGGCAGCGAATCTTCTCCAAAACCGATTTTCATCAATAAAGCCTAACTGACGAAGAACGAGATTCGCTGTTAGAACTTGTCAGAGAGTACATTGATGTGTTCGCCTGGAGCTATGAAGACATGCCAGGGTTAAATCCTGACATCGCTCTTCACAAACTCAACATTCGACCAGATGCGAAGCCGGTCAAGCAACAGCAGCGACGCTTCTGTCCAGGCATCATGGACGCGATCGAAGCCGAAGTCAACAAACTGATAGCCAGCGGCTTCATCCATGAAGAGCAACATCCAGACTGGATCGCCAACATAGTACCCGTCCTCAAGAAGAGTGGGAAGATTCGAATCTGCATCGACTTCCGTAACCTGAACGAGGCGTGCCCCAAAGATGAATTCCCCCTTCCTATCACAGACATCATGATCGACAATACTTGCGGCTTCGAACGTATGTCATTCATGGATGGTTTCTCGGGGTACAACCAAATCAAAATGTCTCCTTACGACGAAAAGCATACGTCATTCCGAACACCGATTGGCACGTACTGCTACACAGTCATGCCTTTCGGTTTAAAGAACGCTGGCGCCACATATCAAAGAGCCATGAACATCATTTTCAGAGACCACTTACGCAAGACAGTGGAGTGCTACGTTGACGATATAGCCGTTAAAAGTCGTAGCAAGGAAGACCATCTGCAGGATCTAAGGACGGTATTCGACCTAATGCGAACGCACAATTTAAAGATGAACCCCACGAAGTCCTTTCTGGGCGTATCCAGCGGGAAGTTCTTAGGATTCATCATCACTGCAAAGGGCATCCATGTAGACCCTGAGAAGACAAAAGCAATCATGGAGATGGGTCCCCCGAAAAATCTTCGCGAACTCAGAGGCCTTCAAGGGAGGCTAGCTTACATCAGAAGGTTCATTTCCAACCTCTCCGGGCGATGCCGACCATTCACGCACCTCATGAAGAAAGGAGTCGCATTCGTATGGGACGAGGAATGTCAGCGTGCTTTCGACAGCATCAAAGAATATTTGTCAAATCCTCCGGTCTTGGTAGCCCCGGTTCCTGGAAAACCATTCCTGCTCTATGTACGAGCAATGGAACACTCCCTCGGGGCTCTATTGGCACAAAACAACGATGCAGGCCACGAACAAGCCATATACTATCTCAGCCGAATGATGGTTGGGCCAGAGTACCGATATACCGCTGTGGAGAAGGAATGTCTCGCCTTGGTGTTCGCCATTCAGAAAACACGACACTATGTCACCGGACAAACGATACATGTGATCTCACGGGTCAACCCTCTCAGAGTCCTCATGACCAAACCAGGGGCACTTAGCTCTCGACTCGCCACATGGGCAATACTGCTGTCCCCCTATCATATAATCTTCGTCCCCCAAAAGGCAGTCAAAGGTCAAGCCCTGGCAGACTTCTTAGCAGCCCACCCGGGCTCGGAGTCCTCCAGGATATATGAAGAGATCCCAGATGAGGTCGTCGACTCGCATGCAACCGCTCACGAGAATGTATGGCGAATGTTCTTCGACGGTGCTTCGAGGACCGGACCTAAAGGCAATATAGTCGTCGGAGTCGGGGTAGTGCTGGTCTCCCCTTCCGGATTGGTGATTAATCGCGTCTATTCCCTCACAGAACCCTGCTCTAACAATGTGGTCGAGTATAACGCTCTGGTCATTGGCCTCCAACTTGCAAGTGAGCTGGGGGTAGAATACCTTGAAGCATACGATGATTCCCAACTAATCGTCAATCAGGTCCGGGGTTCGTACGAAGTCCGCCACGAAGACATGAGCCCTTATCACCAAATAGCGATCAATATCATCTCGTCATTTGAGGGGTTTTTCATCGAGCACGTCCCCAGACTCCGAAATATTGAAGCCGATGCCCTAGCTGGTCTTGCCGCTTCCTTAGCAGTTCTAAATTATGATCACCAATCAGTGGAAGTGATAGGCCATGAACTGGTCTGTCCCAAAAACAATGTGCAACTCGTGGCAAGTTTTTCCGCACAGACGATCGATGATGCCCCAGATTGGAGACAACCATTCATCGACTTCGTCGTCTACAACATCCTGCCCGAGAACCCAAAGAAAGCCACTTCCATCAGAAGGCGTTCTCTCAGATTCTTCTACGATACAGAGACGAAGATGCTGTATCGCCGCTCCTACGACGGATTATTACTTCGGTATCTGTCAAACGCAGAAGCCAAAGAAGCAGTACGAGAAGCTCACGACGGTGTCTGCGGGGCCCACCAGCCTGCCCCAAAACTACAAGATCGTCTTCGTCGAATGGGCTACTATTGGCCCATAATGGTGGCAGATGCGATAGATTATGCTAGAAAATACAAAGCCTGCCAAGTCTACGCGGACTTTATTCACCGACCATCCGAATTTCTATATCCGACAGTGGCATCCTGGCCATTCGAAGCATGGGGAATGGATATCATTGGTCCAATCACCCCACCTTCCTCCCGAGGACATCGCTTCATACTTGCGATTACTGATTACTTCTCCAAGTGGACGGAAGCTGTCCCACTCGCAGAAGTTAAGACTTTAAACGTGATTAGCTTCCTTAAGCATCACGTCATCTACCGCTTTGGACTGCCGCAACGGATCATCCATGATAATGGTCCGCAGTTTACAAGCCATGCATTCTATCGGTTTTGCGATAAACACCATATTCAGAATATCGCTTCGACGTCGTACAACCCGGCAGCAAACGGGTTAGCAGAGGCATTCAACAAAACGATCATCAAACTCCTCAAGAAGTTCGTCTCCTCCAACAAGCGCGACTGGAACGAGAAGCTCGGAGAATGCTTATGGGCTTATCGCACCACAATTCGAACAGCCCCCGGGAATACGCCATTCTCCCTAGTGTACGGGAGTGAGGCAGTTCTCCCATTAGAGACTCAAATACCCTCACTCCGCGTCGCCCTCACTTATCAATTAACGACAAATGACAACTACCGACGTCGACTGTAAGAGTTAGAGGCCTTAGATGAAAAGCGCCTCCTAGCTCAACAAAGGATCGAGCTGTACCAAGCACGCATCTCAGGAGCCTTCAACAAGAAGGTCAAAATCAGAACATTCCAAGTGGGCGATCTTGTTCTAGCAGTCCGGAGACCAATGGTCATGACTCACAAGACCGCCGACAAGTTCCAGCCAAAATGGGAAGGCCCATTTGTCATAGAGACAGTATTCTCCAACGGTGCTTACCGCCTCGCTAAACAGAATGGAGACTTGCTCATGTTGCCCGTCAACGGCAAGTTCCTGAAGAAATACTATGTTTAAACAATATTCTCTAGATTTTTGAGTCACGTACCCGCTGGTACCACTGAACTCGCTCCATAAATTTCCAGATTATTGAGTCATGTATCCGTCGATACCACTGAACTCACCCTCGCAGTTTTCCAGATTCTCGAGTCACGTACCCGCTGGTACCGCTGAACTCACACTCACCATTCTTCAGATTCCCGAGTCACATACCTGCTGGTACCGCTGAGCTCGCACCCATAATATTCCAGATTTTCGAGTCATGTACCCGCGTGTACCGCTGAACTCATGCCCTTCTTCCACAAAGATATCCCAAATTTCCAAGTCATGTACCTGCTGGTACCTCTGAACTTACACTTTGATTCCAACATTCATGGATTGTCGAGTTATGTACCCATCGGTACCCCTGAACTTACATCCCGGTCACTCTTTTGAAAGAAAGTCATGTATAATCATACCGCTGAACTTTCTTCCTACAAGAGATCCTCCCTCATGATCTAATACCTGCATTCCCAGTGCACAACAAAGGTAACGGGTCCACAAACTTCCAAGACGGCCATGTCCTCATTACCTCTGAGCCGTTCCACTTCCGCCAAAAACAAATCACCCCCTACGTAGAACTTCCATGTCCTCATTACCTCTGAGTTGTTCTATGTGCCCTCCTTCATTGAGCCCACTCCTGTCATGTCCCCATTACCTCTGAATGGGAAGGCTCCGTCGAAGAAACCTTCATACTTGCCATGTCCTTATTACCTCTGAGTAAGTATGATGATCCCCTTTCGACCTATTATCTGTACCCACAACCGGAGTACGCCAAGGGTAATAGGTCCACAAATGTCCTCTGTTGACCATCAATATCCTCCGTCGAGTTCACTCCTGCCATGTTCTTATTACCTCTGAGTAGGAAGACTCTACGTTTAAAACCTTCTTACTTGTCATGTCCTCGTCACCTCTGAACAAGTATATCGGTTTCCCTTCATCCTATTATCCGCACCCAAAACCAGGGTACGCCAAGGATAATAGGCCCACAAATATCCTCAGCTAAATCTCTCAGCACAAATCTATCACTTCATCAGGCCCCAGGAGCCCAGCTGCTCTACGGCATTCCTTTTTTCTCAATACCAAGAGCACCCATAACCACTTCGCTATGGCTGCTTCAAGTACCCTGATCAAAACTTGTTACCTCTGCCTAAAACCAAGGTACGCCATGGATAACAGGTCTATAAAATATATTCCTTATACGGGGGTAAACATCACCACAATATCACAAGCACAGCAAGCAATACAAATGAAGGGTAGAATTGAAAGTACTCTTTATTTGAAGGAAGAAAAAAGCATTACATGTTTCGGGATCATGTCCCCTCCAGAAAGAAAAAACAGAAACAAAACAAGAAGAAAAAGCCGACTACATTTCTGTATTGCACAACTCCAAGAGACGATTTTTCACTAAGACAGTCCCCCGATCAAGCCTCTGCTTAGCTCGACGCTCGGCTTCTTGGGATAGCTGCTCTGCATCATTCAGAAGAGTATATGCCTGCCAGTTGTCCTCCATCTTCTTGAGGGCAAGCTCTAGATTAGCAGAAGCCCTACTATACTTATCAGCCTCCTGGATAGCAGTCTCTTTCTCAAAACGAGCGGTCTCAACCTCTGACTCTAGAAAAGCCAGTTTTCTCTGGAGTTCAAGGATATGTTCCCGGGTATCGGCTACCCCGCGGGAAGCATCCGCTTCCCGAGTTGAGCAATCTTCAGTCCGACGGCTCCACTGGTCGTACAATCGAGTCAGATCTCGGCGGTCCTTCAATATAGCCGGTTTAAGCGATTCCCGGGCAGCCATCACCTTCTCTACCGCAGTAATGAGAAAGTTGCGCTCTTGATTTATGGCCGCAGGTAAATCAGTCTATTGCAACAAGCGAAACTGAGCCACGAGACGATCAGCTTCTAATAGCTTCGACTCCAAAAGTGCAGCCAATTCCCCTCCTCCAGGGAGTGTCTTAAGGATGGCAATCTGGCCTCCGGCGCATCGACGGGCCAGAGTAAAGGGAGTCCCCCTTTCCACTGCTGCCTCGATCCCTCTCTTCAAATGTCGGTGGAAACTGGCAACCACATCCTGTAATGCGTCATCCAAGACCTCCGTAGAGGACGACGTCAGAGGAAGAGTGGCAGACGGTACCGGAGGAGCAGCTTCAGAAGTTACTGCACCCGCCACCAAGGAAGCAAATTCCGTACGGAAGGATGCTTGGATGGCGGCTAACTCCTCTTCCGCCGCCCGAAGAGCCTGGATGCTCGGCAGGGAGGAAAGGTTGACCCCTGAAACTACATTCGCAGAGGAGGACACAGGGGGCATCGCCTCTTGTTCCGGTTGCATTACTACCCGAGACCCCGAGCTCGACCCAGACAAGGGCCCCTCGACACAGAGAGGCTCTGTCAGGCCCTCTCCGGTAGGGTGCGATCTAGCAACATCAGTCACTGGCAACGAAGGATTGAGATCTGAACATCCAAATCAACCATTAGTCGACACAATCTGAAAGAAAAAAATGACAAGAACACATAGGCTTATTCACGAGCTATGGTTCGATCTGTATTACCAGGGAAAGAACGCGGAGATGACGGCTCGTTCACAGCCGGCGTAGTTTCCCCACCCACAGAGTTATCATGTGGGGGTTCGGACGTCTCAAGGACGGGCGCAGTAAAGCCTCCATCCCCCTGGGTTGAGGTTCCAGCACGATGGGAATCTTCGGTCGCAACTGGAAGCACCCCAGCAGCAATGATAGCGGTGCACACGCCACTGACTAAATGAGATAGGACCGAGTCAGCCTCGGTAATCGGGTCCTGAGGGGCGAGCTCACCCGACGCCTATAAAAGAGCAAAAGAAACAAATGATCAAGCCATAACATAGAAGAAGAAAGGAAACAACTGAAGCCCAAATCACCTCAGGAACATCATCCACATCATCAAGAAGCAGCCTGCAATGTCTTACCGCAGCATGCTTTGTGGAGTGGGTTCGGTCATCTGCGGTAGTCACGCGCCTGCTTCGTTTACGTGAAGGGCCGGGTATTGCAGACGGTTGATCCTCCACCACCTCGTCAGACGAACTAGACGATTGACCCACAACCCTTTCCACCTGCACGACAGGGGGTTGACTCCCAACCTCCTCGCCCGAAGAATGAGATGAGTCATCAGTATCCTGTTCGTCGTCTCCCTCATCCGCCCTAGTGGACTCTGAGTCCGGCACAGGAACCCTGTTCGCCCCCCTCTTCCTCTTCTTGGACCCTTCTGGCTTCTCAGACAAACCGGTGCCGGTGATGAAGCTATTATTCATATCAAAACTAACAGGGGATTTGCTCGCCGCAACATGATAAAGCGCTGCTATATACAAGATATCACCCTCCACCTTGGCATCAGGGAGTGAGAAGCTGGCTCGGGTATGGGTCGCATTGTAATAATGCCAAGCCCGGACACCATCGAGCACACTGTCCTCGAAGCTCAAGCAAGCGCTAGGGCGATCCAGGAACAATTGGCTATACCCGAATTGACGGGAAAATCTACTGGGCAGATAAGGCTCCAGGTATACTCTATTCCGGTAACGATACACCAAGTGCGCGGGACGGATGTTGCGTAACCAAAGAAGCATCTTCTCAGATAAAAGTTGGAGGGGGTCAACGCCATCAACATATACCCTCCCCACTTCGCCGGGGGTGAACTCAGGGAGAGATACGAAGAATTCGGGCCCATCAATTCTTGCCAACGCCCTCCGGCAGGCCGGCATGGTATCATATTCCCAAGCCTGATTACGATACCGAAAAAGAAAGGCGTCATCAACAGAAACATTTTTATCAGGTCCCGGCCTCATCAACGACCGATAGTGCATCAATAACCACCCCATAAGGTAGTGGTATGGTAGCTCTATCCGTTCAAAGTCCATCGACACATCGCGAGCAATGACTTTGGATGAAAAGGCGCGAAGGCCGTGGTGTATGCTACACACCATGGCCGGGAGGAGCGCCAGTCTTACCTTGAAGACCAATTTTACAGCAGGAAGAATGAAATGGCGGCTGATCCTTTCTATAGAACCCGCGCCGCCCGAGACTACACAGTTGCGTAGCCATACCATCAAAAACCCGGCCAAGATCGCTTTATCAGACATCTCCCGGGTACTAGGGGTGAGCGTCGGTATAATCGGTCGGTATTTGGTCGAACTTTTTGGTACTTTTTTAAATCGGTATCTAAAAAATCAATACCAATATCGTACCATTTAGAAACGGTTTTTTTCGGTTTCGATTAAATCGGTATTCGGCCGATTTTTGTTCGGTATCGGTATTTTACCAATTAACATTTGATCAATCAACACACTTAATATTTTAGAACCTTTTAACCTATAATATTTTTTTTACTTTTTTGGAAGCATTAAATTTTAAAGCCAAGGCTCTATCAACCAAACAATTAATCAAAATTATGAGAACAATATGTAGCAAGTCGAAAACACCTAAAAATGAGCTTAAAAGATCAAATACGGTCACTAAGTTTAACCTTTAATATAAGTTTAAGAAACCAAAGTTCACTTCAAAATTTTATGAGCACAAAAACATAAGCTCAAAAGATCAAAAACTAAATTCTTAGCATTCTTAACATAACTTCAAGTCCACTAAAGTCAATTCTAAGTTCTAAGAAACTGACCAAAAAAATATAAAAATAAAAATTAGTAGTATAAATCACGAACAACATTCTTTTTTTTCTTTTTCTTTTTTTTGGAAAAGGGTAAATTTTATTCCAAAGAAACACAGTACTCGTACAACATACAATCGAAGTAGGGAATCTCACTCATCAAGACCTCATAACATTTGCATCAAATTCGATGTTATGAAGCAAGCCCACAATAGGAGTAACCAGTCCCTCGAAGATCCGACGGTTTCGTTCCCGCCAGACATGCCAAACCGAAGCAGCCAGACGAACCCTGGCCGTCTAGAACCAGTCCTCCCCTCGACCCCTGCTATCTCGGATCATCGTAATGATGTCTCCAGTACTCTTTTCGGAGTCACAGCCTCCTAAAATTCTACTTTGCTCCTCCCAGATCTGCCAAGTCAGGGCACACTCAAAGAAAATGTGGCTGATAGTTTCTAGCTCCACCCCGCACAACACACACTTGGGATCCGGAACCGGCACTCCGAAAGAACACGGCCGATCTCGAGTAAGAAGACGACCCAATAGGAGCTAGTAAAGACATAGCTGCATCTTCCTTGCCAGGCCCTTGCACCAAACAAAATCGTAGTCAGGACTCTGGGGGAAATTGCGCCTAATGAGATTGTAGCAACTCCTGAATTGGAACTCCCCAGTGCCCGGGGGCGCACCCGCCGGCTCCCAAATCCACCGATCTGCAGGCAAGACCGGATCAATGGCAACTTTGCTAATGATCTCTCCCAGCCCCATGGTAAAGCGATAGGACTCCGGTCTCTACTCCCCATCCCGAATGATCCGACTACACGCCAGTCCCCGCCTATCTTCCTGGTGAGTCGGAGCCCCCCTAATGTCCAAAAGCGAGCTCCGGTCTATCCAGGGATCTCTCCAGAGGTCCGTTCCAGACCCATCTTTCAAGACGAACAACATTCTATATATATAATTATATATATATATATATAATCGGTTCGGTTCGGTTCGGTATTTTCGGTATGGTATTACACTCAAATCGCTACCACTACCATTATACCATATTTTAGTCGGTTCGGCAATTCGGTATCGGTACATAATTTCGATTCGGTTTTTCGGAATAATTTTAATCGGTATTCGGTCGATTTTTCGGTATCGGTCGGTATTTGCTCACCCCTACCGGGTACCATAGTAGAAATAACTGAGGGAGTCAGTGCTACTCCCAAACCGGTCACGGGTAGACTTCGACTTCTTGACCTTCGACTTCATATCCTCCACCTCCTCCGGGGTTCGAGGAGTTCGAGACGAAACTTGACCGGAAGGACGCAACTTGAAAAGATACAAAATCCAGGCCTTGGTATGAGGAGCATTCCCTTCTGAACTATTTACTTTCTTGATATCCATTTGATGGCAGGCGCTGTGATGACACAACAGTTCTTGGTACACGGCAACGAAACCAGGAAACTGTCGGTCCAGTGCTTCGAGTTCTTCGTTTGTTGGTGTATACACTTCAAAAGCTTCACCTCCCCACGGCAATCTAGACACAGTGTTCATTTCATGAAGAGCAAGCCCCAGTTCCCCTCCGGGGGCAAAGAAAGTTCCTGTACGCCGATTATACAGCTCCAATAGAGCCATAAATAAGGGCTTGTTAATGGGCAACCCGTAGCAGGTACCCCTGATGGCATAGTAGAGATCAATTTCCTGAAGGAAGTCCCCATACTGCCTCAAAATCCATGAGGTAAGATTAGTCCATGTGGGAATGGGGTTAATCCAATTTAGCAGCGACAACCTGCCTATGGGATAAGACCCCTTGTGAGCGAGCTGATTCAAAAACGTATCAGCTAGGGTGAAGGTAAAATTTGGGCCAGTTGTGTTTACAAAAGTGCCCGGGAGCAGCCCCATCACAGTCTGACTCATAGATTCCTTGCCCTCACATACTAAACTCGTACGTCTGTTGTAGTGGATTTTGCTCACAAACATTCCCTGTTGGGTGGGAGTCAGGGAACCCACCATAGTCCTGTCCCGCGGGACCATGTTAAACCATGAGAGAGGATAATGCCGCTCCATCTCAGGGATATGAATCTCTACCCCGTCTACAAAAAAATCCCAGTGCTCTGAGACATCCAGCAATCTGGAGTTCTTTATGAAAAAGACGTCCCCAAAGAGGAAAGCCGGTTTCAGAAATTCTCCATCCAACTTCTCCGAATTCATCATTGAACAAAGAAAGCAGAAATGTTGTTTATTAATAGCAGCCACTCTCTCCTTAGGCTCATTGGCAGGTAGCTGACCCTCTATACGACGGATTAACTCATCAAGTTGCACGTTTGCGGCATGCTGAGCTGGACCCACAAGGAGCTCCCCTGCTGGGTTGGTTGGGAGGTTCACTGAAAAAAAAGAGAAAAAAAGAGAGGGAGAAGCAAGATTAAAAGATGGCTAAAACAAAAAAACTACTGAGCAAAGAAGCTCTCGCCAGCCTATGCGGTTCAAGTCAATAATGTCTTATGCGGCCCCAGTCCAGTTGGGTCCCAAGAAATACAGTGGCGAGGAAGCCTATGCGGTTCGAGTCAATACAGTCTCATGCGGCCCAAATCAGATGGGAGTTCCATATGACTCTAACTCGATAGCTTATGCGGATTAGACGAATATGCACAGTTCTAACAGAAGAACTCATGCGGCGCAAAACGCTATGCGATTCGGCCTGCTAAAAAAAAACATATGCGGCTCCGTTCAGAGGAGACTCTATGTGTTCAAATCCTTCTTCTACGGTTCAAACATGGGGCATTGTCCATGTGATTCGGGCATAAAAAAGTCATGCGGCCCATACAGCCTATGCGGCTCTGCCATCAATTTGGGAGGAGGCTTGTGCATAGATATGCAACAGAGCCATAGGTACTCAAGATCCAAATGCAACCCTTACCTTTAAAAGCTGGACGAACGTCAGAGGGCATTTCGGGTGCGTCACGCTCGACGGCTGACGAGGACGTCACCCTCTTACCCTTCACGGCAGTAGAAATAACTTTAGAAGACTTAGGAGCCATTGCTTCAGCGAGAAGACAAGGAAGATCAGAAAGGAAAAGCAAGAAAAAGAGTGAACGAAAGAGAAGGTAAAGAAGTCCCTCTGGCTAAAGTCACCCGTATTTATAAACAAAGACGGAGTGTTTCGATCCCCGTGCATACAAATAAACTGACTCTTCGGTTATCAAAAGAAGCCGTCGAAAATGAAGGCCAAGCTCCTCGAATCCCGCACCAAAAAGCGGCCTCTAAGAAAATCAACAATATTTAAGTGCCAAAGATGGCCATACGTGGCAAATAACGACGTAGCAAGAAGCTATGCGGCTGAATAATTCATGCGGCCGGGACTTCTATGCGGTCAGAATTCCAGATGCGGCTAGAAGAACACGGCCATGCTTCTTATTCAAAGTATTTCAATTTTACAAATTGAAAACTTTGAAGGGGGTCCTGTAGAAGCATGGAAAATACTAAAGAAAATGATTCATGCGGTCAGGAAAGATCCATGCGGCTCAGAGAACTCATGCGGCTCAGGGAGTCATGCGGCATAAGGAGCTATGCGGCCCAAGGCATTCCATACGGCTCAGAGGACACGTGGCCTGATAGTGCTCCCCTCCGACCCATGCTGCATTAATTGCTATGACGGCTGACCCCTCTTAAAAGTTGACAGCCCTGACACCAAAGCAGGTAATTATGGCTCTGCCATAATGATGAATCTCTAGGGAAGAGGATAGAAATCTCTGACACAAATCCCCCGAGAGCCATAAAAATGCCACGTGGCCTTGCCACGTGGGCATTCTTATGCGGCTCGCTCCTCATGCGGCTCAGAATAAATCCTATGCGGCTCAGGCCATAGGAGCCTCATGCGGTTCGGGCAAAGGACTTCCCATGCGGCTCAGAGTGAATCCATCCTATGCGGCTCAGGCCATGAAAGTCTCATGCGGCTCGAGCGAGGACTTCTCATGCGGTTCAAGAAGATCATGTCCATGCGGCCCAGGCGGATATATACTTATGCGGCCCACAAGGATTACTCTTCTGTGGTTAGAAGACTCAAGTGAGGGCCACTGCCCACGCAGCCCTGACACGTGGGCTTAACCATATGCGGTTCACATTCATATGCGGCTCACATTCATATGCGGTTCACTAGTCATGCGGTCCAGATCCCCCCAGCAGCTCCTAGGACACGTGTCCTAAGCTGATTAATTCCTCAGATTTGCTGCCATTAAAGATTGGGTCAAATCCTAATAAATCTGAGACACGTGGCAGAAGAATAGATCTGATTTATTCGCAGATATCAGAAGATCAATACAAGGAAGATTTATTCCAATCAGCATTAATTGCTCATGGGATTTGGTGTAATCTACACCTAATGGCCCAGATTCATCATAATTAAAACGAATAGCCAAGATGGACTAATCCCCAAGCCGCCGCCATCTCCAAGAGCTAATCATTGGCAACCCTAATGATCACATCCCACTATTATAAATAGCAAGGTGCCATTCCCTTGTAAGATATAGATTTTTTCGGAGAGAAAAATACGTATATACAGAGAGACCCCTCCCCCATAGTCAGAGAAAAGAATACCCAGAGAGAGAGAAGCTAGAAGAGCAACAGAGGAGCAAGAAGAGCATTTCTTCGTCAACGCCAACCATCTTTTCACAAGGAGCCAACGCTGCATACCGATCGTCCAAGGAGTAAGACAGGGCTGCCGTCGCCTTCCCGAGCCTCTATCGTCATCCCCCAGAATCTAAAATAAATAATTGTACTTAGACTGCTGTACCTAGGTTTTCGTCCCTAGGCTTTCTTTGTACAAGCGAGTTTGTAACGTGAAGTAAAAGTCCGGTCCTCCGATAATTGTTCTGTTCTTTTATATTTCATGGCAAACAGAGAAGATGCTCATAGAAATACCATGGCTTCTCTGCACCACCCAACTTCCCACCGGAGACCAAATTTGGACTTCCATCGGTCAAATTTGGGTAGAAGGAAATTCTCTACAACATGGAATTATTTGTTTACAAAAATATGCAAGTCTGGTAGATCAAAACCCACAAAAATGAAAATACCAGAAAGCTAGATCTACAAGAAATTAGTCATGAAAATGGAAAATGCTAAATACTAAAGTTGGTTAAAAACACATGAGAAAGACAATGGAACAATAAAAATAGAGTTCTTCCATGAAGCAAGTTACACTTGCCTAAGCTCTCCACTCTCCCAGGTTGGTGGAGAAGTAATGGTGGAGAAGAAGAAAGTTAATGTGGAGAGAGAAATGTGTGGTGGGATATTTAATAAAGGTGGTGGTAGGTGGGAGTGGTTTGGTTCACATAAAATCAAGCAAAACCGAACCAAGCCAAACAAACCGAACCGAACCAAGATAAACCAATCAATGAAATGTCAAAATAAATCAAGCAGGAAGACATGCAATACGGGTTAAAATACGTACACGTATTCCAAATACGTAATACGAGATATGGGCATTAAAGATATGCCATCTCGTCGATCCGCGCAATCACGTCAAAAGGCCCGATAAATCTCGGACTGAGCTTTCCGCATCTTCCAAAGCGAATGACGCCCCTAGTCGACGAGATCCTCAGGAATACTCTATCTCCCACCGCGAACTCCCGTGGCCGTCTGCTGCTGTCCGCCCAGTGCTTCCGTCGATCCTGTGCAACTCTGAGACGCTCTCTGAGCCTTGAGACCCTGTACAATAATTACACACAAGAAGTTGGAATAACACGATCAATGATCAAGAATCAAATAGGCACGAGATAGAATGAAGTTCCAATGACAACTTAGAGGAGCAAAATCATGAAGACACAATTATTAAGTACGATCAAAAATCGATACTTTAACACAGGTAGACTAGAACAAGATAGAAAATCATGGTCAGATAGACATGACTTAAGATCGAAGTTTAGACAAGTCATAAACAAAGTACGGAATCACAATCTGGTAATATACAATTTTGAGAAATTCAATGATCTAACGATAAAATGCTAGAAAGAAAATTTAGCAAGGGTTGATTGAAGAGACGTACGCAATACTCAGGAGGTATTAGTATCAAATCACGATGGACATGCAAGAATTTGTGATTCTCGAAAACCAATAATCATATAAAAAGGAATATAGTTTCCATGGTGTCCGGGAACATATAGCTATTCGAAATCACTTTGCCTAGAATCCCTACCCCGCCAGTATATATCTGACTGCAGTGGACTTTCGGCTCCGTGACTCAAATAACAATATGCCACCGAATAATCTGTCAACCTTATCCATTTTCCAACAATCATTGACGAAGCAACCCAAGAGATCAAGGTATGAAGAATATGACAAGTCTCGACAGTACTCAAAAACCTATGATTGTCTGAAATCACTTCAACTTCGAGTTCCTGTCTCGTCAGTGCGCTACTGGCTGCAGTGAACCCTCACTCTCCATAATCCAGCTAATGGCTGCAGCACGCAACTGTCATGCCATAGTAGGTCATCGAATAGCCTCTCGACTTTATCCCTAGGAATTTCAAAAGAGTTCCAAGGAATTCAAAATGAGTTTCAATAGTCCAAGTCAAGAAGATGATGAGGTTATCTGACTATTAGAATACAAGGGTTTATGAGGTACTAAGAGACGACAAGGGATCCAATCAGTGAGTACAAAAGGGCAACCAGAGAGATTTAAAATTTCAGACAGGGAGCATAGTTTCAAATTATAACGGAATTTTTAACTGATATCTGGAATGGTAACAAGATTCCGTATAGGGAACGTAATCCCAAATAACGAAGCCGCGAAGGTTGCATAGAAGCAATGTATCAGATAGAAGGCAAAGTCTCGAAATAAGGACCAAGAACCTTGTACATAAATCAATGTATAACAAAATCTCGAATGACAACGAAGTCTCGAACAATACCTCGAATGGAAAAAGGAATTTCAACAGAAAATAAATTTTAGATAGAAAATCAGACATCAACAAAGTCACAAATAGGATACAAAATCTTGAATAGAAATTTCGAATAAGAAACAAGTTTACGAGAGTGAATGGAGGAGTATCAATCAACGAATAGAGTACAAGGTTCTGAATCGTAAATATGGAACAAGCAAATTCTCAAATAAGGTCAAAAAAAAATCGCGAATAGAGATCAATCTCGAACAGAAAATAAGTCATGAATAGGAAATAGAATTCATGTAGGAAACTAGTCAACGTCTCAAAATAGAAAACAAAATCTTCAAACGATGTCGCGAATAGGGACTGAATCTCAAGCAAGTGTCAAGATAGGAGTGAAGGTTCAAACATTGTTTTGATTGGGAACAAGTTCCAAAGTGAAATTTCGGATAGGAATAAAATCTCGAATAGCACATGGTTCGAATAGAAAAATTCAAATAGAACCCAAAAACAAAGCCATGAATATGAAACAAGATATCGAATAGTGGATTCCAAACAATTATCGAATTATGGATCTGAAACCAGTTTGCCGAATAGGAAACAATATCTCGGAATAAGTTTCAAACATCAACCAAGTGTTCAAAATAGAAAATAAGAAGTTTCAAGAAATGGTCTAGATGCTGAAAGAAATTTAAGGAAAGACTAGATTGCTAATCAAGATACATGGTTTTCCCAACTATGCAAAAAATCTTCAGCCTTCAGTCTGTCTTCAGTATTCCTCCGGAACGGAAATCTATCTAACCTCCTTCAATTGTCCTGGCGTAGGCTGATCCCTGCGGTAGTGCTCCATGTGGTTGCTAAATCTAGAGAAGCTGGTCCCCTTACTGTAGTCCTGGTGCTCTTCGTGTTCGTCCTTGGGCAGTGTGATCAATGGTCTCTGGCAATCCTTGACTTGATGGGCAGGCGATCTGCAGTACAAGCATAGCTTTCGTCTTTTGCGGCACTCTTCGTAGTGGTGTCCTGAGCTGCGACAGAAAATACAAATGATAGCCGGCTGAATTTGAATCTCCTTCCGCTGGGGCTGAAGTACAGGGCTCTGGCAGGAATATATGGCTGCTGGTGTGCTGGCTGCTGAGATCTGCTCCCGATGATGCGACTGGTGGTGTGACCGAAGAAATGCTGACTGAGTGTTGCGACGCTTTACGGATCCATAGTAGTTGTTAGCTTCATCATAAGTCTTCATGTTCCTCCTGAGCTGCAGTTTCCCGTTGTGTCATATTGTCTGTGCTACATTTTGGATCTCTTGGCTGGTAGCTCCAATCTTCAGAGAAGTCGGTTCCTCAAGAATTTGTATGATCTTTAGTGGAAGCTCCAGGTTCTCGATCTGCTCTTCAGTGCAAGATATGCGCTTGGTGTCGGAGAAGTCCAAGGTCTGAGAGTCTAGAAGTCAGATGTCCTCTCTAACTCGGGAAATGCATTTGTAAGTCTGGATTGGAAAAGGACAGCCTGCTGGTGTCAAGGAACTCTTGAAACGTCTCCGTCAACTGCGTACTACCCATGGGGATAGTAGAGTGATAGAAGGTAGTGGGAGCTCGAAATCTTCAAGTGTAGGTGGATCGATTGTTCCGGTGTCGCGTGCTTTTGAACTATCTGAAAAGCAAAAAACTGTTAAAATAACCTAGACCTAAATACAACAAGTGTTTATAGAATATTAAAATACCTGATATACCTGATATACCATTATTTCCCGATTTTCCTATGCTGTGATCAAGTTTCTCTAGTGTAATCAAGTCCCCCCAATAGTACTCTAATACCTAGGTACCATTATGATAGACCTGCATGGGCTACCACTAAAAACATGTCACGGCCCGCTCCCGAATAATCGGACACGAGTCGGACACGTCCAGCCTTCGTCGTTAGACACGACGAAGTAAGCTGTACCAAACTTGGGAAATCTAACCAGATAATCATAAATGTATATAATCACAGCATCTAAAATGTATCCCAGAATGATCACCATAATCCACAATTCTATGTATATAATGTACGAGTCATCAAAAATGAAATGTACTATGAATTATAAATCTATATCTAAGAGTAAAGCTAACAGTTTAAACCTGAAACCTCAAGCTAAGTCATGACCCATCCTGCTCGGCTAAGATCCCGGGCTCTGGCCTATAAGGTAGGATGATATCCTGCAAGCATACCTGCAACTTATCCAGTCAGGAGCGGAGCAAAGTACAGTTCTAGGTAATGAACAAGACATCATGATATAAAAGTACAAAAGAATATGGTATATAAAGCACAAGAAAGAACATGGTGTATAAGTACATGAAAGAACATGGTATGTAAGAACATGAAAGAACATGGTGTGTAAGAACATGAAAGAATATGGTATCTCAGGAATCACAGGAACTAAGTACATGATATATCTCTTGAACATGTGTGCACAATATTTGAAATATAACTAAGTATGTGATCGGCTAGGGGCAAGCACATGAAGCACATGAAAGCACATGAATGGTACGACTTAGGACCCGCGTGCACGATGCAAGGTCTATGTCACGCCCCGATCTGGGAAATCGTTCGTCCTCGCTAGATTTTACCCGAATCATTGTCCTCGCTGGGGCGTGATGTCGCACGAGCCTGGAGTTACGCTCGTACAAGGCAAGATAACGGTTCACATAGTAATTATCTCAAATTCGTAACATAAGCAGCGGAAGAAAACAAGAATAACATAAGAATCTCTTTTATTGATCATGAACTGAAGGTTACAAAGGCTCTGAATAGCCCAACATAAAATGCCAATTGGCTACAACGCTCATGATCTCTCTAGCTCACAAAGGATTACATTGTTCCATACATTATGCCTCTATATAGCCACCAAGTAGTCTTCGGCCGAACATCTCCATGTCTCAAGTCCGAACGCCTATACGGTAGCTCCTCTTGAACGCCAAGGACTCCATGCCTCGGCACGTCCAAGCCAAGCTCTGTCCCGCGCTGATCATAACCTGAGCCTGCACATAAACTAGTAGGGGATTAGTGCTTTCGTCCTCGCTTCGTACTGATCAAGACCCGCTCGTACCCAAACCAAACACTTAATCATTTAGTGAGCATGCAACTTAATTTGGTGATCTTTCTATTTAGCCTTAGGATCGATTTCATGGCAATACTTAAACATATCACATTATCATAAATGTGTCCTATACCGTATTCCTGTAGCAGATATAGTTAGCCATAATATGAACGTAAACATAGTGTTCGTGCTCATCTCCGTCCCATATTTCTTTAGCCTACACTGGTTAGAACTTAACATAGAATCATATCATTCACGTAACAACCAACCATAAACTTAGACCAAGCATAAGGGTCGCAGGTCCTGCGCCTGCACCCAACTCTCATCTCAGCCCACCGGCCCTATCTATATGAAGGTCACGATGTTTTGCACCGTAATGGACTTGGCATCTCATATGTGTAAGCCTACGATCACTTTGATACGGGTTGCTAGCCCAGTATCCGAAGGATCCCAAATTTATGGATATCATAGCTTATCACAGCACTGGACGGTCGCAATCCGTCCGAATGTTGTGCACCATAAATACCACACATAATTCCTTCCTAGGCCGAACGGTCCCGGCGCCCCGGCGTAACCGTTCGAGGGAAGCCGTACCCGTGCACGGGAAATCCGAGTCCATTGACCATGTAATACGCGTCATAGCAAACACACATAACATTCCAACCAAATCCTCCGTTTCATAAACATAGTCTCGATCCATAAATGGTTTCCCGTGCCATAAACGGTTTCCCGTGCCATAAACATATTCGCGTCTCATAAACATAATCCACCATTCATATGGGGAGCACCGTCGACGTTATGCCCCAACACATCCATATTGATGCACGACGCCCAACGGCTTAGTCATCTCATACTCGTATTCAATGCGTACCATTCGTAAGTTATTCTCATAGCATAATTCCGTATTACTTAGTCTTTTCGTAACATAAGTGCCCGAGGGCACGCTCAGCGCCGTAATCAATATTCTACGCCTAGTGTTCAATATTCTCGGAGCCGTACACATGATGCACATCTCATATTATCTTTCAATGTTCTAGCATCACCGCCCTATCGCGACTCGTACACTTGATGCACGCCGCTTCAATTGTTCGATTGTTCAATGTTCTATCTTAGTGTTCGACACATACTTGGACCTTTCGTCGCCGAGCCATGCTCGCTAACTCGATAACATCTTACGCATACCATAACATATTTTATTAGACGTGAAAGAACAGGGAGAAAGAGTCAAGAACCCGCCCACCTTAAGTCGATACGCCTTGCCGTCTCGTCGATTGAAGCGTCTCGCTTCCATAACTCGATCGCATAACTAACTCTCGGACTTAGCCATTCCTTTGAACTACTCGGTTGATTTGGCCTATCGCGCCCATACTACGATCCGTAATCCAGCATAAAGGCATAGCCTGCACACCAGATCAACCAACATTATCCTTTGCATCGATTCGATTCATAGATTCCAACCGACTCAAAGCTTACCTTTGGCCAACGTAACTCTCGTATCGATTCGCATCGATACTTCATCGGGTCAACGTAACTCTTCGAGTCAACGACTCATCATAATGCACCGTACGGAGCGGGGCATTACATAATATACCACTCAAAATCAGGTTCGTCCTCGAACCGAAACCAACACTTAATCTAAGTGCCTCGCATAGATCGCTTCACAATCTCGTGCTACTACCGTTGGAATCATACAACATAGTTTGGATCATACACATATTTTAGGCGTCCCACTAATATATGCATTTCAGCCAAGCTCAGTTGTAGGATATCGGGACAACTAATAAGCTTAACTTAAATCCTCAAGCATCTATTGTTTTGTACTCGACTCATTCCAATCTTAGCGCCTATTTCCAATCTCGTATGCATCATCCCATAGCATGCGATCATCTTCCAACTTCTCTATACATAACTTAACTCAAAACTGTTACTTCAATCTCATAAGTCTCTCGCTGACCACATAACACTCGCGTTGCATCGAGTCATTGCGCATCCGATCGCAACAATTCTCCATAACGCCTATTCGCCCAACCGTTTGCCTATCTCTCACATAATCCAAGTCTTCCATCAAATCGTTTATAACATTTGGCCTTAACGACATGGACTAAATCCGACATGTCACAAATTCTTTTGTCTACAATCTGTACTAAGTTTCGCACACAACTATCCCAACACGACCCACGTTCTCGAACTGTCTACACATCGCGTCTGGGGCTACCCCCGCTAGGTAACTTATCCAGACATCATGCTTAATCTCTCCCGACACAAGAGGTCAACTTGAGTCTACGATGCTCAAAGGCAATAATCTTTTCGACCCAAGGTCTCTTACGATACATCCATCTCCTATTATCGACCGAGTACGAATCCCTTACTCAATTCTCGAATCAATCTCGACTAGTTCGTTTCGTAATATCGACGGTGCGCTCAACACACATAGCTTGACCGTTACTCAAACCGATCTACGACACAACTCTTAGGGTCGTTCTACTATCCGTTGCTCTCGCGCATTGCAGAGTCCTTGCAATCGCCTTACCACGTCACTACGCTAAGCACGTTCCTCAACATCTATCCGATCCAACATAACTTTTTCTATTCGTCTCGATCTAGTCGAAGGCTACTCGCTAACTTTCGATACGCGATATTCGCTCGCTTAGACTTATCCTCAACATGTACTACCTTATTCCTTATCCTTCTTACGCGACTTCTTTAGGGTCATCCTATGGGACTTCAACATTCATTTGATTTGGCGGTCAAGTCTTCTAGGGTCATCTGCCCCGAAACTACGCTCGATAATTAAAGATCATCAACGAAGGATAGTTACAACGAGCCATGCTATATCCTATTGCGGAGCCAAATCAATTCTCGACAATTCCTATGCGACTTCATCCAATCTGACATTACAATCCATAATTTCTCTACTCCCGCGCAACTGAGGCGCCGTTGCTACTCGAATGACTCATGCGCTTGTGCGCCGTTACTACTCGAATCACTCATATGTTACCGTCGACTATCCTTGCCAGTCATATGACATCTACTCGCCTCAGGTTCGAGTTTTACCTATCCATAATCACAGTCCGACACATTCCATACTCCTCAAAACCATCCTCGAACAACTTTCGCATCAAACCACAAGTCCATATCAAATTTGCCATGCCTTGCAAGTTCGATCATCCCCGCTGGATGAATCACCATACCAACGCTCACGCGGAATGATCGTTCTAATTTGACGTGACACATGTGCGAGGCTGGTGTTACGCTCGCTCAAGACAAGAATGTCAACATAGTGGTGATCCGTGAAGCAATCCAGACACTTTCGTTTTTATCCAAGCAATATTCATCCACTCTCAATTCTCCGAAGCATTCCTACCGTTGTCATCCCAATTGCCATAACTTAACTTGCATCTTATTCATCCAACAACAATGCTCAACATAATTTTCGTTCATTCGATCAGAGTATCCCCGAGTTATTGCATATCGTCTTTGATACGCCTCAATACCATCGTCGATATGCATAACTTGAACATCTTACTTTCTCATAAGCTCAAACCTGTTGCAATCATTGCCATTATCCGAACTCGAATGTGAATCAAGTCTCGCACTTATCAAGATTCATTCCGTTATAACTACTTAACATCGTCGCAATACAATTTCAAATTCACATATCCATTCTCATATCCCTAACTCGCACTTCCAAATCGTGCTACCGATTCCTCGCGCTAACTCAAATTCGTTCGTACGGTTCCTTCGTACTTAACACGTTTCCTGAATAAGTCTTCGTACCAACTCAATGTAATTTCGACCGACCCAATTATTTCCTCAATACAATATTCCTTCGTTATGCTCAGCCTATCATTCGACTTACACTTAACGAATCCTCGCCCGACGTATCGTCCATAGGTACGACTTCGTACATAATCATTCAATTCAATTCATCGAGGCATACTCGTATCGACTTTTATCGAGTCATTCCCATTCGAGTCTCGACCCAACTTCGTCCGTTGCGGACAAACGTATCGTAACAACACAATCGTCTCGACGTAACCTATCACAGTCACCAACCGGCTTAACATAGCTATCGTTAAGGGGTATTCCATATACCACTCAGGATCGAGCCTATCGTTATCGACATAATACTTCGCTATACTTGCTCGCATAATTGGTATTGCATATACCACTCGGAATCGAGTCATTACTCGACATCATACTTCGCATAGGTCCGACTTCTATCTCAACTTAACCATCCCGTATGGCTATCCTTTCGATCCCAGCTCTAACGTTAGCTCAAGTTTGACACACATTCAATCTAACCGTGTCATGGTGATCGTATCGATCACACCCGTAACATTCGCTTATTCAAAGCTCAACGCGACATTCGGCCAACATACATGTTCGCCTACTCAACTCGACTCCGCGACCAACTCGATTCGTTACTATCGCATCTGCGATCTTTTTGAATCTCGTTCGTTGCAACTCGTGCAACAACTCATTCTCAATACTCAATCTCGTGCAACGTATCGCTATCCATCTGCATAGCCATACAACACATATCATACCATATCGACTCGTTGTACCGATGCAACGAACGATCCACAACTTGCTGTAGTCCGTGCAACCAACAACACATAACCGTTCGCATAGTAACATAATACGCATCGCCTCACATATCGATCCGTTGCACTTCGTGCAACCAACAACACATATCTCCTCGCACTTCGTACGATCGACAACACATAACTCCTCGTACTTCGTACGACCGACAACACATATATCATTGCACTTCATGCAACCAACATCACCATATTCGTTGTACTTCGTGCAATCAACGACTCACAACTTTCTTGCACTTCGAAACCATAAACTCATAACACGTTGTACTTCGTGCAACCAACATTCTCCAATGGCACCCGGAGATAGTGCGATAGTCACGACATACTTGTGGTAGACGTATGTACTTAATATAGACTTATTGTATAGAACATCCAATGTAGCGTCGAGCAGATCCATGAGCCATGCGGTTGCGGAAACAACTTAGAGTCAACTGAATTTGATAGCCAAGCAACTGAGGGTCAAAGAGATTCACGTACGGTCCAAAGGATGGAACCGCTCTGATACCAACTTGTCACGCCCCGATCCGGGAAATCGCTCGTCCTCGCTAGATTTTACCCGAATCATCGTCCTCGCTGGGGCGTGATGCCGCACGAGCCTGGAGTTGTGCTCGTGCAAGGAAGATAACGGTTCACATAGTAATTATCTCAAATTCGTAACATAAGCAGCGGAAGAAAACAAGAATAACATAAGAATCTCTTTTATTGATTATGAACTGAGGGTTACAAAGGCTCTGAATAGCCCAACATAAAATGCCAATTGGCTACAACGCTCATGATCTCTCTAGCTCACAAAGGATTACATTGTTCCATACATTATGCCTCTATATAGCCACCAAGTAGTCTTCGGCCGAACATCTCTATGTCTCAAGTCCGAACGCCTATGCGGTAGCTCCTCTTGAACGCCAAGGACTCCATGCCTCGGCACGTCCAAACCAAGCTCCGCCCCGCGCTGATCATAACCTGAGCCTGCACATAAACTAGTGGGGGATTAGTGCTTTCGTCCTCGCTTCGCACTGATCAAGACCCGCTCGCACCCAAACCAAACACTTAATCATTTAGTGAGCATGCAACTTAATTTGGTGATCTTTCTATTTAGCCTTAGGATCGATTTCATGGCAATACTTAAACATATCACATTATCATAAATGTGTCCCATACCGTGTTCCTGCAGCAGATACAGTTAGCCATAATATGAACGTAAACATAGTGTTCGTGCTCATCTCCGTCCCATATTTTTTTAGCCTATACTGGTTAGAACTTAACATAGAATCATATCATTCACGTAACAACCAACCATAAACTTAGACCAAGCATAAGGGTCGCAGGTCCTGCGCCTGCACCCAACTCTCATCTCAGTCCACCGGCCCTATCTATATGAAGGTCATGGTGTTTCGTACCGTAATGGACTTGGCATCTCATATGTGTAAGCCTACGATCACTTCGATACGGGTTGCTAGCCCAGTATCCGAAGGATCCCAAACTTACGAATATCATAGCTTATCACAGCACTGGACGGTCGCAATCCGTCCGAATGTTGTGCACCATAAATACCACACATAATTCCCTCATAGGCCGAACGGTCCCGACGCCTCGGCGTAACCGTTCGAGGGAAGCCGTACCCGTGCACGGGCAATTCGATTCCATTGACCATGCAATACGCGCCATAGCAAACACACATAACATTCCAACCAAATCCTCCGTTTCATAAACATAGTCTCGATCCATAAACGGTTTCCCGTGCCATAAACGGTTTCCCGTGCCATAAACATATTCGCGTCTCATAAACATAATCCACCATTCATATGGGGAGCTCCGTCGGCGTTATGCCCCAACACATCCATATTGATGCACGACGCCCAACGGCTTAGTCATCTCATACTCGTATTCAATGCGTACCATTCGTAAGTTATTCTCATAGCATAATTCCGTATTACTTAGTCTTTTCGTAACATAAGTGCCCGAGGGCACGCTCAGCGCCGTAATCAATGTTCTACGCTTAGTGTTCAATGTTCTCGGAGCCGTGCACATGATGCACATCTCATATTGTCTTTCAATGTTCTAGCATCACCGCCCTACCGCGACTCGTACACTTGATACATGTCGCTTCAATTGTTCGATTGTTCAATGTTCTATCTTAGTGTTCGACACATACTTGGACCTTTCATCGCCGAGCCACGCTCGCTAACTCGATAACATCTTACGCATACCATAACATATTTTATTAGACGTGAAGGAACAGGGAGAGAGAGTCAAGAACCCGTCCACCTTAAGTCGATACGCCTTGCCGTCTCGTCGATTGAAGCATCTCGCTTCCATAACTCGATCGCATAGCTAACTCCCGGACTTAGCCATTTCTTTGAACTACTCGGTTGATTTTGCCTATCGCGCCCATACCACGATCCGTAATCCAGTATAAAGGCATAGCCTGCACACCAGATCAACCAACATTAGCACTTGCTCAACGGAACTTATCCTTTGCATCGATTCGATTCATAGATTCCAACTGACTCAAAGCTTACCCATGGCCAACGTAACTCTCGCATTGATTCGCATCGATACTTCATCGGATTAATGCAACTCTTCGAGTCAACGACTCATCATAATGCACTGTGCGGAGCGGGGCATTACAGTCTAAGCTAAGCATACCTGAGTTATTTCTTGGGTTTCGTCACATAAATAGTATATTTTCCCTTCCCAGGTACAAGTAATAAGAACAAGGAACATGAGCACCAGAAAAATATATCGTGTCGCAGTGTGTCAATCAAGGAAGCACATGATATAATAAAATGTACAAGACCATAGAATGTACTTGCCTTGCTCCGGGTGATCAAGGGCAATGAATAGAGCTGGATGTCCTCCTGTTTTAGTAGGTACAAGTTGGTTAATTTATATCCATTTCTATTTTTAACACTTTAACTTATGTACAATTATTCCTAGGACAATCTATAAACCACCATTAATTTAATAACTATAATGCAATGCCAGAATACCACTTTCCTAACAAAATATAATTACAAGTCGCTATATGCATGTTATATCAAAGTGACATAACAACACCCAAATGACAGGTTCCTAGGGTGAAGAGTAACATCCTAAGATTTTTCTTAGAAGCAACCAACTACCTATAAACATTGAACTTCACTTTACCTACCCTCACCATACAACCAATACCTTATCCTGGCTATAGCATTACTTCCAAAATTATGCAACTAAAAGTTAAAAGAAAACAGATTTCTTGAAGGCTGGGTTTAACAGTCATAATCCTAACTAAAGTAATTTTAAGTCATCAAAATCGAAGGGCAACCAACTGAAGAAAGTGTAAAGGCAAAATAATAATACTGATACTAATTTGATCATTTAGGCTTGCTGCTACAAGCACCCAACTGACAGAGATTTCATCTTTCTTAAACTCAGGTTCCCATCTACTAATGGTCAAAAGTAAAATCAGTTGGTTTAACAATCTTTCAGTTAAATTTTGTCTAAAGTCACTCATAAGAAATCAAAGTTTGCCAACTAACAGTTGATGCTTTAGAGAAAACATTGCAAATGAGTACACAAACTGCATATGGAAAAACCTTACAATGATACCTGATTTTAGTAAGGTATGGGATCTCTTTTGTTTAGAAATCGATCCAATACCTTACTGAAATTGATCAGGTATCAGTGAGAGTGTTACCCTGTTTTCTGATGTTTGATCCCGATTGCATCAAATTTAACTCAGTATTACTAATGATATTACTCCTCCCTTTACATTTTGTGAGAACAAATCACTACTAGTATTAAATACACACTATGACATAAACCAAAAGACCATTTGAATTTCTCGCTTGATCAAGACCCTGCCAACTTCAGTCCAGTGCTAGTGCGACACCACTTCAGAGAATACATGGACACATATGCGACATCAACATATTGGATACTCTAACCCATTGCTAGCTTTGCCAAAACCCAACTCGGAAGCTGCTATCTCCTTAACCAACACAACACACGAATACCAACTTGTATCGAATATAACTAGTATTAGATACGAATTGACAGAAAATTGCCAAATCAAAACCTGTATTCAGCATAACCTAGACTCCAACAAATACTGCTCTCCAACCACAACTTAGAAGTCAACTAAGTTACACAACCTTAGGAACTCAAGAATTGTACAGACAATTAAATTTGAATAGTGAATTATACAATCAAATGATAGTAGGTTTAAAATAGCAATTAATACAAACTGAATGATATCAAATTCAAATTAAGAAAGTCCTGCCTATGGTTATTCCTATTCCAGTCGATCTCATACGCAATGACCCCATCGATGGACATGATACAGTTGGACACAACAGCTCATGGATACGCACACCATACACCACTCGGACACACACCACATGCTGATACAACCCGACTGAACGCAAATTAACTCAGACTCCCCGAATCCTGAACACAAACACACACCAGAGATGAACGCAACTGGACACGGATAATCATCCGCTCAAATTCAATTTTGAAGTAAATCTTAAGGCACGGTAATCAGAAGAAAAGAATTTACCTGCAAGAATTTCACTCCAATGGAGAACACAAGCTCAAGATTTCGACACAATTCCCGACTTTAGTACTACTGCAATTTCAATAAAACACATTTTCGAATGGTCATTTGAAGAAGAAAATTAGAATATAAACCATCAAATCCAGAGGACTGTGGAAGAACCTTGGAATTCAGGAATACCTAAATTTGGCATTCACGATCACCCGTCCCTCAATCCGAAATTGGATCCGACCCGAATTTAAGAGTGATGATCGATTGCTGATTCTCCTAGGATGAACCACTGGTGAAGGAATTTGAGCGGACTGTTCTTGACCTAACCCTGAGTACAATCGATTGTACAAATCGAATCATAAATCAGGAAAGGGCAGATTCATCAAGAATGATCGAAGAATACTCACTCTAGTGGTGAATATCGGACGTCACAGCAAGATCGAACTATCAACCAAGAAGATCGTCGATCACCGAATTTCTGCTGGAATAGAGCCGTCGAGATAAAGTCGTCGGTCGAAGAAGTGAACCGTGCCGTCGTCGGAGAAGATGGACGACTCGGCGTCCACCAAGGAGCAGATGAGTGCCACTGGTCGGAAGGAACGACCGCCGTCGTTGTCACCAGAGTCGTCACCGTCGATGTCGTCGAGAACTACACCGCCGTACGTCGCTGGAGAGTCGGTGCGCCGCCGGAGATGAGCTCGCGTGGCCGTCGCCATGGCCGACGAGACTGTCGAGGACGCACTCGTCGAGAAATCACCCGCTGTCGTTGCCGCTCGCCATGGTGGTCGCCGGGGTTGATGGCTCTCTTGTTGGTCGGCGCATGAGTTGCCGTCGTGACCATCGCCACCGGCCGGAGAGAAGTTAGGTCAGAAAGAATTAGGGTTTGGCCACCCAATTTGGGGAAGGAGTTCTTTCCCGGAAAAATTGAGAGGAATGAGACAGCTGCTCTTCTCTCTCCTCAGTGAGTTAAAGAGAATAAATACAATTTTGCACAAAACCCCCCCGTTCTGAAATATTTTGCATAAGTCCTATTGCTAAAGAAAACTTTCAGAAAACCCCCTCCCCTTTTCACTAATTACAAAAACTGTTGAAAATTAGTTAAAATCTTAAAAAAAAAAAGGGGACCACTAAATTGGTTGTAACAACTTTTCAAATTTAAAATTGCTCCTAATTTATCCTGCCAAAATATAAATCACCATTTTAAAACCAAAAACTTATTATTTGTAAATTAACCATCAATATAAAAATTAAAATTATTTTCCATAACATGGAGGTGGAGTTACAACCGTCGCCCCAATGCTCAGGGCCGCGTCTACGCCATGACTCGAGACGAAGCGTTTGCATCTGATACAGTCGTGACAGGTATACTGCAATTCAATAATAAACCTGGTCGTGTATTGTTTGATTATGGTGCCACGCATAGTTTTATATCGGCAGACTTTGCCGTCGAGCACAAATTTTTCTTGACACCACTGGGCCTCGATCTCATTGTTAACGTACCATCAGGTATGCCACTACTTAAAAATTTAGTCTGCGGAGACGAAATCATCTGTATAGGTGGTCAAAAGATCAGTCTCGATGCGATAGTTCTAGATATTAAGGACTACAACATCATTCTGGGGATAGATTGGCTCTGTTCGTGCAACGCAACCATAGATTGCGCTGAAAAGAGGGTCACATTTCGCATACCTGGAGTGCCTGAATTCTGCTAGTCGTGTGGTGAGGCGTCGTCGACCTGCATGGTGATCTCTGCGATATCTGCTCGACGGATGCTGCATTCCGGGTGCGAAGGCTATCTAGCTTCCGTTCGAGACATGCGACAGGATGGTGCAAACGCGGGTCAGACCGACGTTGTGGCAGAATTCCCCGATGTATTCCCGGACGAGCTGCCCGGTATGCCGCCCGATCGAGAGATTGAGTTCACTATCGATACATTCTCCGACACTCGACCGATCTCGAAAGTCCCATACAGAATGTCCTCTGCAGAGCTTAAAGAACTCAAGGTGCAGTTACAAGAGTTGCTCGACAAGGGATTCATCCGACCCAGCGTCTCGCTATGGGGAGCGCCCGTGCTGTTTGTCAAGAAGAAGGATGGCTCTATGCGTCTTTGTATCGACTATCGCGAGCTGAATAAAGCCATCGTCCGGAACAAATACCTCCTGCCCCGTATAGACGATCTGTTTGATCAGCTTCAAGGAGCTACGGTGTTCTCTAAAATTGATATGCGTTAAGGTTACCATCAACTCAAGATTAAGCCGGACGATGTGCCAAAGTCTGCCTTCCGTACTCGATACAGCCATTATGAGTTCCTGGTAATGCCGTTCGGCCTAACGAACGCCCCTGCTGCTTTCATGGATTTGATGAATCGGGTGTTTCGACCATTTCTCGACAAGTTCGTAGTAGTCTTCATCGACGACATACTCGTCTACTCGAAGAGCAAGCAGCAACACACTGAGCATCTACGGACCATGCTTCAGACCCTTCGAGAAAATTAGTTGTATGCGAAACGAAGCAAATATGAACTTTGGCTGAGTAGCGTCGCATTCCTCGGATACATTATTTCAGCTGAAGGTATTGTGGTCAACCCAAAGAAAGTTGAAGCCGTTGTCGATTGGAAGCGACCAACGTCCGTCGGCGAGATTCGAAGTTTTCTTGGCTTAGCGGGATACTATCGACGCTTCGTGAAAGACTTCGCGAAGATCGCATCGTCCCTGACTCGCCTCACCCAAAAAGGAGTCATATTTGACTGGTCGGACGACTGTGAAGCTTCATTCCAAGAATTAAAGCGACGGCTCATCTCGGCCCCGATACTCGCACTTCCAGAAGGGACTGAGGTTTTCCAGATATTCAGCGACGCGTCCGGTCAGGGCTTGGGGTGTGTGCTGATGCAGCAGAACAAGGTAATATCTTTTGCTTTCCGACAGCTAAAGCCGCACGAGAAGAACTACCCTACTCATGACCTGGAGTTAGCGACGATTGTGTTCGCGTTAAAATTATAGCGCCACTATCTCTATGGCGTGGCGTGCACGATCTATACCGATCACAAGAGCCTCAAGTATCTATTCACGCAGAGGGAACTGAACTTGTGTAACGTCTCAGTCCCAAAATACGTAGGACTAGGAACGTAGACCTGCCAGCTGTATACATACGAAGTACAGTACTCCAATATATGGAAACCTCGTATGAATACATAAGCTGTAAAATACAGTAGAACCATAATTAATCTCATCCACACAAAATAAATGAATAAAAGATATCATATAATGATAATGAATTATCTTGATACAATATGTTGGGCGGAGATAAATCTACTACCAACAAATAAGGGAAAAATATATAGAAAATAAAATGAGTTTGGCGAGCGAAGCAAAGATGATCTAAGTGCAATCATCCTCGAAGAAATAGCAATGATCACGGCTAGAGCTAGAACACCTGCGAAAGATAAGAGCACACACCTGGCGAGATAACCAGGTCCTCAGATGGACGTAACAAGACACATAATATCATGCCATATAAACTGAGTAAATATTGCTCAAATAAATAAGTCAATTGAATTAAAACATGGTCCAATACACACCTATTGAACTAGCTTACCATCCCCCCAACCAAACAAGGACAGAAGATGGTAAACTAATTCACGATGACGTATCTTTCCATGCTACGAATCCAATATGGTATCCGGACCCCAACAAGGTTCAATACCTTCTCATCGAAGTAGTAAGTCACACCTACAACCAAACAAGGACAAGATGTGACGAACTAATCCGCGACAAGTTATTGTTCCAAGCCACGATCAGATACAAGTACCCAAACTAAAAGTACTCGTACATAACGGATAAAGGTAGCCTAACCGTTCTAAGTGAAATGTAGTTAAGAACAATCCTTCCTACGCATGGGCCCTAGCTAAATGAGATCGGCATAGTCCTCCCTTGGGGCACCAGAGGCCTAATCAATAAGAGCATAACGTTCTGCAGAACGTCAGTGGCCGTCAGTAATCATGGGTAATCTGACCCGCGTCTCCGGCGAAGCTCACGGGTTACAAAAGGAAAAGTGCATCGAAGCCCATACGCTAAGGAATTGTCCTTCCAGCCCAATGCCTACTATGTTGTATCCACAACAGAAAACCTCTATAACCGCTAAGTCAAACTAGCATGCAACCTCTATTAGCGGTTATTTCTATCGCACGGCTTATACGTACCGGTGGCCAGCCAGTCACGCATGTCCGTGTTCTACATACGACACACAACTTCATGGTACAGCGTGTCAAGGCCAATGAATACAACACACAAAGGTGGTCCCTTAAATCTAGGTTTAATGTGTAAGAAAACTAATACATAGCAGAAAATATAAATGAACAGTAAGTTCTAACAGGTTATGCCATGTATCACAGTTTATTTTGTATAAAGAAAATAATGAATAATGCATGAAATATGAGCTAAAATAAATAAAAAGCAAATGGCAAGGTGTCTTGCCTGGTAGGACGCCTGGTGTACTGCAATGATCAAATGGCACGAATTATGACTTCGGTACAACAATTATGCAAGGTGACCTCTGATGGTGGCACGGACAGTTCTATTTGGTCCGGGACAGTCAAGTTAGCTAAGGATGGTATAGGGAGGTTCGAGATTTGTAAGAAGGTAGGAAGGAATTGATTTAGTCATGGACAAGAATAAATATTCGAAGAATTTTGGTATAATAAAATAGCTATAACTATTTTGATAAATACTTTTTATTTAAAAACCAAATTTGAAAATCAATTATAGTTAAGACTATCTTTTTCTTGTATTCAAAAATGCAAATAGTTACTTGAAAAATATAGGAAAACAATTTACGACAAAAACTAATCTTTATCAAATATAATTTTTAAACTAAAAAGCCATATACTAATAGAAGACAATATAACAATATTTTAGGGCTCATAAACCCAATTTGGAAAAAAGGTATTCGCACAATACAAAATTTTGTTATAACATAATTTAGAAAATACTAATAAATAGTTTTCAAAGTAAATAATAGTTTTAATAATAATAATAATAGAAATAATAGCGACATTAATGCTTGTAATAATACATATATACATGTAGCTATATACTTGATATTTTAAAAAATATTAATAACAAAATAATAACTCAACTACTATTTTTCTACACACACTTAATTAGTAGTAATAATAAAAATAGTAACAATAATAATAATGATGATACAAATAATAATAATAATGATAGTAATAATAATAATAATAATAATAATAATAATAATAATAATAATAATAATAAAGTAACAGTGCTCTCTCTTTTCGATAGAGAGAAAGATGGATTAAAAAAAATAAAATGAAACAGAAGAAGGAGGAGAGAAGGAGAAAGGAGAGAGAGAGGAAAGGGGGTCGGAGAGAGGAGGGAGGTCGGGTCGCGTGTGGAGAGCGCCGGCGATCGCGTACGGGGCACGGAGGAAGGGAAGAAGGAGCCGCCGGAGGTGTGGGATCCCGCGGTGGTGGCGAACGCCATGGACGGCTGCGGGGTTTTCGAGCGCGCGGGCGACACGGAAAAGAGGGAGAGAGTCGGCGGTCAGACATTGAAGGAGAAGGGTGCTCGCGCGGGGAGGTAGAGCGGCAGAGTAGCGGTGGAGGAAGGGCCCGGGGGCTGATGGCCGGGGCTGATCCCGCAGAGATCCGCGCGTTGGAGGCGCTGGTGTGAGCGGTGGCGGGGGATTCCAGGCGGTGGCGACCCGGCTGAGGGGCTCGGGGCGGTGGATTCTCGGCGCGGCGGAGCTCGCCGGCCACGAGGAGGTAAGTGGTGGTGGTGGTGTGTTTAATTCTTTTTTATTTATTTTTGGATTTTTGGCTAGGCGGCCGGTCGGGGGTGGCGGCGGTGGGTGTTTGTTTCTTTGGTGGTGGTTGTGTCCGGCGGTGATGATGTTGGTGTTAGCAGTGGATGCCGAGGCTGGGCCGGCACCGGGGAGTGACGGTGCGGCCAGAGGGGGTTGGCCGGTCGGAGAGGATTTGACGAGGCTGGCGGCAGTTGCTCGGAAAGGCAGGTTCGGGTTATCGTGGTGGTGGCCGCGGTGTGCTGCGAGAGGAGGAGTTTGGCGGTGGCAGTGGCTGACGATGGTGTTTTCTGGTGGCGGGTTGGCCGGAGTTTGGATATGCGGGTGAGGTTCTATTTTTGGGAACAGCGGCGTGTCGCTGGTATGGTCGGTGGTGGTGTTGTTCGGGGTCTGGTCCAGGGTGGTGGTCAGGGCCGGGATGCTAGGATGGCGATGGCGGTCGATAGTGGTGAACTAATGGGGACAGGGCCGGACAGATGGCGGAGTTTTAGAGTTAGGGTTAGGGCTAGGATTTGATGATGTCGGGGTGTGTCCGACACGGGAAAGGAGCTGATGTGCCTGTAAATATGGAATAAGAAATCTGACATCGACACGATGCACGGATTGTGGATGAAATATTGTGGAGGAATAATGAATGATAAAAATTTGGAGGAGTACCTGCCTATTTATAGGATGTGAGAATTTCCAGTTGGATAAGGATTAGGAATATTTAAAACCCCTTAGATAATTCATCTATTTATTTTGAATCAAATTCAATAAATTTGAAATCCAAATCTAAATCAATTTAAATCTAATTAAATTTCATCCTTTAGTTTAAAATCAATCAAATTTCAAATATAGATATTAATTTGACTATTTAAATAAATCTATAAAATCAAATCAAGATTTAAATCGCCACAAAAATTTCAAAATATATTTTCCAAAAATACTAATAATAATAATTTTGAAAATTACATTATTATTTAAAAAAATAAACTAATAAATAATTATGAGATATGTATGCATAATTATTTATACAAAATTATAATTTTCTAGTATACAATGAAATATAATTTATTGTTAATAAATGTTAGAAAGAAAAGGCTTAAAATAACAAACTTAGAAATTTGGTATAATGGCAAAAATAATTATTATATATATCACTTCGAAAATAGAAAACGTTTTTCTAAAATATGTACGCTCGTACATATTTGCACTCGTCGAGCAATAAAGGAAAACAAAATCTTGCGCGTGACGTACAATACGTTATTGAGACGTACAAATACAAGAAAATTAATCGGTACCAAATTTATATATAAAAAAATTAGTAGAAATTTGGCGGTTTTACAACTTGCGAAAAAGGCGCTGGCTTGAACTGATCAAGGATTACGACTTGACTATCGACTACACGCCGGAAAAAGGAAATATTGTGGCGAACGCTTTGAGTCGGAAGTACATTGCCTCGCTATCCATCGATCGCAGACTGCTACGTGACCTAGAAGAGATGGGTATCGAACTCCGAGTCCGATTCCGAAATGTGCAGTTGGCAAAGTTGCAGTTAGAGCCGAGTTTGTAAGCAAGGATCAAGACCGCTCAGATGATCCGTACCTGAAGAAGATGCGAGAGCTAATCTCGACGGGTAGGACGACCGACTTTGCGGAAGACGAGACCGGCATGCTTCGATTGAGGGGTAGGCTATGCGTTCCGGATGATTCAGAACTTAGAAAGAAGATATTGTCGGAGGCGTACTATGCAAAATATACCTTGCATCCCGGTAGCACAAAGATGTACAAGGACCTCCGCACGAACTTCTGGTGGCACAGGATGAAAAGAGATGTGGCACTTTTCGTATCGCAATGCATGGCCTGTCAGGAGGTGAAAGCTGAGCACCAGAGATCGGGCGGGGAGATGCAGAATCTGGCAATTCCAGAATGGAAGTGGCAGCACATGTGTATGGATTTTATTATTGATCTGTCGAAGACACCGCGGATAAATGATGCCATCTGGGTCAACGTCGATCGACTAACCAAGTCAACGCACTTTATTGCCATCAATGTTACTAGGAGCGTTGATCGCCTGGCGCAGATTTATCTTGATGAGATAGTACGGCTGCACGGAGTTCCAGTATCCATCGTCTCCGATCGGGATTCACGATTCATGTCACGATTCTGGAGTAGCCTTCAGTCGGCGCTGGGTACCAAGTTGCAGTTCAGCTCAGCTTACCATCCTCAGACCGACGGCCAAACGGAGTGCGTCAATCAGTTTTTCGAAGACATGCTACGACTCTGCACAATTGACTTCAAATCAAGCTGGGACAATCATCTACCTCTGGCCGAATTCGTATACAACAACAGCTATTAATCCAGCATTCAAATGGCGTTGTATGAAGCCTTGTACGGACGCAAGTGTCGATCACCCATTTGCTGGGACGAAGTCGGAGAGCGGCAGATTCTCGGCCCGAAATTGGTAGAACAGATCGTACAGAAAATTTGGCTCATTCGGGAAAGACTAAAGACTGCGCAGAGTCGTCAGAAAAGCTATGCGGACGTTCATCGTCGATCCCTCGAGTTTTAAGAAGGCGATCACGTATTTCTCAAAGTGTCGACCATGCGGGGAGTTACTCGGTTCGGCGCAAAAGAAAAGTTGAGCCCGAGATTCGTTGGACCGTTCGAAATACTCGAACGGGTCGCCCCAGTGGCCTATAAAATTGTCCTACCGCCGGTACTTGAAGGTGTACACAATGTCTTCCATGTCTCTCAACTGCGGAAGTACGTGCACAATTCGAGCCACATGGTAGATTTTGGCCAGCTGGAGCTAAAGTCCGACTTATCCTACGTTCATCGTCGATCCCTCTCGTCCGCGTCCTCTGGAGGAACCATTCGGTCAAAGAGTCGACGTGGGAGCTTGAATCAGAAATGAAGGAGAAATTTTCTTCATTGTTCTCGTAGAGGTAGGTTCTATCCTTAAGTTTCGAGGACGAAACTTTTTATTAGTTGGTTATGGTGTAGTTCCCCGTCCCTACATCGTGTCCCGTTTCCGTCCAAGGGGTGCACGAGAAAGGAACACCGTCGCTATCGATTCGGTCGGGACCGATAGGTCAGAATCGGACGAGTCGATCGAACGGGAACGGTTGAATTAAGATCCATTCCACGTTATGGAATGGCTTCTTCGGAACCAAGTCCCATATTCAGCGGGTTGCGCCTCGAGGATTGGCTCTGCGGCTGAGTTGGGAGAGACCTTCCGTTGCTCTGATTTTTATTCCGTATTTGATTTGTCTTTGGCTTTATTTTCATGAATGCATTTTTCGTGAATGTTTCCGATAGATTTTCGTGACTTGCGTTTTCGAGCTTCGTATTCATATCGAATTTTCTTGAATTATACAGTGTTCTAATCAGTTGCTTATGCGATTACAGGTGATCGCGTAGGCGACGTCAGCGCAGCCAACCGATCGCTCGCTTGAGAAAATTCTAAGGCGAGTAGCTGACCTCCTTCGCCTCGTCCCTCTACTTCAAAACTCAATATGTGAAGTAAAATGAATGCTTGTCATAATAGCGTAGAATCAAAGAAATCGTAGCACGATTCTTCATGAAACACTTGTTATCGACAGCTGGTATTGGAAATAGAAAGCATGTTCCTTATACAAATCCACTTAGCCTATGCGAAGCAATGAATGAATCGATTAACGTTTATCGTAACGTTACGGCTAAGTAAGCAAAACGGTCATTGGACAACTTGTCGACAAGGTATAGTTTCCTCGAACGGTTGCCTAGGACAAGGGACCGATTCGGCCCGGGAGGAACGAGAATAGCAAGCGCCAGCCCTTCATCGGCGTGGGTTATTCGAAAACTTTCGCACAGGGCTCGCTATCCGCCGCGAAAGGGTCGCCGTCTAACCTGGCTATAGTCTGCGATGGCTTGACATTGCCAGTGGCCTTCACACCCTTCCACGGCTTAACAAATGCACGGGACACGGGATGAATATGATAGTTGCTTAATGTTATACAATTTCATATGCTTGCCTCAAAACATGTTAACATGCAAATCGAGCAGGATGGTTAGAAATATCATTGAAATAGCTAGCTAACATGTTTACGAAACTTCTTCAATCAAATGCAGAGCTTGAATTTTAATTAGCCATTCGCTAGTACATGTGATCGTACTGATCCTCGCTCTTTACAGGTCTCGCGAATCAGGAAGGACGTGCAAGCTAGCTCGGCGGCGTTCGTGATTTTGAAGCTTCGGCCGTGCGTCGAATACTTTCTCTGCGACTCCACTTTTGAAGGCTCTCGACAGTCCAAGGAAGATGACTCGGCGTCCCTCCCATCCAGGTTACTAGAGTACTTTATTGTATATTGAGGGATGTGTACAATGTATGGAACGGCTATCTCATCGACAGAACTGCTCCGGGAGCCAGGTTACAACCCTTAAACCAAACAAGGACCGGGGTTGTAACCCTTTGCCTGAACAGAACTGGACTCCTGATCTTTATTGCTAAGGCCAGTATAAATAATCATGGTATTAAGGTAAGGTAAAACATGACGATCATGGCATGGGATTAAAATAAGACAATAAACGAAGAGAGGACACAGAACTGCTCCGGGAGCCAGGTTACAACCCTTAAACCAAACAAGGACCGGGGTTGTAATCCTTCGCCTGAACAGAACTGGACCCCCGATCGTTATTGTTAAGACAAGCATCAATAATCATGTCATGTCACAATCTTGCACAGGATCAAGATAAGACTAAGCTGGAATAAACTCCATCCAATCAATCACGGCCAATCAAGAGTACGGCTTGATACTTTAACTAACTAGGGTTATCACAGGCCTAGTTACTAGCAAGATGCAATGAGATTATCCCAACAGCCACAAGCCCTGCAGACCATCCAGTTATCCAGGTCGAATGTCCGTTTATGAAGAATACAACACGTGACTGTGTGCTGGAAATGTGCCCTACTCGTCGGTAGGCTACAAGTCCACTGAATGCGCCCAGATAACGGGATTGCCTGTAGCTGGGAATCTCTTCATGACTACTGAATTATTCTAGTTTATTAGCCTTAGTCAATTTTGTAGGTATCCCTGACCGTGGTACTCAGGGATCCCCATCCTAAACATGATGCAAGAAAGTACCGATTTATTTGTACAAATACAATCGCCCACGGTGTCCAGATCTTTCATACTTGTCATGTCAGGCTAGCTGTCGTAACAACATGTCGGAATATATCATGTCAGTTTACTTGTCAAGAGTGCGCCACAACAGGCCACTATCGTGTTCTATTCTTACATTATCATGAATGAGAGAAACTTGCATAAAATAACTAGTAACATATTCTTGAAGCCAAGGAAAAGATCTACAACTATCATGTTAGGAGTTGGGAGAAATTCTGGCCATAAATCAGCCAAATAGGATAAGAAAACAACCAAAATAGGTACTATGCGGCCAAGGGTGGATTGGGGGCTCATACGGCAGTAGATGGGTACTCATCTATGCGGCTGGGTAGATGGATACCCATGCGACTGAGTAGATGGGTACTCATGCGGCTGAGTAGATGGGTACTCATGCGGCTGAGTAGATGGGTACTCATCTATGCGGCTGGGTAAACAGAATCCCATGCGGCTGAGTAGATGGGTACTCATGCGGCTGAGTAGATGGGTACTCATCTATGCGGCTGGGTAAACAGAATCCCATGCGGCTGAGTAGATGGGTACTCATGCGGCTGAGTAGATGGGTACTCATCTATGCGGCTGGATAAATAGAATCCCATGCGGCTGAGTAGATGGGTACTCATCTTCTCCAAAAATCTGAGAAGGATGGCCATGGTACCCATAGCTTTCAAGCTCCATAAAACCTTCATTATAAGTCCAAATTCGAACTTCCATAGGTCAAAATGGGGTAGTCCGAAATTCTCTACAACACGGAACCATCAAAACTTAGAAATAACAATGTTAAGTAGATCAAAACCCAAGAAATCCGAAAATACTATAAACTTAGATCTACACAATTTGAGCCATGGAAATTAGAAATGCTAAGTACTAAAGTGTGTTAGAATCTCGAGAGAAAGAGAATGGAACAATAAAAACGAAGTTCCTCCATGAAGCAAGCTACACTTGCCTAAGCTCTCTCTCTCTCTCTCTCTCTCTCTCCTGGTGGTTGAAGAAGTAATGGTAGAGAAGAAGTAGTAAATGAAGAGAGAGAATGAGGGAATAGGTTAATAAAGGATGATGGTGGTAGTAGGTAGGGGTTCTTCCCTTGGTTCATCATGAGCCAAGGCAACCCAAGCCTAGCCGAACCAACCCAAAATAGACCAAGCCATGTGATGCCGTGATAAGCCAAGCAAGAAATTATGCAATACAAGATGAAATACGTACACGTATTTCAAAATACGTAATACGAACTATATGCATTACAACTCTACCCACCTTAAAAGAATTCCGTCCTCGGAATTTAATTAAGAGGCTAGAGGGACAAGAACAAGCTATATTAATCACAAGCAAGCTATACTAGGCAATCAATCAATCATGCAAGCAAGGAATCGAAGGCATGAGGCATAAAGAAGACATTATACCTCACGAGTCAAAAAGGTCGAGATATCGCAATCGGATATCATCCTCACATTTTTACGTTGACTCACCCAAAGAGTGATGACCCCAAGCAACTCAGACTAACTTGATAGTCTTGTTCTTGAGTGTCTTCTCTCTTCGGTCCAATATAGACACCGGCCTCTCCTCATACGAAAGGTTGGTACCAACAACCAATTCCGAATGATCCAGGATGTGGCTCGGGTCCGGGATATACCGTCGCAGTTGGGATACATGGAATACGTCATGCACCTCACGTAGCGACGGCAGAAGAGCGAGACGATAGGATACATCTCCTACTCGCTCCAGAATATCGAACGGCCCTATATACCTAGGACTAAGCTTTCCCCGCACGCCGAAACGAATGACACCACGGTTAGGCAAAATCCTCAGGAATACATGGTCACCGACCGAGAATTCAAGGGGTCGTCGATGAGAATCGGCCCAATGACGCTGGCGATCTTGGGCAACTCGAAGATGGTCTCTGACTCTCCTAACCACCTCAACGGTCTGAGCAATCATTTATGGACCGAGAATCTGCCTCTTTTCGACATTGTTCCATGCTAGCGGGGATCGGCACTTCCTACCATACAGTACCTCGAATGGTGCCATCTGGATACTAGTTTGGAAACTGTTGTTGTACGAGAACTCTACCAGGTGCAGGTGATCTTCCCACGAACCACCTAAGTCGAGTGTACAAGATCTTAACATGTCTTCCAAGATTTGTATGGTACGCTCTGACTGACCATCTGTCTGCGGGTGATAAGCTGAGCTGAACTGAGGTGAGTCCCCAAACTCTCCTGCAGACTGCGCCAAAAGTGCGACTAAATCTGGAATCTCTGTCCGAGGTGATACTGACTGGTACATCGTACAATCTGACAATCTGCCGGAGATACATCTCCGCTAGCTGAGCCGTCGACTGACCAACTCTGAACGAGAGAAAGTGAGCCACCTTCGTGAGCCTATCTATGACAACCCCAATAGCGTCTCTACCAGCCGGGGATCTAGGCAATCCAGTCACAAAATCCATGGTTATATGCTCCCATTTCCACTCTGGAATTGGCAAGGGCTGAAGAAGTCCAGCTGGCCTCTGATGTTCAGCTTTAACTTGTTGGCAAACCAAACATCGAGAGACAAATCGGGCTATCTCCCTCTTCATGCCATTCCACCAAAAGTGCTGACGGATATCACGGTACAACTTCGTACCACCGGGATGAATGGAATACTGCGAACTATGGGCCTCTGTCATGATCTCCTGTCTGATATCTCCACTGGGTACACAAAGACGCTTTCCATGTCGAAGTGTACCGTCTTTATGGATACATAACTCTGGTCTTCGTCCTGCCTCATACTCTGCTCTGAGTCGCTGAAGCTTGGAATCTGCTGACTGTGCCATCCGGATCCTCTCGACTATAGTGGACTGAACCTGCATACTGGCCATCAATGCCATACTGGAAGGAAGAACAACTTCTATACCCATCTTCTGAAGATCTGCTAACAGCTCTGGTTGCGCTGTTAGGAAATAAACTCCGGCTCTCCTGCTCAATGCATCCGCAACAACGTTGGCCTTCCCAGAATGATACTGCAGGTTGACATCATAATCCACAAGTAGCTCCAGCCACCTCCTCTGACGCATGTTAAGATCCTTCTGGGTGAAAACATACTTCAGGCTCTTGTGGTCGGTGAAGATCTCCACCCTATCTCCGTACAAGTAGTGCCTCCACAACTTAAGTGCAAACACTACTGCTGCCAGTTCCAAGTCATGGGTTGGGTAATTACTCTCATGATCACGAAGTTGTCGTGACGCATAAGCTATTACCTTTCCATGCTACATCAGAACACATCCCAAACCTCTGCCTGAAGCATCGCAATATACTAAAAATCCTCCGATTCCATCTGGAAGCGTGAGAATGGGTGCCGTCATCAAGCCTCGTTTCAATCTCTTAAAAGAATCCTGGCACTCTGTTGTCCAAGCAAATCACACATCCTTGCGGGTCAACTGGGTCAATGGCGCTGAGATCCGAGCAAAGTCTGAAACAAATCGTCGGTAGTAACCGGCCAATCCAAGAAAACTACGGACTTCTGCAACTGTGCTGGGCACCGGCCACGTCTCAATGGCTACGATCTTCTGGAGATCCACTTCTATTCCTCCTCTGGTGATGATATGACCCAAGTACGAAATGCGGTCGAGCCAGAACTCGCATTTACTAAACTTGGCATACAACTGGTGCTCTTGGAGAATCTGGAAGACAACTCGGAGATGCTGCTCATGCTCCGCTTCACTCTTGCCGTAGACCAGGATGTCGTCTAGAAACACAATCACGAACTGATCCAAGTAAGGCATGAAGATGCAATTCATGAGGTCCATGAATACGGCCGGCGCATTGGTTGCTCCAAATGGCATCACAAGGAACTCCCAATGCCCATATCTCGATCTAAAAGCTGTCTTCGGGATGTCCTGCTCTCTGACTCTGATCTGATGATATCCGGAGCGCAAGTCGATCTTCGAAAACACTGCTGCCCCTTGGAGTTGATCAAACAAGTCATCTATCCTCGGGAGAGGGTATCTGTTCTTGATTGTCACTGAGTTCACGGTACGATAATCTACACATAATCTGGACGTACCATCCTTCTTTTTCACAAGAAGCATCGGGGCTCTCCAAGGCGATCCACTAGCATGAATGAATCCCTTGGTTCTGAGTTCTTCAATCATCTTGTACAATATCTCTAGCTCTGACGGTGCCATCCTGTAGACTCTCTCTGACACTGAGGCTGTTCCGGGAATCAAGTCGATGGTAAACTCGATCTCTCGCTCTGGCGGCATCCCTGGAAACTCTTCTGGGGAAAACATCTGGAAATTCTTCAACTATCCGAGGTAACTGCACTGCTGCTACTGCCATCCGTAACAATAGAGGAGAAGGTTCAACTTCGCCTCGGGAAAAGGAAAACTCTGGTTCGCCTGGAATGCTAAAAACAACCCTGCCGATATGGCAGTCTATCCTAGCATACTGATCCCTCAACCAATCCATCCCTAAGACCACATCATAATCGGCCATCGGGAATTCTATCAATCTAGCGGGGAATTCTCTACCGCTAACTACGATCCGACACGAGGAAAATACTCTATCTACTCCCACAAGTCCGTTACCAGTAAGTATATTGAGCCTCACTGATAATGACTCGGGCTCCAATCCTATCCGTGTCGCGAATCGTGCAGACATAAATGAATGCGAGACACCAGAATCAAATAATACTGAAGCTGGAAAGGTGTTGACGAGAATAGTACCTGCCACCACCTCACCTGGTGCTACTCCTTCCTCTTCCATGGTCAAAGCCAGCACTTGACCATGCCCTCTGGGTGTGGGTCCCCTCTGCTAAAAATTTCTCTTCCTGCTCTGGATCAGGGCTTGGGCTTGAGCATACTGCTGCGGTCTCTGCTGCTGGAATGCCTGGGCCTGCGTCGGCAATGGCCTCGGAAACGGGTACTGCAGCTGCTGGATTGGTGCTGGTCCTCTAACTGAAGGACTAGAGAAGGCCGATGAACTCCCCCTGTTCGGGCAATTCCCAACCCTGTGGTCCGGGGTACCACAAACCAAGCACAAACCCTGTGCTCTGCGATACTCTGATACCACATGCCCTGGCTTCCCGCAGTGTGAACATCCCACTGCGGAAGACTGCTTCTACTTCTGCTGTTGAGGGTGCGTCGGGGTGGAATGCTGAACCGACGTCACTGAGGCCGCCCGCCTCGGAGCTCCAATGGTCAAAGCCTTGGCTGTCGGGGGTGGTGCTGATGACTGATTCATCTGGCTATTGGATCGCTTCCGACCTCCGGTCCTATCCACGATCCTCTGGGAGGTATATTCATGTCTCCGGGCTGCCCTCAGTACTGCATCAAAGGTCTGATGCTCAAACTGCTTCACCGCCAACAAAATCTCTAGGTGGAGCCCCTGCTGGAACCGCTGGGCTCTATCGAACTCGGTCGCCACCAAGGTGGGAGCAAACCGACTAAGCCTGGAGAACTCGGCCGCATATCCATCGACCTTCCTGCCCATCTGCTTCAGATTGGTGAACCTCGTCTGTAGATCATACCGAGCTACAACATCAAAATACTTGGTCTGGAATCTCTCCCTGAATACTGCCCAGGCAATAGGGGCCATTAATCCAACGGCCTGTGCCGCCCACCAGCTGCGGGCAAGATCCAATAGTTATAGGTGCACCATGGCCACCTTCTCGTTCTCTGGATCCTGGCTGCTTCTAGAATCACCTCTGTGTCCTGAAGCTATACATCTGCAGCGATCGTATCTTTACTGCCGTCGAAGAATGGAGGGTTCAAGCGCTTGAATCTGTTGGCCGCGCTATTACCTTGATGACCTTCTCTGGTCAAAGCATCTGCCACCGCCTGGTGTAAGGCATCTCCTCGACGATCTTGTGAAGCTAATAGGGACCTGATGAGAACCACCAAAGTGCCATCATCAGGCTCTGCAGGCTGGACGGGCTGAATTGGTGGTTCTCCTCCGGTAGGCACGACTCTGGAAGCTACTCCTGAATGCTGGGCTTGATCTCCAGGTTGCGGCTGGTCCATGGGAGGTGCTCCGTCTTGCTGATCGACAGGTCCAGGAACAATGCCACTGAAGAAGACGACATAGGGAACAATAAGGAAGGATCAGGACAGATCAACGATACAAGCATGTGATCAGGTCAAGATTCTCAGGGATTTGAAGATACGAGCAGAGATCAAGGGCGAATACTGATTGAGACATCTATTCGGTAAACCTACACATATCTTGATTTACAAGACCTGTATGGGCCCCCACTTAAACCATGTAACACCCCATAACCAGAATACTGGAGAGCGGGGGCATACATCGCCAGCTACGTATATTGAAGTGCAACCCATCTCGCTATACGGTCACGGCTGTCTAGATACATGAGGGTTTAACTACAAGCCATCAGTTTCCTATGGTCAAGAACAAGCCTATTGTCTCAATCTCAAGCAATGTAATAACAGTTACAAGATGTCAGAACACCAAATATACAATAGTAAGGCGTCCCATACATTACATATTCGGATGATCATGAAGCTAGTCGTACAAAATGTCATGACTAGCAAGAGTTTCAGTCATACATGATCAACCCTAGGATTTGTCAATCATGTTACAGCCCGTAGACAGACAGTAAATAAAGGTGCAATACGAGCTAACACGTGCTCGCCGGCTAAACGCCTCAAAAGAATAATTTTACAATAAAGTGGGAGAACAAAAGAAACCCACTCGTTGCCAGGGTTACGCCTGGTGGTCACCATCTAGCTGGAAGACAGGTAGATCCTCTGGTGCTGCTCCGATGTCTAGCCATACAAAACCAGCTGGGTCAGACCCCAGAAAGAGCAAGTGCCACAAAGGAGGTTTCACTTAGGAACTAAAACCAACAATTCACAATAGAATATTAAAGATAATAAATAAAGAACTGATAATAATAGAGATAACAACAGTAAACTGAGTACGAGGAAACCATTCAAGTAGCCAGGTTACAATCCTTAAACCAAACAAGGACCGGGGTTGCAGCCCTTCACCTGAATAGAAACCCGTCTCAAATACTATTGGTACAGTGAAGACAATAAACGAAGAGGGGACACAGAACTGCTCCGGGAGCCAGGTTTCAACCCTTAAACCAAACAAGGACCGGGGTTATAACCCTTCGCCTGAACAGAACTGGACTCCTGATCTTTATTGCTAAGGCCAGTATAAATAATCATGGTATTAAGGTAAGGTAAAATATGACGATCATGGCATGGGGTTGAAATAAGACAATAAACGAAGAGAGGACACAGAACTGCTCCGGGAGCCAGGTTACAACCCTTAAACCAAATAAGGATCGGGGTTGTAACCCTTCGTCTGAACAGAACTGGACCCCCGATCGTTATTGTTAAGGCAAGCATCAATAATCATGTCATGTCACAATCTTGCACAGGATCAAAATAAGACTAAGCTGGAATAAACTCCATCCAATCAATCACGGCCAATCAAGAGTACGGCTTGATACTTTAACTAACTAGGGTTATCACAGGCCTAGTTACTAGCAAGATGCAATGAGATTATTCCAACAGCCACTAGCCCTGCAAACCATCTAGTTATCCAGGTCGAATGTCCGTTTATGAAGAATGCAACACGTGACTGTGTGCTGGAAATGTGCCCTACTCGTCGGTAGGCTACAAGTCCACTGAATGCGCCCAGATAACGGGATTTTCTGTAGCTGGGAATCTCTTCATAACTACTGAATTATTCTAGTTTATTAGCCTTAGTCAATTTTGTAGGTATCCCTGACCGTGGTACTCAGGGATCCCCATCCTAGGCATGATGCAAGAAAGTACCAGTTTATTTGTACAAACACAATCGCCCACGGTGTCCAGATCTTTCATACTTGTCATGTCAGGCTAGCTGTCGTAACAGCATGTCGGGATATATCATGTCAGTTAACTTATCAAGAGTGCGCCACAACGGGCCACTATCGTGTTCTATTCTTATATTATCATGAATGAGAGAAGCTTGCATAAAATAACTAGTGACATATTCTTGAAGCCAAGAAAAAGATCTACAACTATCATGTTGGGAGTTGGAAGAAATTCTGGCCATAAATCAGCTAAATAGGACAAGAAAATAACCAAAATAGGCACTATGCGGCCAAGGGTGGATTGGGGGCTCATGCGACAGTAGATGGGTACTCATCTATGCGGCTGGGTAGATGGATACCCATGCGGCTGAGTAGATGGGTACTCATGCGGCTGAGTAGATGGGTACTCATCTATGCGGCTGGGTAAACAGAATCCCATGCGGCTGAGTAGATGGGTACTCATGCGGCTGAGTAGATGGGTACTCATCTATGCGCCTGGGTAGATGGGTACTCATGCATGCGGCTGAGTAGATAGGTACTCATGCGGCTGAGTAGATGGGTACTCATGCGGCTGAGTAGATGGGTACTCATCTATGCGGCTGGGTAAACAGAATTTCATGCGGCTGAGTAGATGGGTACTCATGCGGCTGAGTAGATGGGTACTCATCTATGCGGCTGGGTAAACAGAATCCCATGCGGCTGAGTAGATGGGTACTCTTGCGGCTGAGTAGATGGGTACTCATGCGGCTAAGTAGATGGGTACTCATCTATGTGGCCGGGTAAACAGAATCCCATGCGGCTGAGTAGATGGGGACTCATCTTCTCCGAAAATCTGAGAAGGATGGCCATGGAACCCATAGCTTCCAAGCTCCATAAAACCTTCATTATAAGTACAAATCCGAACTTTCATAGGTCAAAATGGGGTAGAACGAAATTCTCTACAACATGAAACCATCAAAACTTGGAAATAAAAATGTTAAGTAGATCAAAACCCAAGAAATCTGAAAATACTATAAACTTAGATCTACACAAATTGAGCCATGGAAATTAGAAATGCTAAGTACTAAAGTGTGTTAGAATCTCAAAAGGAAGAGAATGGAACAATAAAAACGAAGTTCCTCCATGAAGTAAGCTACACTTGCCTAAGCTCTCTCTCTCTCTCCTGGTGGTTGAAGAAGTAATGGTGGAGAAGAAGTAGTAAATAAAGAGAGAGAATGAGAGAATGGGTTAATAAAGGATGATGGTGGTGGTAGGTAGGGGTTCTCCCCTTGGTTCATCATGAACCAAGGCAACCCAAGCCTAGCCGAACCAACCCAAAATAGACCAAGCCATGTGATGCCAAGATAAGCCAAGAAAGAAATCATGCAATACAAGATAAAATACGTACACGTATTTCAAAATACGTAATACGAACTATAGGTATTACACACATACCCGTGCACGGGCGATATATCTTTAAGTCCATTTGACCATGCAACGCGTCTTATTTTTTATACAACCAAGCAATTTGCCTATCTCTATTTCCATTGGCACAATGTCCCAACTCAATGTTCATCAACGAACGCCCCGAAGGCCATAAATATTTCGAAGGCATCATGCCACATTCGTGCCACAACTGTTCTCTTCTTCGCAACGAAGCCATCTTTCATAAGTCTTGTGCATGTGCGCACGCTTTGATATAGTTATTCGTTATTCCTTGTGTCGTGCATTCGATGCACGCCTCGATTCAGTATTTTTACGTTCTATGCCTTAGTGTTGAATGCGTTAGACTTATGTTCCTTCCCTCCGACTCGTGCAACTGAGGCACGCCTCGATAGGGTATTCAATGTTCTATAGCTCGTGCACCGAGGCACTCGCGCCGATATAGTCTTTCAATATTCTAGCATACTAACTCGTGCACAGGGGCACAAATAACTTGTGCGCTGAGGCACTCGTTGATACAATTATCCTACGTTCTTATGGCTTGTGCACCGATGTCATGCCCCGCTCCCGTAGGAGCGATCGTCCTCGCTAAGACATGATGTCGCACGAGCCTAGATTTGTGCTCGTACAAGGCAATTTCATAACGGCCGATTACATCGGCGGCGACGGGGTCGTCGTACAGAAGTCCCAAGTAGAAACATTGAACATGCAGCAGAAATTTAAAATCAAAACACAAGTTATTCAAAAGAACTCTTTATTGATATTGAACAACCAGATTACAATAGGCGCAAGCCATGAATACAAGTCTCTCGTGCTCACTTTTCTCTCATTATACAAGTCACTCTGCTCTCTCTCATCTCTCGATTATAATGCTTGAGCCAGCGGAATCTTCGGATAGGCGACGTCCATACATTATGTCCCTTATAAGTCTTGACTCCACACGGCCGTACACTTCGAATCACCAAGGAACTCCATGTCTCGACGCATCCAAGCGAGCTCCGCACCACGAGCTTCTACCTGCGCCTGCACAAGAAAACTATATGGGTGTCAGTACTCAACTGTACTGGTGGAGTGAGCTCCTCGCCCACTCATACAAAACCAACACGTTAATTTACTTTTGTGCAACGTATCCCTTTTTACGATTGTCTTTCTATTCTTGCCTTAGGATCAGTTTTAGGACCGACGCCTTGGCTTATTTGTGTCTCTAGGCCATCACCGTGCTATCGTACCGATATTTTCCTTATCCTTGCCTCTAGACCTTTCTCGTGCTTGCATTGTCAATGCACCGACTCATACTTGTCTTTCGTGCCAAACTCTGGGATGTAACGACTCGGTCGTGCCATGAACTTGATTTTTACTTCAATATCTCTGAGGCAGTGCCTCCTTGCTTAGTCTTTCCTATCCTTGTGTTATGACAACGTGGCCGTGCCTCATATTTTGAGGTCGTGCCCTGTAACTCAACATAACTTAACCAAACTTGCCCTACGGCCCTTCTCGACTTAATTCGTAACGACTAACCTAACTTGTGGAACCGATGTTGAGAACTCAAGCACGACGCCATATCTCGTACCGAAGCACGTGTCTTTATGCATAGCCAAATCTTAGGCTTCATAATACTTTGGGTGCAACCGAGCACACATTTTATGACTCAAGTCATACCGTGCTTACACTTTCTTTGTTACGACCGACACCGTGCATGCAGATTCGCCGCTTAGCACGCCAATTATCTATATGAAAGGTCACTGGCATGACAAGACATCGTAGACATAACCTGGCAAACGGGACCCTTGCACCGCAGGTAATGATCCCCGATGCAAGTCCTCGAACTACCATTGTCTATTACCCAGCTCGGCTATACCGTGTTTCTTCCTAGGCCGAGTCGGTTCCGTGGCCCCGGGGTGCCGCTCGAAGAAACAAACGCCCTTGTCGACAAGTTATCCATGACCACGCACCTACGAGACATCTAGACTCACGTAAATGCATGGCCTAATTTGTTGGTACGACTGGAACTATACTTAGCAACTCGTGCTCTGAACCACACTTTACATAACGTACATCGGGACCGTGAGACTCCCAACCGAGGGACCGCCTCATACTTCTTAACTTGCATAGGAACGTGAGACTCCCAACCGAGAGACCGCCTCATACTTCTTAACGTGCATAGAAACGTAAGACTCCCAACCAAGGGACCACCTCATACTTCGTAACGTGCATAGGAACGTGAGACTCCCACCCGAGGGACCGCCTCATACATCAGAAAACGACTACTGTATAGCCTTCCAACTTAACTTGAACCAAACGTGTTCCTTAAATGCCACAGACAGTGGCTAACTTTATATCGTGCCGACCGTGGCTCATGCCTTATACAAACCTTGTTCTCTAGGCGACGCTGTCGCTCAAGTCATATAAGTTATACGACGAGCCTTGATCTCGAGGGACTACGCGACTTGACAACCGCATATAGAGTGGGACAGTGCTAGAAATGGCTTTGATAGCCCAGCACAACTCTTGTCTAACTTATTCGGGCAACGACTCGACGAGCAAAGGCTACGCCGAGCTTCGTATTGAGGAAACGTGCTATGCACGGGGTCGACTTGAACAACCAAACTCTTGGGTGCCTAGACTTAAGCCACAAGCCGTGCAATACGACTTAACCCACGGGACATGCGAAGGCTGTGCCAAGCCTTGGACAACGGACCGTGCCTGCTTTATCAAGCATTCGTGCGGGCGACGCCTATGACTTAGGCTAATTTGAGCATTGGGGCAAAACGACGGGACCGTGCATGCTTTATCAAGCATTCACGCGGGCGACGCCTATGACTTAGGCTAATTCGAGTGTCGTGGCAACTTAGCAATTTAAGCCAACTTCCTTCTTCCAAGCCACGGGACGAAGGATTCGAGTGTCACTTTGAAAGCACGCTAAACACACTTCTAAGACGGCCGTAGGACCTTTTCCAAGTTCTAGCATATATCGACCCATCGGGATTATTTCCTTAGCTATGTGCGTTCGTAGCTTTTATATTAGCCTACTTGTGCAAGTTGAAAACATGCGAGTTATTATGTGAAGGCTAAGATGAGGCAAGTTCACCGAAATTACCCCACCTGAGCGATGAGTCGTCTCGACCGAGCGAGCCTTCGAGCAGCCGTTGCAAGGCTAAGTCCGAACGCCATCGGCGCTTCGATTCCTCCGATTGACTTTACGGGACGGGGCACTACAACCGAGACGCTCGCCTTTGAGATATTCAATGTTCAATAGCGACTCGTACATTTGATATACGTTTCATTTTAATTGTTCTATCTAGTATTCGACACGCACTATGTTCATCTCTCGATTGAGCTATGCCCATGGTCTCGATAGGTTAACTTAGCATACAACGATATATTTTACTTAGACATGAATGAGTAGAAAAGAAGAGTCAAAGTCCTCCCACCTTAAGTCGATATGCCTTGTCGTTCCGCCGAGCCGATGCGGCTCCATTTTATAACTTTGTTGAACGGTCAACTCTTCTGACTTAGCCATTCGAGCGCTTCGTGCTTCATTGAATTATAAGAACGATTTGGCTTATCGAGCCTATGCCTCAGTCCGTTGCGAGATGGTGATTTGGTTTTGTGGATCCCGTTGCAAATAAGGCAAAAATATCGACCTATTATATTTCAGCATAAACGTATAACCTACACACGAAACCAACTAAAATCAATATTTGTTCGAGTCGGACTTGTGCTTTGCATCGATTCGATTTTTTAGAATCTTCGAACTCATTCAATGCTTTCTCCCGCGCCAACTTAACACTTGCATCGATCTTACTCGATGCGTTCTCGGGTCAACGTAACTCTCTACATCGATCCGACTCAATGCATTTCTCGGGTCAATGAATCTCTCGTATCGATTCGCATTGATACTTAATCGGGTCCACGCAACTCTTCGAGTCAACGACTCAGCATAATGCACCATGCGGAACGGGGCATTACTTATAGTATTAGTGGTCTGGTGGACTAAGTGATCTGGTAGGCTAAGTATAATGTTAATTATTATTATTTTCTTACCTGGACTGCAGTCCATCATGGCCCACTAATAGCTCTGTCCTCGAATCCAACTGAAGGGGATTATATATTTATGTGTACGCTTTCCGCTGAGTTATATTATACTAGTAAATTTTTGAGCGTTACATGCAATTTTTTTTTGTTTTTTGATATGGTTGAAAAACAATTTAAATATATTTGATTTAAGATTTGTTATACATGTGTTTATATTTTAATTAAGATTTGTTTATATTTTAATTATAATTTATTATATATATATATATATATATATATATATATATATATATATATATATGAAGAAAAGAGAGAATTCTGTGATTATCTCGCGGAAGGAAAAGAAAAAAAGAAGTTAGTTTTAGAATTATTATCTTTCATAATTTATTTATTAATAATTAATGTATGATTTACAAACGACTTAGACGGTTCAAATTTGAGCCGTTTCTAAACCACATTATATTAGGAGAGAGAGAGGTACGTTTTTTTGCTGCACAAATGAACTGATAAGATAGAGTAGTGGTGAGTATTATTCAGTTTTGGATCGAAAATCGAGCCGAACAGAACAAATAAGAGATTCGGTTCGGTTTAAAAAAAAAATTCGGTTCAGTTTCGATTTTGAAAATACTAAAATTCATTATTTGATTTCATTTTTGAATTTTGGTTTTGGTATAAAACCAAAAATCGAATAAGACTTATAAAATTATATAAATACCCCCAATTTTATGCAAATTTTGTGATTATAATGTGTATACTTTCAGAATAACGATTATATGTATGTATTTTGAAGTCTAATTTTTGTTATTTAACTACTAGTCAAATTTTGACCACAATTTTGAAATATAACAAATGTAAAAATTATAATTTTTAATATAATTTAATCATGAACTCAAGTTTGGACCAGACCTATTAAATAATAAATATAGATAACTTAATTGAACAAACCGAATAAATTAAATTAATGATTCGTTTTGGTTTGATTTTGACAAATTTGAATTCAAATTTCAATTTTAGATTTTTAAAATCGTAATTTTTTGATTTTGCCTATTTCGGTTATGTTTGAAACCGAACAAATCGGATGCTAACCCCTAAGACAGAGTAGATAAAACGTTGGGCGCTGTATGAAGCAGCGGTTTCCTATTGGTCGGTCCTTGGTTTAGCAGAACCTGTGAACAGTAGGAATCTATTCAAAGTACAAGGGGACCACAAGCTAAGAGCATCTCCAACCCTATTGTGAGTTTAGAAAAAATGGTTGCCACATAGGAATGTCAAACTTTTATTCCAAAAATTCTTCTCCAATGCAAATGTAAAATAAAACATGAAGTTGACATGGCAATGACATGGCAAGGAGAATGTGAAGTTGGTTGTCTAGATCTAGACAATGCACTTCACAATGACTTTGTCTCCACATCATCAATTATGAATAGAAATATTTATAAAAAAGTTGAAGAAGTGGAGGAGTTGCCTTGGAAGTTGGAAAAAATATTTTTTATTGTCTCCTCAATACTTTTGTATACTTTTCCATTGGAGAGAGTTTTTCTATCTCATTGTCTTTTGAGATATAGTTTTGCCACATAAACAAGACATTGTCTTGTGGCTCATGCCACATAGGAGCCACCTAAGACTCACAACACATAACAAAACAATAGGGTTGGAGATGGAATCTATTCACAGTACAAGGAATCTATTAAAATTTATTTGGTCTCCGTAGCTGTAGTCCGTCGGAAACGGTGGAGCATCCCGACGCAGTGGCACGGATTCGAACCTCCTTGGAGGCATGCCTTCAAACACCATTAAGAAGTGGACACCCTCATCCAAAAAAAAATAAAATAAATCAAAGAATGTTTAATAATAAAATATAACAAACAACATTAACAATTTGATTTTCAAAATAAAATAAAACATAAACAATTTATTTTTCATGCCTATTTTTTACTTCGGACATAAAGAATATTTATGGACAAAGACCGAAAGGACAATTTTTTATTATTATAATTCACACACATCTACATGTCTTTACTGTTAAAAGACTCGAATATGTGAGCTCGGTCTAATATTTGTAATATTTTTCACATGAACTACAAGTGAGCGCTAGCTAGACGAACGCCGTGTACTACTCAAAGAAATACCATCGAACAATCCGGAACAACCTAAACCTAACCTATCATCAGTCACTTTAATGAGGGATCTTGAGATGACTATGACATCAACCTGTTGTTAGTCAGCGACCCGTGAAAAACAAAAAAACAAAATCAAAATGTGAATGATCAACAATGTCATCCATCCCATATCAATCCTCGCCAGTTCCACAACCCACCAATATCAGGGACCAGGTAGCTAGTCCGTTGAAGTAACATATGAAAACAACAATTGTTCATTCATATTTCTACAAAGATGATTCCTAGTGGCATCGGCATGTGGTGCAAGTAACTAGCTACCTAGCATGGACACATCAAAAAGCGTTGCCGTGTCAGTGTCCAAGGCTGTCTTAAGACCACCGATTGGACACATCAAAGACGCTCCAAAATACATAGTCGAAATAGGTGCAAGGTTTCATGTGATGCTTTTTACATGAGTTTTTACCTAATTCAATTTTTAAAAATATATCTTCAATATGGAACTTCTAAGTCTACAAGTGCATCAAAGAAAGCGACTTTGACACAACTAGCATACATCCTTGAAAGTTATCTAGTTTTAGGGACTCATCTCAATATTGTCTACAAGAGGATTTATATATCGTCCTGACTGTTGGTGTAGACTAACGGTCCAAAATTGAAATCAAATACAAAATTTGAATATTATATGATACCCTAAAACTAAATGTAAAGTTTGAATATTATAGAGAGGTAGAGATCTAACGGTGAGTCCAAGTCAACAGTCAGGATAAGATATAAATCTTTTGCATATATAGTATAAGAGATCCTAAAACTAAACTAAATAACACAAAAAAATAGTGTGTCCGTCCAACTGACATTAAGGATGTGTTTGGTAGGAGAAAAAAGTGGGAGGAAGAAAAATATATGATGGAAAAGTGGGAGGAAAGAAGCATTTTCTTTTATTTGGCATGAGAAAAAAAGTGGATGGAAGGAAAAGTGGAGGGACTGGTTTTTCCTCGTAACCTAAGAAAATCAATCATCCCAAAAGTGAGAGGAAAAGTGCATATCCATCTTAATTTACAATTATATTCTATAGAAATTATATTATTTTAAAGTAGTTCAGTAATGTCAAATGGTAAATAAATATTGTTAGTTGATGATATAATTGATAAAGTCTATATTTTTTATTTTCCTTCCTTCTACTTTTCTTTCCATACTAAACAAAGGAAAGTATATCACTTTTATTTTCTTTCCATCCTACCAAAAAAAAAAAAAAAAAACTTTCCTTTACATATGGATAAAAATAAATCTGTTTTTTAATTTAATTGTCTTTGCTGGGTACGGGAGTTTAGCACACAGTAATCACTTTTAAGAAAAGAAAGATATTCAAAGCCTGTACTAAAGATAAATAATACAAGAAGTCATGTTGGCATCTCGTCTAGAATACAAGCCTAAACCAATTGGACCAATGAAAGCCCTAGAGAGTTCTACCAAAACCGGGATGGTTTCCGAGAAACCATCACCTACTTAACAGCTTTTTCCGTTCCGACGGTTTCGCAGATGATTAAAAGACAAACCGAAGCTTTAGCCTCAAATCTGTGGTTTTCCTGTTTGGTCAGTGGCGCCGTTGTATAAGACTTGTAACAACTCTCCCCCTCCCTATATATTAGCTTCTTTGTGCTCTCTCCAAAATCACACAGCTTGAAGAAAGAAAAAAGTGAGTTAAGCATTGCTATTGAGTATTGAGAGAAGAAGAGCCTGAAGTTATGGCGAGCATGGCTGGTCAGGTCATCAAATGCAGAGGTTCGGCTTCTAATTTTCGACACTCCAAAATTAATGTCATGTTAGTATCATATATGTCTGGTCCTGTCATACTTTAACTTATTCTAATTAAGTATTGTATGTATCCTTTCTTTGAATCCCCAAAATTGATTGTATCTGTCTATGACTCTTTCTTTGTTACTTGCGACATGCATATAGCTGCGGTGGCGTGGGAAGCAGGGAAGCCACTAGTGATCGAAGAGGTGGAGGTGGCACCTCCACAGGCAGACGAGGTCCGCATTAAGATCCTCTACACTTCGCTATGTCACACTGATGTCTACTTCTGGGAAGCCAAGGCATGTATTAATATTGCTACATTCATGATTACATGATTTCATATATTCTCAGTGATTTCAATCTCATCTTGTTCTTATTTTTTTTGAATTGACTTGGTATCACTCTTGCATTTCTTTCCTCCTCAGGGTCAAACACCTATGTTTCCGAGGATCTTTGGCCACGAAGCAGGAGGGTTAGGCTTCTTAACTCATCTTTTTTGTGTTTCCTTTTTTTGTATTAGTTATATATTATTATTTATTTTAACGCCCCGAGGATGTCGACTTCGGCATCCAGGGGCCACGGACTGACCATAAACCATGTTCACTTATTAGCTGTCCACTCTCCGGTTTGATTGTAAAGGTCGGAGAAGGACAATCACTAGTTCTTAAAACCAATATTATTTTGACCAAAGAGTCCGACGAAAAAAAGAAAAAAAAAAAACTCTATTTTCTTGGTTCTCCTGTAGCACTACAAGAATCCTTAGAATGTGATTCGAACTTGCCACACTTTTTTAGATTTTGAGAAAAATTGCTCTTTCGAAAGCACAATACGATGAAAAGTTGAAAGCTGTGTTCGGGGGGTCTACCGTTTGCCTCTATGGTAGAATTAGTAAGGGAGGCCTGAAACACGGTTGTTTACCCTGTAACTGTGACGGATGTCAGCGGTTCAAATCCGCTTATCTTGCAGCCCGTAAAGTTAGCTCATACTATGATTTATCATTAAATAAAATTTGTGACTAATGTGTCTGATGCTTGGTGCCGTCAGGATTGTCGAGAGTGTCGGAGAGGGTGTGACGGACCTCGCACCAGGAGACCACGTCCTCCCCGTCTTCACCGGAGAATGCAAAGACTGCGCTCACTGCAAGTCGGAGGAGAGCAACATGTGCAACCTGCTCAGGATAAACACCGACAGAGGGGTCATGATCGGCGACGGGAAGTCGAGGTTCTCTATCAACGGGAAGCCCATCTACCACTTTGTCGGGACCTCCACGTTCAGCGAGTACACCGTCGTCCACGTCGGCTGTCTTGCCAAGATCAACCCCGCGGCGCCTCTCGACAAAGTCTGTGTCCTTAGCTGTGGCATATCGACCGGTGAGGAACAAATAGCAACACCCACCTGCTGCTTAAAGAAAATTTCCAAAGAGAGTGCAGTGTATCATCACTAATTCTACTCTTTGCTCATGAAGGTCTCGGGGCTACTTTAAATGTTGCAAAACCTACCAAGGGTTCGACTGTGGCGGTCTTCGGATTGGGAGCTGTTGGCCTTGCTGTGAGTCATCCATCGTTCATGTTCTTCTATATATAAAATCCTCATGGGTTCACAATTCCTTTCTTCTCATTTTCTTGATCATACTCATGTTTAATGATCAGGCCGCGGAAGGGGCTAGAATTGCAGGGGCTTCAAGGATTATTGGTGTTGATCTAAATGCTGGGAGATTTCATGAAGGTGATCAATCTACTCCTGTGCTTCTCTCTCTCTCTCTCTCTCTCTCTCTCTCTCTCTCTCTCTCTCTCTCTCTCTCTCTCTCTCAAATCTTGAATTTTTAATTGTATGTGCACATGAAATGGTTCATTAAATTTTCTCCTATTAACAGCAAAGAAGTTTGGTGTCAACGAGTTTGTAAACCCAAAAGACCACTCCAGACCAGTTCAAGAGGTTTGGTCTTAATATCCATCCATACACAGCTTATAACATGAGTTGCACTGCTTGCATTTTCAACCTCATAGCAATTCTGGGTCTCAGGTACTTGCTGAGATGACCGACGGAGGAGTCGATCGGAGTATCGAATGCACGGGAAATGTCGACGCAATGATATCTGCTTTTGAATGTGTTCATGATGTATGTGTATATATACTTGTTAAATCTGAACATTCTAATGATGCATGATGATATGTGTGAATACCTACACTTTCAGGGTTGGGGTGTTGCTGTACTAGTTGGTGTGCCTCACAAAGATGCCGTCTTCAAGACGCACCCCATGAACCTCCTCAATGAGAGGACCCTCAAGGGAACCTTCTTCGGAAACTACAAGCCTCGCTCCGATCTCCCTTCGGTTGTTGAGATGTACATGAACAAGGTATATTTACGGAAAAAAAGAAGTAAACAATCGAAAGCTTCGGATTCTAATTAGTTTTCGAGAATTCTGAACATGCATGGTTCTTGGTTCTTGATGCAGGAGCTAGAACTGGAGAAGTTCATCACTCACGAAGTGCCGTTCTCTGAGATCAACAAGGCATTCGATTACATGCTCCAAGGAGTCGGCCTTCGATGCATCATTCGAATGGATGGTTGACCTACTCCATCGAACTTTCGGAAAAATTAACGGAATTGCTCTGTTCCATGCAGACATTAGGCCTGGTCTTTCTATCTGAATAAACGAGAAGTTATGTTTGATTGCAGATACATTTTGGTGTTTATAGTTTGCTTATTTGCCAGTGATTCACTTGTCTTTTTACTTCTTGTATGACAACATTGTCTCTTTTATGTTAATGAGAATTCGAACAGCTTATGTTTCTCTTTCATTAAATCCAGTATCAGCCAGTTAGAGCACTACGAAATACTCTGTTGTTGGTCTCAACTCTCCTGAAAAACTTTGCATTTTGTGGTTCATATGTTTGTGTGGGCTGCTGAAGGTTTCACTGAATCCCTCTTTAATTAGACAATTGAGTCTTGATACTTGCTAGTAGCTCAAGCCCTTTGTTTGGTCCTCTCGAGCTAGACAAATTACTAAAACTGACCACCGAGGGAGTGGTCCAGTGATAAACATGGATCGATAAGCGAGGGGAGGAGCAGGCGTGGGTTGCAGAATGTTGTTGGTCTCAATTCTCCTGAAAATTTGTGAGGGCTGCAGAATGTTTCACCGAATCCCTCTTTAATTAGACAATCAGTCTTCATACTTGTTAGTAGCTCGAGCCCTTTGTTTGGTCCTTTCGTGCTAGACAAATTACTAAAACTGACCACCGAGGGATTGGTCCGGTGATAAACATGGATAAGAGAGGGGAGGAGTGGGCGTGGGTTCGAATTTCAACTCGAAGGTCCCATGTATTTGACATGTAACTCGGTTTCTAACTTCACATTCCTTCCAAATAGTCCTATGGACCTAGTGAACTGTTGGACCTCTTGGAGAAACTTTTCCCTCTAGTAGTTTGCTATTTGTTGATGATGGTACTATAGTGACAATTCTTTGGTTGTTCTTGGCATGAAAGAAATGAGAGAATTCTCAACTCAAGTCTGTTGATCCCAACTCCTTTCAGAAGATCCGATCCACACCCAAATCTCAACTAAGAAAAATAATGCATAACCGAACTAATAAATACATAAGATGATGAAAGTATCTTAGAATATAGAGCGAAGAAATATTTCCATACAATTTTACCTTAGGCTAGGCTGCTATCTGTCTCATACAAATCAGTATATGACAAAGGAACTCTTTGTTTACAGTATCTTATGCTTTGTTCAGGTCCAGTTGATCAGTTCGCGCCAGCCGGCTTTGGACTCGAGTGCACCCTCAGAGGAACTCAATCTTTGTTTACAGTATCATACGCTTTCTGTAGGCCTAGTCGAACACAACGTTTAATCCCATGACCATGTTTGTGCGCAGTCGGCTTGCGCAGTCGGCACTGTCTGAAGCGCATCAGTTACTAGGTTTCTAAGCCATGTTCAGCATTTAAAGACATAAAAGTAGTACCAACTGCTACAACTAAGAGAGCAAACATGGGTTTGAGCTTTTGCTGCTGCTGCGCATTTGGCAAAATTAAGCATGTAGAATCAGCAGCGCTGATCAAGGTTAGAAGATCGGTCGTGGAGGAGCAGAAGAAGAGGGGAGGAGATGCAGCCCTGGCAGTGCATCACTTCCCATCCCGCACTGCGCGGCCCGGCCTTCTCTAGATGCAGTGCCAGTTTTATGTATGACTTGCATATCTATCTATAATCTCTTGATACTTTCAACCCACACTAGTCATGATGTTGTGCAAAATTATGCAAATTTTTCTTGCATTGAATAATATCTTAAGGGTGACTTTTGGCACCTTACTTTGATGTTGCAAACTCGCACAATCTTACAATGATTCAATCTGGATTTGAAACATGATCAAAATTTGATTATGCCCTTGGTCAGAGTATGACTGATGATTGCTTGGTGGCCAAGAAGTGGAAGTAGTAGTTGAAGTCAATTGTTAAGAGCCACACCTGGCTTCAATGAGAGGGACCTCTTTCAGGAACAATGAAGCGATTATCAAAACTGGTCAATCTGATATTTCGTTATGTATTTTGGACTGTCACAATTTAATTTTGACAGTCCTAAAACAACATGTTACCATTAGGACTGTCAAAAAATTTGACAGTCTAAAAGATAACAATATCATCCCATGAATCTCTCTAACCCGCGACGGCTCCTTTATGGACTGGGGAGTGGAGCAAAACCGTTGCGGAAGACAAGGGAGTGGAGCGTCATGCCAGACAGGGAGGAAGAGATATCGATGTTGCAGGCCTTGAGGAGGAAGGAGAAGGTGTAGTGGTCGGGATTGGTGCCGAAGAGGAGAGGGGGGTGTCGGAGTTGCGGGAGGCAGCGTTGTACCTGGTGGCCGAAGAGGAGGTTCCATCCGAAGATGGGGGAAGGGGAGATGTCACGCCCCGCTCCCGTAGGAGCGATCGTCCTCGCTAAGGCGTGATGCCGCACGAGCCTAGATTGCGCTCGTGCAAGGCAGTTCCATAACGGCCGATTACATCGGCGGCGACGGGGTCGTCGCACAGAAGTCCCAAGCAGAAATATTGAAACATGCAGCGAAATTTTAGAACAAGTAACACATTCACACAAGTCATTCAAAAGAAGCTCTTTTATTGATATTGAATACAAGATTACATCTGTGGGCGCAAGGCCAAATTACAAGTCTCTCGTGCTCACTTTTCTCTCGTTTACAAGTCACTCTGCTCTCTCTCATCTCTCGATACAATACTTGAATCCAGCGGAAGCTTCGGAAGGCGATGTCCATACATTATGTCCTGTATAAGTCTTCAGATCACGCGGCCGCACGCTTCGACTCGCCAAGGAACTCGTGCCTCGACGCATCCAAACGAGCTCCGCACCACGAGCTTCTACCTGTGCCTGCACATGAAACACTGTGTGGGTGTCAGTACCACTGTACTGGTAGAGTGAGCTCCTCGCCCGCCCATACAAAACCTACACGTTTCATTTACTTTGTGCAACAAAACCCCTTTTCAATTGTCTTTCTATTCTTGCCTTAGGATCAGTTTTAGGACCGGTGCCTTAGCGCAACTTGTGTATCGGGACCATCCCGTGCTTGCAATGTCAACGTTAGCTCATACTTTGTCTCTAGACCACTCCTCGTGCCAACAACGTTAACCTATCAAGTCGTGTTTGTCACGCCCCGACCCGGAATCACCCGAATCATCGTCCTCGCAGGGGGCGTGATGCCGCACGAGCCTGGAGTTGCGCTCGTGCAAGGCAAGATGACAAGTTCTCAAATGGTTATCTTTTGATTCGATTCAACAACGAAAGGAAAACAGAGTATACGAAACAATTCTCTTTATTGATATTCGAAACTGAGATTACAATGGCTTTCGATAGCCTAACAATACATGCCAGATTGGCTACAACACTCAGGTTCTCTCTTGCCCACAAAGGATTTCACCGTTCCATACATCATGCCTTCTATATCTCGGCCGCATCAATCCAGTTGCATAGTCCGAGCGTCAATGCGATAGCACGCTTCGATGCGCTTCGGCATTCCAAGCCTTAACACGTTCGAGCAACGCTTCGCCGCGAGCAATCCATTCCCTGCACCCTGCATGAAGCTGGTGGGGGATCAGTACGTTCGTCCTCGCATGTACTGAAGCAAAGATCATCTTTCCAAACCGACATTTTAATCTTTATGTTGAATCATGCAACTTAGCTTATGATCTTGCTATGTTCTCCTTAGGGTCAATTTCATGGCATCTTCGAAAACGTAAAGCATGTTAGCATAGCATCATATTATCGAATTGAATGTACAAGCAAGCAAGCAAGCTCGTGTTTGATTCGTGGCGCGACTTACCAAGTCGACGCACTCGCCCTTGCGTCCCTTGCACTGACACAAGGTGAATACGCCCCATTTCTTCCCTGTCATGTTATAAGTGCATCTCTAAGTAGGATCTATATGCGGGACGCATTCGCGCCTACACTTTCAACCCATCGTTCCTTAACTATATGAAGGTCGTGGGCGTATCCGCGCCGGAATGGACTAAAGGAGTTTCTCTTTCATTTTCCTTACTTTCTTTTCTCTCCTTCTTTTCTCTCTCGAATTTGGGTAGCCCGGCGTTTCACGGGTTGGGTTGCAATCCCAACAACCGAAACTTACCGCGTGCCTACCATCATTTGCGGCTTCTCACATTTACGACCGAGTGCTAATCGGACGATTCGCAGATGTGCGCCTATCAAAGATTATATCCCTCCTAGGCCGAACGGTCCCGGTGCCCCGGCGCACCCGTTCGGAGGGAACGTTCCGTGCACGGAAGATATCATCGCAATTATCTCAAGTCCATCCCATTCGACCATGCAACGCCCTATTTTTCAAGCCATCATTTTCAAACAACCAAACATAGTCTTGAGTCCGAGACTCAGACTTATCATCTCGCGTCTCTTTTGTTAACTTTCTGTGTTCTTACGTTTCTTGCTTCGTTTCAATGGTTCAATGGCATCGTGCCTCAACTCAATGCTCGTCAACTGAACGACCCGAAGATCTCGAACATCTTTCGAGGCACCATGTCATAGCCGACAGTTCTGCCACATTTATGCCACAACTGTATTCTCTCGCAACGAAGCCATCTTTTATTCTCACGTGCACGTAGGCACGTTTCGACCATATTCCCATGTTCTATAACTTAGCATTCAATGTTCGGGGCTTGCGCGCTAGGGCGCTCGCCTATTGTCTTTCAATGTTCTAGCCGTTCTAACTCGTGCTTGAAGGCACGGTATGGTTCGTGCACTAAGGCACTCGCCGAGTACAGTTATCCCATGTTCTTGCGGCTTACGCACCGAGGCGCTCGCCTTAGCGATATCCAATGTTCCATAGCGACTCGTACATAGGATGCACGTTTTAATTCAATTGTTCTGACTTAGTGTTCGACTCACACTATGTTTTATCTCCGATCGGACCACGCCCGTGGCGTCGATAGGTTAACTTTTAGCATACAAATGATATATTTGACTTATCGAATGACGGAGTAAAAAGAAGTCAATCCTCCCACCTTGAGTCGATACGCCTTCGTCATTTCGCCGAGCCGGTGCGGCTCGATTCCCTAACTTTGTTGCACGGCCACTCTCCTGACTTAGCCATTCGAGCACTTCGTGCTTCGTTGAGTTATACGCCCAATTCGCCTTAGCATGCCCAAGTCTTAGCCCGTCGCAAGGCGACGACTTGATTTCGCGGACCCCTTACTAAATATTGCAAAAGATCGACCTCTAATATTTTCCCGTCAAAGTATGACCTGCACACGAAACCAACTAAAATCAATACTTGCTTCGATTCGGACTTGCGCCTTGGTCGATTCGATTTCTTAGAATCTTCGAGCCGATTCAATGCACTCATCCTTCGGGGCAACGCGGTGCTTCGCATCGATTCACTCGATGCATTCTTAGGGACAAGGCAACTCTTCGCATCGACTTAGTTCGATGCGTTGCTCGGGACAACTTAGCTCGCGTATCATTTTGCATCGATACATTTCCTTTGCGTCAACGCGACTCGTTGAGTCAACGCTTCAGCGTAATGCGCCGTGCGGAGCGGGGCATTACAGAATATACCACTCAAAACAAGGTTCGTCCTCGAACCAAAACCAACACTCCGACTAAGTGTTTTATAGATCGTTTCACGATCTCGCCCCACCAATGTTGTTCGATTTCATAATATCTCGCAAGCTTTTCACTAACATTTCATAGTCTTCCCTGCAGCTCGATTTGAATTTTTGTATACAACTCGATTTGGATTCGTACCTATATTCAAGGCGTCCCGAAGATATATGTATTTCGACCAAGCCCAGTCGTAGCAAATTAGAACAAAGCTGACAGGTAAATTTCAATCCTATGCTTGCCATCTCGTACTCTCGATCGGACTTATCCTTAGCAACTGTTCTCGAAACTTCATCGCATATGCATATTGATACACACGCGATTCATTCAACAAGGTCACTGCACGCGACGCGATTCAAAATCGCATTTCTCATTTCGTATGTTTTATCGGGACTATCAATTCTACGCATTGCGTCAAGCCGTCGCGCATCCAATCACAACGAGTCTCCGCAACGCCTTGCGTTCGAAGTCGCTATCCAACTATTTTCGAAGTCTCGCTCGCAACTTGTCTCGATACGATTCTCTTTGTTGACTTGCAAATGCATCAACATTCAGGGCTACGCCCGCTAGGTTACTTTCCAAGGCACCGTGCATAGATTCTTCCGACGCAAGTTTAAATTGACATTGCACAAAGGCCACAATCTATCCGACACGAAAGTTTACATCAAGGCGATGGTGCTCAAGGCAACGATCGCCTTGACACGAATGTCTTAACGACGCGTCTTTACATTCAATTTCCTAATGAGTAGGAAATCACTAGCCAAATTCCCAACTTATCCGTCTCGCAACATTGAACATAATTTCGATCCACGCAAGCTCAATTGCAAGGTGAATCCGGATCTAACGACATGACTCGTAAGCCATTCCCTTATCGTTCCCTCTCGTGCATAGCACGTTCCTCGCAATCGCCTAGACTTATCATTAACATGCACCGTGTTATATTTGTTATCGGTGCAATCCCATATGCGATATCGCATGGGTCATCTTACGGTCTGCAGTATTCAATTTGATTTGGCGGTCAAGTCTTCTAGGGTCAGCTGCCCCGAAGCTACGCTCGATAATTGTGGATCATTAACGAAGGACAGTTTAATACGAACCATGCTATATCTTATTTCGGAGCCAAATCACGTTCCGACGATTCTATGCGAATACCCAATTTCGGACACAACCATTTCTATCGGCGCAACTGATGCGCAACTATCCTCCGAGGCAAGTCATGCCCTACCGTCAATGATTCTGCTATTCGCGATGCATCTACTCGTATTAAGTTCGAGTCCATCTTATTTGCGGGTCGACACACGAGCTGCTATACGCATCGAGCAAATCGTCGATGACTTATAGTCTCGTCCTTGATCAATCACAAAATTTACGATCAACCAAGTTCGTTCATTCTCGAATCCTTACTCACAAAATTTTGATAGCGCAAGGTGCACTCCATTTTGTATTCTCACATCGCTTACGTTTCCTTACGTATCGATCTCGATACGCCGTATCCATTTCGATAACGTAAGGGTCAACTTGGAATCTGTTTCAACGTTAACTTAACTCGCCGTGCATACATCCAAGTTCGCAACAACTTTTCCATACGCATCTACTCGTTCTCCGATTCACCGCATCCCGCTATACTTTGATCGCGTAACCGAGTTACCGATTATCCAACATCGTGCCCTCGAGTTATACGATCATGCCCTCTAAGTTTCGCGTGTTTTCCAGTCGTACTCAAATGAGTGTCGCCGTAGCGTAACCAACTATTTCTTAGGCACGATTACTCGCGTCAACCAACTTTCTTACCGAAATTGCACATCGTACGATACGATTACAATTCACATCGCCCAACATTTCTATCGAGATCGCAAGTCGTACGATTCGATTCGTCTCGCCCAACGTTTCTACTGAGATCGCAAGTCGTGCGACTCATTTATAAGTTCAAATTTTTTTTTTTCCTTCCCGTCGATCCGATTATTGCATCAAGGCAAAATCAATTCGCAAGTCTCGGTCGTCCGACCAACTTATAACTTTCGTCCAACGTATCGTTCATCGATACGAGTCTCGCCTTATCGTCCCAACCGAATTTCGAAGAACACTTGCATCAACATACCGTCATACAAATTTTCAATCGAGTCTCGGTTCTCCCCCGTCCGTTGCGGACAAACTTTCCGCAATTCTCGCAACGCGTCGATGAAATTTATCGCACAAGTGCTATACCATATACCACTCGGAATCGAGTCATTCATCGCCTACGTGGTATGGCATATACCACTCGGAAATCAAGCCATTTCCCTCGTACTATACTTAGTACAAACCGACAATCTCTTCCGACTTACGATTTCCGCAGTGATCGTGCTTGATCACAACCGTAACTTTGATTCTATCAAAACCCGACACGATTCGGTCAATGTTCTCGTTTGCCAACATAAGTTTGGTGCGCAACCGAACGATTCGTTCTATCGATTTACAATTTTAATTCTTTCGATACCTTCCTTACGTTGCATCTCGTGCAACAATTTATTTGGATATGCGTTGCACCCCGTGCAACAAATTTTAGTTCCGACACGCGTTGCACATCGTGCTACGATTTATTTCCGACACTTTCATTTCACTTTGCATAACGATTCATTTCCAATTTCCTTCGCACTTCGTGCAACGATTAATTTGATATGCGTTGCACCACGTGCAATGATTTCTACGTTCAATACGCGTTGCACATCGTGCAACGATCATTTTCGACATTTACCGCACCTCGTGCAACGAATTACTCTCGACTTTACAAGTCAATGCACAATCCGTTTAACACATCGGTATTGGCTATCGCTTTTCACTTTCATTTTAACGCATAATCACATTAACTCGCTGCACCTCGTGCACGATTTTATTTCTCATTCGACATGTTACATTGCCACAATATCTCAAATCGTATTCCACAATTTGTTGCGCTTGCAGCAACTAACATTCTTACGGCTCGTTTGCATTCAATGCAATATACCCTTCGCGACTTTCTTAGCAAACATCATGAAATTTCCAAAACACATGCGGCAAAATTTCATGATTTGTATTAGACTTATTGTATGGAACATCCAGTGCGGCATCGAGTAGAGTCAAGAGTGATATCAAGTGGTGGTGGGCAACTTTTCGAACTGAAATGAAACAAGCGTCCAGAGGAAATTGAGCCTAGAGCTCTGATACCAATTTGTCACGCCCCGACCCGGAATCACCCGAATCATCGTCCTCGCAGGGGGCGTGATGCCGCACGAGCCTGGAGTTGCGCTCGTGCAAGGCAAGATGACAAGTTCTCAAATGGTTATCTTTTGATTCGATTCAACAACGAAAGGAAAACAGAGTATACGAAACAATTCTCTTTATTGATATTCGAAACTGAGATTACAATGGCTTTCGATAGCCTAACAATACATGCCAGATTGGCTACAACACTCAGGTTCTCTCTTGCCCACAAAGGATTTCACCGTTCCATACATCATGCCTTCTATATCTCGGCCGCATCAATCCAGTTGCATAGTCCGAGCGTCAATGCGATAGCACGCTTCGATGCGCTTCGGCATTCCAAGCCTTAACACGTTCGAGCAACGCTTCGCCGCGAGCAATCCATTCCCTGCACCCTGCATGAAGCTGGTGGGGGATCAGTACGTTCGTCCTCGCATGTACTGAAGCAAAGATCATCTTTCCAAACCGACATTTTAATCTTTATGTTGAATCATGCAACTTAGCTTATGATCTTGCTATGTTCTCCTTAGGGTCAATTTCATGGCATCTTCGAAAACGTAAAGCATGTTAGCATAGCATCATATTATCGAATTGAATGTACAAGCAAGCAAGCAAGCTCGTGTTTGATTCGTGGCGCGACTTACCAAGTCGACGCACTCGCCCTTGCGTCCCTTGCACTGACACAAGGTGAATACGCCCCATTTCTTCCCTGTCATGTTATAAGTGCATCTCTAAGTAGGATCTATATGCGGGACGCATTCGCGCCTACACTTTCAACCCATCGTTCCTTAACTATATGAAGGTCGTGGGCGTATCCGCGCCGGAATGGACTAAAGGAGTTTCTCTTTCATTTTCCTTACTTTCTTTTCTCTCCTTCTTTTCTCTCTCGAATTTGGGTAGCCCGGCGTTTCACGGGTTGGGTTGCAATCCCAACAACCGAAACTTACCGCGTGCCTACCATCATTTGCGGCTTCTCACATTTACGACCGAGTGCTAATCGGACGATTCGCAGATGTGCGCCTATCAAAGATTATATCCCTCCTAGGCCGAACGGTCCCGGTGCCCCGGCGCACCCGTTCGGAGGGAACGTTCCGTGCACGGAAGATATCATCGCAATTATCTCAAGTCCATCCCATTCGACCATGCAACGCCCTATTTTTCAAGCCATCATTTTCAAACAACCAAACATAGTCTTGAGTCCGAGACTCAGACTTATCATCTCGCGTCTCTTTTGTTAACTTTCTGTGTTCTTACGTTTCTTGCTTCGTTTCAATGGTTCAATGGCATCGTGCCTCAACTCAATGCTCGTCAACTGAACGACCCGAAGATCTCGAACATCTTTCGAGGCACCATGTCATAGCCGACAGTTCTGCCACATTTATGCCACAACTGTATTCTCTCGCAACGAAGCCATCTTTTATTCTCACGTGCACGTAGGCACGTTTCGACCATATTCCCATGTTCTATAACTTAGCATTCAATGTTCGGGACTTGCGCGCTAGGGCGCTCGCCTATTGTCTTTCAATGTTCTAGCCGTTCTAACTCGTGCTTGAAGGCACGGTATGGTTCGTGCACTAAGGCACTCGCCGAGTACAGTTATCCCATGTTCTTGCGGCTTACGCACCGAGGCGCTCGCCTTAGCGATATCCAATGTTCCATAGCGACTCGTACATAGGATGCACGTTTTAATTCAATTGTTCTGACTTAGTGTTCGACTCACACTATGTTTTATCTCCGATCGGACCACGCCCGTGGCGTCGATAGGTTAACTTTTAGCATACAAATGATATATTTGACTTATCGAATGACGGAGTAAAAAGAAGTCAATCCTCCCACCTTGAGTCGATACGCCTTCGTCATTTCGCCGAGCCGGTGCGGCTCGATTCCCTAACTTTGTTGCACGGCCACTCTCCTGACTTAGCCATTCGAGCACTTCGTGCTTCGTTGAGTTATACGCCCAATTCGCCTTAGCATGCCCAAGTCTTAGCCCGTCGCAAGGCGACGACTTGATTTCGCGGACCCCTTACTAAATATTGCAAAAGATCGACCTCTAATATTTTCCCGTCAAAGTATGACCTGCACACGAAACCAACTAAAATCAATACTTGCTTCGATTCGGACTTGCGCCTTGGTCGATTCGATTTCTTAGAATCTTCGAGCCGATTCAATGCACTCATCCTTCGGGGCAACGCGGCGCTTCGCATCGATTCACTCAATGCATTCTTAGGGACAAGGCAACTCTTCGCATCGACTTAGTTCGATGCGTTGCTCGGGACAACTTAGCTCGCGTATCGTTTTGCATCGATACATTTCCTTTGCGTCAACGCGACTCGTTGAGTCAACGCTTCAGCGTAATGCGCCGTGCGGAGCGGGGCATTACAGTGTTCGCCTTACGGCCATAATCAGAGACGCAACTACACGAAGGACTCCATTTCCTTGCCTCTAGACCTTTCTCGTGCTTGCATTGTCGACGCACTGGCTTATACTTATCTTTCGTGCCAAACTCTGGGACGTAACGACTCGGTCGTGCCATGAACTCGATTCGTGCCTTAATATCTCCGAGGCAGTGCTTCCTTGTTTAGTCTTGCCTATACTTGTGTTGTGATAACGCGGTCGTGCATCATATTTCGAGGCCGTACCCAATAACTCAACGTAACTTCACACAACTTGTCCTACGGCCCTTCTCGACTTAACTCGCAACAACTCGAGCCTATCTCAAGCAACTCTAAGCCAACAACTTAACATTCGACGCCGCCTCTCGTGCCGAAGCACGTCGCCTTCGCTGTAGCCAAATCTTAGGCTCAGACATTGTGTCTCTTTAACTCATACATATTCAACTCAATCCAAAGGCACCCACGCGGATTGCCGCCCGTGCCGACACATCTATATGAATGGTCACTGGCATTAACTAGCCATCGTGGACATAGCCTGGCATTCGGGACCCTTGCACCGCCGGTTGCGATCCTCGATGCAAGTCTCCGACCTACCGGTTGCTTCATACCCAGCTCGGCTATACTTTGTTCTTCCTAGGCCGAGTCGGTGCCCATGGCCCAGGGCTGCCGCTTGAAGAACCATCGCCCTTGTCGACAAGTTGTCCATGACCACGCGCCTACGCTAACTTCTAGACTTAACGTAATGCATGGTCACATCATCATCATTTAGCTACTTTGCTTTACTCTTTATATACTTCCTTTGCAGAGCCCAAACCAGGGTTGCCTCGGCGACTGAACCACAGTCCCGACATATTTCCTCTCGGCGACTAACCATCGCTTAGACTTAACATTCTTTGAACTCAGGGAACGGCTACTGCATAGCCTTCTAACTTAACTTGAACATAACGTGTTTCCTTAAGTATCGACCGACCGTGGATACTTTCCACTGAACCAACCGTGGCTCGTGCCTCTAAACCGACTCGTGTTCTACGCAACGCTATCGCCCAAATCATACTTCATATGATGGGCCTTGGGGTCGTGGGACTATTTATCTTGACAACCGCAGAATGAGCGGGACAGCACATAGAATAACTTAGGTCGACCGACATAACTTTGCCTAACTCACTCAAGCCTACAACTTAACCCAAGGGACGAGCAAAGGGTACGCCAAGCCTTGCGGGACAGGATCGTGCATGCTTTAACAAGCATTTGTGCGGGCGACGCCTATGACTTAGGCTAACTCTCAGCTTTTGCACCGAAGACCAACTTTCCTTCTCCCAAGCCACGGGACGAAGGACCGAGTGTCATTTTCAAAGCACGCCGTGCACCAACTCTAAGCCGACAGTGGGACGTTTTCCATGTTCTAACTCGATTCAAACCGTCGGGATTATTCCCTTAGCTATGTGGATGCGTAGCTTTTATTATCAAGCCTAACTTGTGCAAGTTGAAAACACGATTTATTATGTGAAGGCAAAGATGAGGAGAGTTCACCGAAACTATCCCACCTGAGCGAGCGGTCGCCTTGACCGAGCGAGCCTTCGAGCAGCCGTTGCAAGGCTAAGTCCGAACGCCGTCGGCATTTCGATTCCTCCGATTGACTTTGCGGGACGGGGCACTACAGGAGAGGCGGGCGAGTAGGCGGCGGCGGCGACGGAGAAGTGGAGGTAGGACTTGAGGAGGGAGGTGGAGAGGGGGGAGAAGGTGTTGTTGGAGTTGAGGACAGCCCCTAGTAACCTTTGTAGTGCCATGAGTAAAAGTTCCACAATATTGTGCCATGATACTGGGCTACCGTGAGTAAATTTTGTAGTGCCCCGATAAATACTCTTATATTAGCCTAATATTAGGTTAGGGACTTATAATTGTTACAAATCTATCTCATCGTGATAATATAGTAGCTAATAGAGCCGTTAAAACTAGAGATTGACAAACATGATTAGAAGTCTTAAAGATATAGACATGGTGTTTAGGGCCAAATGGAAGTAGAGTTTCAAACAAGCCGATCCCAGAAATTTGGGATAAAGACTTTGTTGTTGTTGAGCAAGTCTATCTCACTGATCATAACCCTCTGTACATTGTAGCAAAATTGAGGATTTCTATCTAGTTTTTCATATTGCAAAACTCACACAATCTTACAATGAAATCACACATGAAACTTTACAACAAACTCAATCTAGTAACGTATATGACAAAGTGAAATCTGTGGTGGACTGCCTGGTCGAGAGTGGACAGGAAACTGAGAGCTACTAGGCCTCCTGTTACAAGGTTTGATTCTTTTGTTCAATTAACGGATACACTTTTAACTTTCTTGTGCGGATTATGATCGACCACACATGTGTCCGGCGACAGACAGTGGACTAGAGAAGCCCCGGTCGCGAGTGGAATGGGAAGTGATGCACCACCAGGGCTGCGTCATCCTCTACCTTCTGCTTTTGCTTACGACGATGCTTCGAGCTGGAAATTGCTCTTTCTTCTTCACCTGCTGCTGCTGATGATGCTGCTGCTGCTGCGAGTGGCTCAACCTTACCAAGTGGCTTGAAGCATGAGTACTTCATACCCATCTTTCTTCTCGATCAGTTTTTTTCTAGTACTTCTATCAGGTTTCTGTTGCTGATGACAAAGGGGGTTCAAGCCTTTATATACTAACTGTGAGGAGGAAGGTTCATGCGCATGCTCCAATTTTGTATTAGAAACATGAGTAATTATTTGGTTACTTGGTCAGAGAGGATTGCTTGGCGGCCAAGAAGTGGAAGAGTCCTAGTTGAAGTCCAAATGTTAGGAGCCACATATCTGCCTTCATTGATTGGGACCTCTTTCAGAAACAATGAACTCAGTGATCAAAATTTGTCTATTTGGAATGTCAAACTTTTTTTCACCTGATTTTTTACGGATATTTCCTGGCTGATGCCAAATCATTTCATTTTTTTTTATTATATATATACTCCACGTTTCATTAATGATATAATTAACAAAACAAACATCCAAACAATTCATTTTCGTTTTCTAGGTTTGTTATGTTTACTCCTACTTGATGGATATGTTGTGGTATTAATACATGGGGTTGTCGCAACTTAGTAAGCACTTTCTTTTTAAGACAGATGGGTCTCAACTTAGGTTGCTCTTTAGGTTTTAGGTTGATTTTTTTTGTATGGTCTACCGCGAAATACTTGAATGTATATAAGACAAGCATTGATTCATGTAAGATTATGCAGTTAGTTACTGGTTAGTTGTATCATACAACTCAAGGTATCGAGATGGTTCGACGATTGTAAGTGTACCTCACTGAATATCTCAGGTTCAAGGGGCTACATGGGTTGATCAGAACAAATACAGGGTTTTGAACACTGCTTCAGGTACTGGTGCATGTCAAGCATCTTACTTTGGTAACACCAGGTAACATAAAAAACATACACACTTGAACAAGTTGTAAGTTTGGATGTTCTATATATTTGTTAATTACTTTTATTGATTGGCAAGTTAACTAACTCAAATACCCAATCCCTCCAACACTGACGAAAGTCAATAAAATGCTGTTTGTATTAATTTGTTAAACTTGCTCATAATTGTACCTACCGAAATCTACAAAGACACGAACACAAGCTCGCTAAAAAGGATCAAGACATATCACACAAGCATATATGTAGTTACTTTGTCACCCAAAAAAATCTAAATATTTTATATATATCAATAACAAGATTGAATATAAGTAAGAACCTACGAGCAAGCACGAATTCATTGTAGTATTTGTTGGATCCTTCTTGAATTTTCTTAGGAGCATGCCAAAAGCAATTCCCTTAGCCTCCATTATATAAGGCTAAGAATTCTAACTTCGGCTATAGAAAATCCTAAATTATACAATCAAATCCGAGCCATCAAAAACTGAGCCTAAAGTGCTAAAAAATAAAAATACATCCAAAATAGTTTGATCCGTGCCCGACCGGAATTCCGGTACTATTTAATTAACTCAATTTAAAATAGAGCTTGTGAAACATTGATCATAGGAGAAGAAGAAAAATATTATGAAATATGTGTAACGTAGACATATAACATTAAAACATAGTTTCTCTGATACCACTATAAGAAAACAGCACGTATCAGTGGCGAAAACGATAATCAAATAAGCAACACTATGTCATCCAAAACGAACTCTTTTGTCACGCATCCGATGCATAGATATGTTATGTGCGAACATTTCTCACACGTGACTGGACGTCGTTTCTTTCGAATGATCTAAGATCGATCTAGGTTTTATAATAGATATAATCTATTTACGAATCTTGATCACCGCACTCATCTCATGAGTCATGTTTGACCTTCGATTATGACACTTATGTTGGAGTGGGTGGGGTTCCCAACCTATGTGGAGAAGACCCCGGAGTGCGACGAGCGCCGTTCGTGTGTCGAAGAAGCTCGGGGAGGAAGCATGACTGCTGAGAGAGCTGCAGAGAGCTGCTGGAAGCAGAGGGGCCGAGTTCGGGCCGAACTCTGCCCCTGGCAGAGTTCTGGCCGAACTCTGCCTCCTCATTCCAGAAGTGGGTCGGCCAGTGCTGGTTGCCCCGCACAGAGTTCTGGCCGAACTCTGTGTGTCGGGGGGCTGAAGCGGGATTTTGGATGAGTTTTCATCATTGGATCTAATCCAACGGTTCAGGTTGGTTGCGGGATTAGGGAGATATATATTGAGTTTTCTCAACCCTAATTCAGAAGTGCAACATAACACAAGTTTTGAGAGAGAAAGGAGGCAAGAGTGCCATTGCAACTTCGGAGAAGAAGGCGGAGGATTGAAGGTTGATATTCGGAGGAGATCGTGTTCGGGTAATCGTGACTCGTTGTTCTCGTTCTTCGTAGCCTTGTAATCGTTGTTCTTTTCTCTGAGTGTTGTGGGGATCCGATTTGGATCGGAGGAGTTTGTAGAGGGTGTAATTCTTCTATTCCATTAGTGGAGGCTTCTCAGGGTTGGACTCCGATCGTCCCGTGGTTTTTCCCGCAAGGGTTTCCACGTCAAAAATTCTCTGTGTCTGCGTGATTGTTTTGTGTGCTTGTTTTTGGGTTCGTGCGTTGTTTGCTCGGTCCTCTCGCAGGTACTCTCCGGTTTGGGGAAAGGTTTCCGCGCTTCTTTCCCAACAGAGTGGTATCAAAGCCAGGTTCAAAGGGTGTCAGGAGTTGACAGAGGAACCAGAGAGGAGAGATGGACGCGAAGCCGGTGCGCATGGTGAACCTTAATGGCACAAACTATCATTATTGGCGGAGCAAGATGAAGAATTTGCTATTTGTCAAGAAGCTGCATCTACCTGTGTTTGCAACCGAGAGGCCCAGTGATAAATCCGAGGAGGACTGGAAGTTCGAGCACATACAGGTGTGTGGGTACATACGGCAGTTTGTTGATGAGAACGTGTACAACCACGTTGCCAATATTGAGCACGCGAAGACGTTGTGGGATAAGCTGGAATCCTTGTATGCGAAGAAGACCGGGGTAAACAAGTTGTTCCTGATCCGAACGATGATGGGTCTGCGGTACAAGGATGGGGCGTCTATTACGGATCACTTGAGTGATTTCCAGGGCGTGGTTGACCAGCTATCTTCTATGGGAGTCAAGTTCGACGATGAAGTTCAGGGACTGTGGCTGCTGTGTACCTTGCCAGACTCGTGGGAGACCGTACGAGTATCTATGATCGCTTCTGCTCCAGAGGGCGTGGACAGTCTGGAGTTTGCCAAGAGCGGGGTGTTGAATGAAGAGATGCGGAGACGTTCTCAGGGCACTTCATCCACATCCCACCACTCAGAGGCACTTGTTTCAGAGAGCCACGGAAGGGGCAAAAGCAGGGGTCCAGGTGGTGGCAGAGACAAGAGCAGGGGGAAGTCCAAGGGTCGGTACGAGGACTCAGAGTGTTATCATTGCGGTAAGAAGGGCCATATCAAGCGGAATTGTTTCGCTTGGAAGAAGGAGAAGAAGGGCGACAAGGGGAAGCAAGAAGAGAACACTACAGCGACGGCCTCGGTGCATGGAGGCGATGTGATCGTCGTAGGTGATGAGGTCATTACTAACCTCGCCTGCGATGACAATTCTTGGCTGGTGGACTCAGGGGCTTCAGCACATGTATCTCACAATAGGGCACTGTTTGCCACTTACACGACAGGCGACTGTGGCGTGTTGAAGATGGGCAACGGAGATGTGTCGAAGGCGGTTGCCATTGGAGATGTGCATTTGAGAACGAAGACGGGTGCGGTTCTTGTTCTCAAGGATGTTCGTCATGTCCCTGATATCCGTTTCAACCTGGTGTCGGTTGGAAGGTTAGATGACGAGGGATTCTTCAGTCTCTTCGAGAATAGTCAGTGGAAGCTTTCCAGAGGTTCGATGGTGATTGCCAGAGGAAGCAAGAAGTCCGGTCTCTACTATATGGAGGGGAGCGCAGAGGGGGCACAGGAGGTGAACGCAGTCACTGACGCGTCTACCGAGTTGTGGCACAGGCGGCTCGGCCATATCAGCGAGAAGGGGATGAGCTACTTGGTGAACAGGAAAGTGATTCCGGGGCTCAAGTCTACAAAGTTGGAGAAATGCACGTACTGTTTGGCTGGGAAGCAAAGTAGGGTGTCTTTCCAGAGTCACCCAAGTTCGAGGAAGCCGGCGTTGCTCGAGTTGATTCACTCGGATGTCTGCGGTCCTATGAAGGTAAAATTTCTTGGTGGTGCTTCTTACTTTGTGACTTTTATTGATGACTGTTCCAGGAAGGTTTGGGTCTATGCCTTAAAGACCAAGGATCAGGTGCTGCCTACTTTCAAGGAGTTTCAGGCCTCCGTTGAAAGGGAGACGGGCAAGAAGTTGTTGTGTGTTCGGTCCGACAATGGCGGCGAATACATCGGTCCCTTTGATGCGTATTGCAGAGAGCAAGGGATACGACACCAGAAGACTCCGCCAAAGACACCTCAGCTCAATGGTGTAGCGGAGCGCATGAACAGGACACTGATGGAGAGGGTGCGGTGTTTGCTGTCAGAAGCAAACTTGCCGGGCAGTTATTGGGGTGAGGCTCTTCTCACAGCTGCTTATATTATTAATTTGTCTCCTAGTGCTCCTTTGCAGGGTGATGTGCCTGACAAAGTATGGTACGGCAAGGAGCCGTCATACAGTCACCTGCGGGCGTTTGGTTGTAAAGCCTTCGTGCATGTACCGAAGGACGAGAGGACCAAACTTGAGCCGAAGACGAGGCGATGCGTCTTTGTCGGCTACGGTCGGGATGAGTTTGGCTATAGACTCTACGACCCAGTGGAAGGAAAGCTCTACAGAAGCAGGGACGTGGTGTTCGTCGAGGATCAGACCATGACCAACACTCAGGATTCCGAGACGCCTTCTGAGGCTGAGGAATTGCCTGAGTTAGAGTCATTTCGCTTCGAGCAGTTTCCAGAGGACATCGCGGAGGATCCAGTTATGGGGGAGCCGGTACATGGAGTTGCTCCCAACCTTGATCATCAGCCTGCTGATGGTGGTCAGGGTGTCCCTCAGGAGGATGAGCATGCCGGAGAGGTAGTTCCTGAAGGGGAGGAGGCTGTCGGTATACAGCCAGCACCAGTGGCTCCACTGAGAAGGAGCAACAGGGATCGTCGACCATCTACGAGATACTCGCCGGATGAGTATGTGCTACTGACTGACGGGGGAGAGCCCGAAAGTTTCGCAGAGGCTATGGAAGACGAACACAGGCAGGAGTGGATGGTGGCTATGCAGGAGGAGATGAGTTCCTTGCACACCAATTCTACTTATGATCTGGTGCGGTTGCCAAAGGGCAAGAAGGCTTTGAAGAATCGATGGGTGTTCAGAGTGAAGCAGACGGATGATGCTACTCGCCCTCGATACAAAGCGAGGCTGGTAGTCAAGGGCTACGGTCAGCGGAAAGGCGTGGATTATGATGAAATCTTTTCGCCTGTCGTCAAGCATTCGTCTATTCGGGTGGTGCTAGCATTAGCAGCCAGTTTCGACTTGGAGGTCGAGCAGATGGACGTGAAGACGGCGTTCCTCCACGGTGATCTTGAGGAGGAGTTGTACATGGAGCAGCCGGAGGGATTCTGTGAGAAGGGCAAGTCACATTTGGTCTGCCGGTTGAGGAAGAGCTTGTATGGTCTGAAGCAGGCTCCGAGGCAGTGGTACAGAAAGTTCGAGTCGTTTATGGGGGAGCATGGTTATGCACGGACGACGTCGGACCATTGTGCATTTGTGAGGTACTTTGCCGATGATGATTTTATCATCTTATTGCTCTATGTTGATGATATGCTATTAGTGGGTCGAAATGCCACTAGGATAGCGGAGTTGAAGCGCCAACTGGGCGCGGCCTTCTCTATGAAGGATTTGGGCGCAGCGAAGACTATTCTTGGGATGGAGATCAGCCGAGAGAGAGAGTCCAAGCTGCTACACTTGTCCCAAAAGAAGTACATTCACCGGGTACTTCAGCGTTTCGGGATGGACGGGTCGAAGAAAGTGAGTTCCCCCCTCGCGGCTCACTTTAAGTTCACTGAAGAGCAGTGTCCATCTACCGAGGACGAAAAGGAAGATATGGAGCGGGTTCCATATGCTTCAGCTGTGGGAAGCCTGATGTATGCTATGGTGTGTACGAGGCCAGATATTGCTCATGCAGTTGGTACGGTTAGCAGGTATCTTTCGAATCCTGGAAGGGTACACTGGAGTGCGGTCAAGTGGATTCTACGATATCTTCAGGGCACTGCTGGTTGGAGACTTTCCTTTGGTGGTGACGAGCCGAAGCTGGTTGGGTATACCGACGCTGATATGGCTGGAGATGTAGACACGAGGCGATCGACTTCAGGCTACGTGATGATGTTTGCGGGAGGAGCAGTGTCGTGGCAGTCGCGGTTGCAGAAGTGTGTTGCCTTGTCAACGACGGAGGCGGAATACATTGCGGCGACGGAGGCTTGCAAGGAGCTGTTGTGGATGAAGAAGCTGTTGCAGGAAATGGGACTGAAGCAAGAGCAGTATACTTTGCTTTGCGACAGTCAGAGTGCTATCCATCTTGTGAAGAATCAGACGTTTCATAGCCGGTCCAAGCACATCGAGACTCGGTATCACTGGATACGGGATGTGGTTGAAAAGAAGGACGCGGAGCTTGAGAAGGTGCATACAGATGACAACGGAGCTGATATGTTCACGAAGATTCTACCAAGGGGGAAGTTTGAGTACTGCAGGCAGATCGTCGGGATGACGACGTCCTCCCCATAGTTGTGAAGGGGGAGATTTGTTGGAGTGGGTGGGGTTCCCAACCTATGTGGAGAAGACCCCGGAGTGCAACGAGCGCCGTTCGTGTGTCGAAGAAGCTCGGGGAGGAAGCAGGACTGCTGAGAGAGCTGCAGAGAGCTGCTGGAAGCAGAGGGGCCGAGTTCGGGCCGAACTCTGCCCCTGGCAGAGTTCTGGCCGAACTCTGCCTCCTCATTCCAGAAGTGGGTCGGCCAGTGCTGGTTGCCCCGCACAGAGTTCTGGCCGAACTCTGTGTGTCGGGGGGCTGAAGCGGGATTTTGGATGAGTTTTCATCATTGGATCTAATCCAACGGTTCAGGTTGGTTGCGGGATTAGGGAGATATATATTGAGTTTTCTCAACCCTAATTCAGAAGTGCAACATAACACAAGTTTTGAGAGAGAAAGGAGGCAAGAGTGTCATTGCAACTTCGGAGAAGAAGGCGGAGGATTGAAGGTTGATATTCGGAGGAGATCGTGTTCGGGTAATCGTGACTCGTTGTTCTCGTTCTTCGTAGCCTTGTAATCGTTGTTCTTTTCTCTGAGTGTTGTGGGGATCCGATTTGGATCGGAGGAGTTTGTAGAGGGTGTAATTCTTCTATTCCATTAGTGGAGGCTTCTCAGGGTTGGACTCCGATCGTCCCGTGGTTTTTCCCGCAAGGGTTTCCACGTCAAAAATTCTCTGTGTCTGCGTGATTGTTTTGTGTGCTTGTTTTTGGGTTCGTGCGTTGTTTGCTCGGTCCTCTCGCAGGTACTCTCCGGTTTGGGGAAAGGTTTCCGCGCTTCTTTCCCAACAACTTATCCTTATTATAGTGATCTATTGCATATAACGATACTAAGACTCTTGATACGATAAACTAAGAATGTGACGTACACTAAAGACATATTTCTTTGTCTACGGAACTGTCAAAATTTGGGCAATCCTAACGTTAAGTTTGTGTTGCCCATGATCACTTTTAAAATAGTAGATTGGGAATTGAAAAGTTGAAAAAGTGCAGTGATGAGCTTTTCCTGCTTCCACCCACTAGATAAGAGTGCTCCTGTAGGATCAACAGCACTGATCAAGGTTAGAAAGCAGAAGAAGAGGGGAGGAGAAGCAGCCCTGGTAGTGTATCACTATGCAAATTCTTGTTACATTGAATGATATATTAAGGGTGACTTTTGGCACCTTACTTTCATATTACAAACTCACACAATCTTACAATGAAATTAATCACACATGAAACTTTACAACAAACTCAATTTATGATAGTCTAGTAACATAGATCACAAAGAAATCTGTGATGGACTGAGAGCTACTAGGCCTCCTGTTACAAGGTTGCGTCTCCTCTTCGATTGCCTGGCTTTTCTTACGCGAAGTATGCATGTCGCGCATAATTCAAGCAATAAGCTGCAGGTACAGGACTAGAGAAGCCCAGGTCGCGAGTGGAATGGGAAGTGATGCACCAGCAAGGCTGCATCCTCCTCTCCCCTCTTCTTGGTTCGAGTTGGAATCCCTCTTTCTTCTGCACCTGCTGCTGATGCAACTGGCTCAACCTTAGCCATTGACTTGAAGCATGAATACTTCATACCCAATTTTCTTTTTGCTCAGTTGTTTCAAGTACTTCCACTCTGGTTTTAGTTTGGTTGCTGATGACAAGAGCTTTAAAGCCTTTATATACAACTTCTATTGTTGCAAAATCTCGGATTTGTGACATGGTGGATTTGATGATTTACTTGGTCAGAGAGTAGACTGAGGATTGCTTGAGAGCCAAGAATCAGATGAAAGTCATATGTTCAGTGCCACCTCTGGCTTCATTGATAGGGACCTCTTTCAGGAACAATATATATACTTGGGAATCAATCAGTGGTCAAACTGAGTTGCTGGAGAACTTCCTAAGTGATACCAACATATTCATTCTTCATCTTTTCTTAGTTATATTATATTTAGTGAATATATACTACTGATGTCACACTCCTTAATCTGAAAAATTATTCAGAGAGATGGAGAAGAAAACAAATGGAGGTGTAGACTATTCTGAGACAGATGAATTTTTCAGCAAATTTTAACATTTTGCAGATGGATAAGAAAATAACTTGAAGGACCGGTACTCAGTGACCCTGTTCGTCAACATAAGACCACATTGTAACCTGAAGATACACAAAATGTATACTTCAACAAGAGACATAATATGAATTCTTCTGATGTCAGGATGTCAGTTTCATCATATTGGCATGTGGATACCCTTCAGTAATGGCAAGGGCTTTACACCTATATATGTACTAGTTGTATTGTGGTTAGTCTATGAGAAGGAAGGTGCATAGGCAGGCAGAGATTTGGATTTGAAACGTGATCAATTTGATTATCTACTCGGTCATAGTAAAATTGAGGATTGCTTGAGAGCCAAGAATTAGGTGAAATCACATGTTAAGTGCCATTCTGGCTTCACTGTGTTTGGAATCAGAGACACGTACAACGGATATGGAGAGCATCGACTACCGAAATATCAGCACAAAAAAGATGACCAAGAACCTGCTACGCAGAGCCAATAGCAGATCAAACGCATATATGTGGTGGCTTCGCCACCCAGACAAATCTCAATCTTTTATAATGGAAGAAATGAATACAAATATATATATATATATATATATATATATATATATATATATATATATATATATATATATATATATATATATGTCATCTCCTCTATATAATTTATGGCTCCCGATCGAGATCCCGACCCTAGCTCTGCTAGGGCATCCAAGTACCTGCTCGCGACGGCGGCGACGGCTCCTCTCCCCCGCCCCCCCGACCCCCTTGATGGCCGGCGGAAAGGTGGGAAGGGGGGGGCGGGCGGCTCCTGCAGAAGGGCGGCGGAGGGGGGGCGACCCCCCCAGGCGGTGGAGGGGGGTCGGGCGACCCTAGAAGGGGGGGTGCCACCCCCCAAGGCGGTGGCGGCGGCAAAGCAACCCCCCCCCCCGGTGGAGGAGGGGGGTCGGGCGAACCCAGCGGGGAGGGGGCGGACCTCCCAGGAGGCGGCGGCTGCGGGGAGACCCCCCCAGGCGGAGGGGGGGGGGTCGGGCGACACCGGCAGGGAGGGGGCGGCCCGCCCTAATGGCGGCGGTAGCAGGGAGACCCCCCCAGGCGGAGGGGGGGGGGGGTCGGGCGGCGGCGGCGGGGCGCTCCACGGTGGGAGAGGGTCGGTTGGATTTATCGGAGTGAGTACAGGTCCGACACCGACGTTCGAATTCGGGTCGGGGCCTCCTATGGGGGCGGACGGGACTGGAGAGGCAGGCTGGCAGACGGTGGTGAGACGTCGGGCCGGAGGACGACGGGGGGTTCAGAACCTAGGGACTTCTGGGAGTCGACCCATGAGAGGTACTGCTGATCCGCATCGCCGAGGGGGGAATATGGCTCGCACAGTGTCTGGTTGGCGGCCAAAGGCGACGGCGGCGGAGAAGGAAAAGGGTGTTGTAGTTGATGCTGGTAGACAAGCCCCGGCTACTGCTACTCCTCCAACCAGGACCCCCTCTGCGGTGCAGAGGCCTAGGTCTTGGAAGGAGGTCTGCACCCCAGTGGAGTCGCAGAGTTCGATGTCTATGGAATATGTTACCCCTATGGCGGTTGGTGGAGGACACAGGGCTTACTTCCCCGCAGAGGAAATAGCAAAGGTCGCCGATTTCTGGAAGAACACATTAGTGCTATATGTGTTAGGGAATAAGTCGTTCTTTGGACAAATCAGGGGTTACGCGGAGAGAGTCTGGAGGCCTAAGGACATCATGGAATTCTTCTCCCGGGAGAATGGATTCTACTATGTCAAGTTTGGGCTGGCGGAGGATGTGACCAGGATTGTTCAGGGAGGGCCATGGTCGTTCGATGGGAGACTCATTATTCTGAAAGAATGGACACCGGAGCTGAGGTGTGAGAAGGAAGTGTTGAATGCCATCCCCGTCTGGATCCAGTTCCCTGAATTTCCTGTCCAATATTGGAGCATCCCGCTTCTCATGAGACTCGCCAGCCTCGTGGAGAAGCCGATCAAGGCAGATGAGGCCACTACTTTCCGAACTAGAATAATGTACGCCAGAGTCTTTGTGGAGATCAAAGCAGGTTCGGAGCTCCCGAGCATGCTCGAGTATCAGGTTCCATCTGGAGAGGTTCTGACGCAGGCTGTGGAGTATGATTGGGTCCCACCCATGTGTTCAAATTACGAGTGCTTTGGACACATTACCAGTGCGTGCAACTATAAGGGGAAAGAGTCCGCCAGGCCACAGGCGGGCCAGACAGAGACATCCCGGCCGGAGTCGGTTCAGACGAAGGCACCAGAGAGGGAGGCGGCCCCTAGTCACTCGCCTGAGGAGACGGCGCCAGTGAGACACATGGAGGAAGACACGGTTATGGAGATTGATAGGAGACTGGAGACAGGATTGACATCGAGACAGGAGAGCATGCAGGGTGCGCTGGTCCCGTTCAGGCCTCAGAGGACTATGATGACTAGGGGGATGAGTGCGGCGGAGAGTAGTCAGAGGGGGGCGGAGGCCTCCACGGCACTGATGGTTTACACCAGCAGGAAGAGACACGCCCCTGCCACTCTGGAGGATATTCCTCAGATGAGGGAGATGGATGATCAGACCGAGCCCAATCCCGACTGGACACTTACTCTTAGCCGGATTCAGGCTCATCTTGCCCCTTCCTCTATGGTAGATGCAGTTCTGGAGCAGACGGATGAGACACTTCCCTCGAGTGTCGATCCAGAGGAGTTACAGGGGGACCCAACATCTTTTATTTAGATATCGGTCCTAGCATGGAACATTGGGGGGGGTGTTCCATTGGCCGATGGAGGGAGATCAGAGGGGTGCTGAGGAGAGAGGCATGTGATATTGCTATTCTGCTGGAGACGAAGATTCGAGGGGCCGATATGCTCTCACGTCGGACTCCGGCAACCTGGGATCACATCCATAACTTAGATCTTTGCGGTATGGCAAGGATCTGGGTTAGGTGGAACACAGGTGGTTGGGTGGGGGCCCAGATTCACAAGTCTGAGCAACTCATCGGTGTTACTTTTGAGAATAAAGGTGGATTCAGATTCATTCTGGGTGCTGTTTATGGGCACAACGACCGGAGACTCCGGGAGGCTCTGTGGGAGGATATTGTGCTTATGGGTCGGATGGCGGACAACATGCATCTTCCCCTACTCATCATGGGGGACTTCAATGCTATGTTGCTTCGTCAAGAGAAGGTTGGGGGCCGGCCTGTTCCGGATCCGATTTTATATGACTTCCAGAGGTGCCTTCTTATGTCTGGCATGCGGGGGCTGGAACGAACTGGACATATCTGGACCTGGCACAACAAGGCTACTCAGAATCGTATTGCTTGTCAGCTGGATCGGGCCTTGGGCAACAGCGAGTGGTTCAGGTGTTTTCCGAACTCGGTGGCGGAAGGTCTGGCTGCGGGTACTAGCGATCATTCTCCTATCCGGGTGGGCCTATGTGAGAGACCCGCTCTGCGGGCGAGGCCGTTCAGGTACAACAACAGCTGGTACCTTTCACCAGGTTATGAGGAGGTAGTTATGAGAGAGATGCAGCACTTTCGGGATGGCACGGCCCAATTTTGCATAGTTTACAAGCTCAAACAACTCAAGAGGGCTATCAGGGGGTGGGTGAAGACGAGACCGCGGACTACCCTGACTGAGAAGGAAGAAGAGCTGCGGGTCACTCAGGTGGCCCTCCAATCTGACATTATGAATGGGGAACTGGCGGCTAAGGAGAAGGCCCTGATTGAGGAGGTGAGCATCATGAGACTTCAGGAGGAAATCAGTGCGGCACAGAGGGCTAAATGCACCTGGCTCAAAGATGGAGACCGGTGCACCAAATTCTTTTATGATGTGATCCGCACCCGTCAGCATCGGAACAGCATCCCCAGACTTCTGAATGCTGAGGGACGTCTTGTAGGAGACCCGGTGGAGATCCAGGAGGAGGCCGTCAGATTCTACACTGACTTATATCAGCAGACGGACTACTCCAGCATGTTCCCGGCCCTGGTTACGAAGAGACTGGTGTCCCGACATGGGAACAGTCTGCTTTTGGCTCCGGTGAGGATGGAGGAGGTGGAAGATATTGTGAAGAAGGCTAATCCCAACAAAGCTCCTGGGCCTGATGGCTTCTCTGCGGGGTTCTTTAAGCGGCACTGGGGTGTGCTTAAGGCACCTGTTCTGGCAGTTGTCCAGGAGTTCTTTGTTGAGGGCCGGCTGCTGAAGGAGATGAACCACACGTTCCTGACTCTGGTCCCTAAGAAGGAAGGAGCGACCTCACTTGCAGACTTTAGACCCATAGCTTGCTGTAACTTCCTTTACAAGATTATCACTCATCTTATGTGCAGGCGTATAGAGGGGATTATACAGGGTCTAGTGTCCCAGAACCAAGCAGCGTTCATCAAGGGTCGGTCGATAGCGGAGCACAGTCTGCTTGCTCACGAGATGGTGCGGGAGTTCAGCAAACCGGGGGGGATGAAGGCTTGTGTGAAGCTTGACCTTCGGAAAGCGTATGACACGGTCAATCGGGACTTTCTGTGCCACTTAATGCTTGCCATGGGGTTTGACGAGAGATGGGTTGCGAGGGTGAGGGAGTGCATCTGCTCCCCTACCTTTTCTGTCCTCATCCAGGGCACGCTACATGGTTATTTTTGTAGCAACAGGGGGTTGAGGCAGGGTGACCCCCTCTCCCCGTATCTCTTTACCTTGGTGATGGAGTACTTCACGAGTATGATGGATATAGCAGTGCATAGCGGGAGGATTGTTCCCCTCTTTCGGTTGGTGAGTCCTGTTGTCTCTCATTTGATTTATGCTGATAATTTATTGGTGTTACTCCAGCCTTCCATGAGGGGTATGAGAGCGCTCTCTGACATTATGGAGGAGTTCGGACGGCTATCAGGGCTCCAGTTAAACCGGGAGAAGAGCAGAGTCTACTTCAGCTCCCGGTGTATACTACAGGAGGAGAGAGCTTTCGCCTTAGGTGTGGACAGAGGCGAGCTTCCAGTGAAATACCTGGGGGTCCCGCTCACGGTCAACTATGCCCGCGAGCAGGATTGTCATAGCTTGGTGGACTTTGCTCAGAAGAGAGTGGAGGGCTGGCAAGCGGCGGGACTTTCATTTGGGGGACGGATTGAGTTGGTGCGGTCGGTCATTGCGGGCATCACTATGTTCTGGCTCTAGTCGATCCAGATCCCTACAGCTACTATTCGGAAGGTGGAGGCTATTTGCGCTAACTTCATCTGGAGGGGAGGGATACATACGATATCTTGGGATCAGTTATGTCGGCCTCGGGAGGAAGGAGGAGTTGGGTTGAGGCCTCTTCATGCGGTTCGGAAGGCAGCTTGTGTGAAGATGGCCTGGAAATTCATCAAGGGAGGGTCGCTCTGGGCGGACTGGATGGCTAGCAGATACTTACGGAGGACCAACTTCTGGACCTGCAGGATAGACAACAATTTCTCGGTCACATTTAAGGCCATCCTGAGATGTAGACCGGTACTCCAGACAGCTATCTGCAGGCGCATGAAGGATGGGGCGACTACCGACCTTTGGCTAGACCCTTGGTTGGGTTCCAGATCCCTGCTCGAGATATTAGGAGGACAGCTGGACAGGAAAGCGAGAAGGGGGCTCACATGCAGCCGGATCATTAGGGACGGAGTTTGGAGGCCAGAGGGTTACCCATTTACTGGCCAGCTTGCAGCCGAGATTCACCTCATTCCCATAGACGCTGACCAGACGGAGGATTCATGGAGCTGGGCCGGCCCAGGTACGGGGGGAGGTTCAGGTCTATTCTGCTTTCGTAGCTGCTATGATTTGGTTCGGACCCACCACGACCAGGCTGAGGAGGTGGACTTCATTTGGGGCAAGGGAGTTGCACGAAAAATGCAACTATGTGCTTATCGCCTCCTCCGGGGTAGATTGATGATGAGAGACAGACTCCTCCGATTTGGGATGCAGATCCCGGATGCCAAATGTGTGCTATGTACTAATGCAGATGAATCTATGGGGCATCTCTTCTTTGGTTGCCCGGTGACCTGGCATATTTGGACTGAGCAATGTGCACAGCTGAGAGGAGGAGTGGGGATGGATCGAGATATTCGGAGCATCCTCAGCTGGATCCGAGATCACAGAGGACGGGATCCCAGGTGGGCTAGAAGAGCCAGAGTCCGTCTTGCTGCGTCTGTTTGGCACATCTGGAAGGAGCGGAACAGACGTATCTTTGAGGGCTTGACTACCCCCCTATTGGAATTCTACATAATATAGAATTCGATGTATCTGTAATGGCCCCATAATAGTTTTTTGGGGCATGAAAAGTTGTGATGTTGTACTCTAATACCTTTTCCGCTATATGCGAGGAATAAATTCACCCTTATTCCAAAAAAAAAAATATGTCATCTCCTCTGTCTCAAAAGATGACCTCTTACAAATCTCAAGAAGAAGACACAAAGTTAGAATGAGATCGTGCAAATCCCCAACCCCAAATAGATGACGTCGACGATCTCCATGACAAAGTATATGACTCTCCGAACATATCCTTTCTTCTCTTGAAGGGTAAGACCTGTGAGCGAGTATGGATATCCTTACAGCTTGAATTAAGGTTCGCAATATCAGTATCGGAATCCGTATCAGACCCTTCATGACTATCAGGATTGCGGGTGTCGACAATTTCATATTGGAGTATCGAACATTTTGGTATTGAAAACTAAATAATTATTAAAAATTTAGAATTTTGTGTGTGTGTACATTTATGCATAATTTTAAGTATTTTCTATGTTGTTTTGAATTAAATAATAGTCTCCTTTGTTGATTGTGGTAAAAAAAAATTTCATTTAAATATTTTTTACCCTTGATGGTTGGTCTTTTTCATTCAATTTCTTTGCCAAATTGACTAGGAAAAAGACCCCCAATGTAGGTACCGGTTAGAATCGATATGGTATCGGGACATGTCAAACTATATCGATATCGGCTATACCGGATTGATATAGGCCTTTCCTGCAAACTGTGTTGAACCCTAGAAGATCATACACAAGAGAATCCCCCGTAGCCTCCTTTTATAAGGACTAAGAAGTCATAAGCATCAATTAGGAGCCTTGACTTAACTCCTAAGTCAGTTGCATAACTAATCTAAACTGTTAATTCACAATAAAACTCATATCCCGAATTTGTATCCTGGTTCGGAATCCAACATATTTTTTTTATCTAATTGTTCTGGAAAAATACCTCATCATTGTAGCGCCCCGCTTTCGATAGGCGACGAAACTTCATAATATGCTAGCGCCGAGTCAGATCGGCCGGGAACTTAGATGGCCATCTGACTCGATCGCTAAGCTTGGTAAACGTTAACGCCTTGCTGCATCGATTCAAATCGATTTGGACGGAAGTTACGAGAATCGATCCAACTAATGGAACGACTTCTGTTGGAATAAGTCCTAGATGCAGTGGGCTGCGTCTCGGCGAGTGAGCTCTCTATAAGAGTCCCTTCGACGGGACCGGACCGCTGTATGGTTTTCTTGGAGCTTTGCCGCTGGGCTTGATTGAAGTGCTTTCGCGTCGTTTTCATGGATGCAATTACAAATTTCGATGCAAGGGGAAAAGAAGAAAATCTAACAAAGTGTTGATGCATTGCAGGAGCTCGCGTAACTAAGGATTGACGTTGCGTAGCGCTTCGACGACCTGCACAAAGCAAAGTGATCGGTGGGTGATTCGGCCCCTTCTTTTCTACTCTGTCCCGCAAACTTATTCCTTGCTTCGAATTCATTCAAATCGAACGATGCCAAGTTAATTGCATGCCAATCCACTAAGTCCAAGAACTCGGAAAAACGTATCGATTTAGAAAAATTTACTCTGAAAATACAAGTCTATCACATAAACCAGAAAGTTTAAGGTTCTAGTAAAAAGACAGACTATTTTACGTGCTGCAAAATATTATGAAACGTCGATCGTGGGTTATGATGCCTCGGACAATTTGGTGCCTACGGGACGCTAAATCGGAGTACGGCTTGGGAAAAATGAAACGTTGCATGAGTTGGGGGAAATGATAATGTCGTTCTATACTGTCCGCGCTATACAAAACTGGTTGCATATATAAACTGTTCACGCATTGGCATGGTCATGGACAGCTTGTGCACAAGTTGATATTTTCCTCGAATCGATATCCGGGGCATCGGAATCGACTCGACCCAGGGAGAATGAATAATCGTGCTTCGGCACTGATGCATTGCGGGACCGTCAGTCAGGCTTGCAACCTAGACTGAGCGGGCCGAAATGCCGTTGAGATAGTCCCACGTGATGTGTAACATCAATGACCGCATATAAGATAGTAGCATGCTCACCTATTGTCTTATGCAGGTGTGAATATTATCTCTATTTTATGCAGGGACGAGCACGGCCGTGGTAAGAAATATGATAAACTGCTATGGTTCACTGTATGCTTTATTACGCAAAGATGGCTATCGAATATGAACTGAATTCATTTAGTTCTAATAGAAAGACAACTCTAAAGCATGCCTACCCTAACATCAAAGTCGGTTTAGACGAGTGGGTTCATCTCGTCCACTTAGCAAGTGTGCTAATCCCATTCCCCCAATTTCTCCAGGTGCGACGGGCGCGCTCAACTAAACTGGAGCTGAAGTACGGAGAGGCGTTTTGAAGCTCTTCCTATGCTGAAGTATTTTGAAGCCAATTCAAGTCGACGACTTTGTATAAAGGGGCGAATGTATGGGACGACAAGCGTTAGTTCAGGCAACTTGTCGAATATATTTCCTTATGTTTTCAATCAATGTAGCCGCAACGGCATCCAATGTAAATTATGACTTGCACTTCGTTGCAAGCTATGAATGAAAAGCATTTCTATCTTCCTATACTGTGCCTTATATTCTGATGTGATTTGTGAAGTTTCGACTTGGCGTATTTATATCAAAATTAAAAGATAACCATTTGAGAACTTGTCATCTTGCCTTGCACGAGCGCAACTCCAGGCTCGTGCGACATCACGCCTTAGCGAGGATGATCGAATCGACAAAGTAACACCGGGGACGAATGGTTTGTCGACTCGGGACGTGACAAATTGGTATCAGAGCTCAGTTATGTTTCCTCGGATTTTCGAAAGATGTTTCATTATTGGAATGTCCGTTGCGATGGCGCGATTGAATGCTTGTCGACATATTGCGTGAAATAAAAGTTCCATACAGGTAAGCCCGTAGATATTTTTGAAAAATACTAACGGTTTTACTCTGTTTTGTAGGAATGACTAAGAAAAAGAACAATCCCGCCCCAACCCAAACTGTAGATAGTACGTCGAGCACAAAAAGTACTGAGCCTAGCGAGACGACTATGCAGAAGATGCTACAGTTGATGGAACTGCAGCAGCAGCAGCTGCAGACATAATTCAAAGCCCAATTCGAGGCACAACATAAACAGATGAATGCCCTGACTCAGATAGTGAGCAGAATGGCGGACAATACCAAGACGACGGACGAAGAGACCGAGAAAAAGCAAGGCGACCAAGAAGAAAACGAGGAAGAAGAGACTCAACCGCAAATGATAGATTCTTCTTCCTTGTTCAAGGCAAAGGAGTTCCGCAAGATGAATCCACCGAAGTTCAACGGCCGAGCGGAGCCTGATGTGATCGTGGGATGGCTCGCAGAAATGGAGGACCTGTTTAATCTGCTTAGCATCGAAGGGTCCCAGCGGGTAACTTGTGCGGCGTTACAGCTGCAACTGAGGGCGTACGACTGGTGGGCCGCTAAAAAGCAGGAAATCTACGAAGCAGATACAGACGCCACGATTTCCTGGAAAATATTTAAGCAAGCCTTCCTCGAACAGTACGTTCCTCGCGCTGTCCGTCAACAAAAAGAAGACGAGTTCATGACGCTGCGACAGGGAAATATGTCTGTTGACGATTATGATTCGAGCTTCTCAAAGCTGGCAAAGTTTGCCGGCGCCTTCCTGCCCAACAAGGAAGCCTGGTGTGAACGCTTCCAACAAGGCCTAAATGACGAACTGCGAAGGGACGTCATGAATCAAAGGTGCCGAACATACCGTGAATCCTATAATGTCGCTCTCGATAGTGAGCGCGTCTTTGGCCGTATGTCGAGTAGAGGCATCCGTAACCACTTCAACAAGCGTCCTAACGACGCCGGCGCCGGGGGATCGGGAATAACAAAGCGTCCAAACAGATTCGATGATCGAGGCCATGGCAGTCAATACTGCACTAGGTGCGGTAGGCGTGGGCACCGAACCGTCGACTGCGTCACGAGATCTTGCTACAAGTGTGGCGAGGTAGGCCATATAGTTGCATATTGCCCGCACAAAGGTCCGAATCAACACAACCCACCGAGGAACGTCCCGAATCCGCATAAAGCGCCGATACTGCAAGGCGCGAATGCGGTGCCCGTCAACCAGCAGAACCAACGATACGGAGCTCAAGGCCGAGTTTATGCCTTAACTCGGGACGAGGCGTTCGCGTCCGATACTGTTGTAACAGGTATATTACTCTACAAAAGTATACCTGCTCGAGTCCTATTCGATTCGGGTGCGACGCATAGCTTTATATCTGCTGATTTTGCGAAAGAAAATAAAATAACCATGCAATCACTAGATATAAATATTAGCGTTAGCACTCCGTCGGGAGTCGATATGCCTGTGAACTTCATTTGTAGGGATGGCCACATTTGCATCGGAGGAAGATATCTATCCTTGGACGCCGTCGTACTAGACATCAAAGATTACGACATCATCCTGGGCATGGATTGGCTGGGCGCTTGTCGTACAACGATCGAGTGCGCGGAGAAGAGAGTGGTGTTTCGTCTTCCTGGCGAGACAGAGTTCTCATATTCGTGCGGTATGGTCTCGAAGATGGCAATGATGGTGTCGGCAATCTCGGCGAGGCGTATGCTGCGTTTCGGCTGCGCGGGATACTTGGCATCAGTCCGAGACACGCGGAAGGATAATACAAACACAATACAGACTGATGTTGTGGCAGATTTTCCCGATATTTTTCCAGACGAGATGCCAGGGATGCCGCCGGATCGAGAAATTGAATTCAGCATCGACACCTTTCCGGATACACGACCGATATCCAAGGCGCCTTACCGAATGGCTCCAGCAGAACTGAAGGAGCTGAAGGTGCAATTACAAGAGTTGCTAGACCGCGGATTTATTCGCCCTAGCGTCTCTCCGTGGGGAGCTCCCGTACTGTTCATGAAGAAGAAGGATGGGTCGTTGCGGCTATGCATCGACTATCGGGAACTCAACAAGGCGACCGTGCGAAACAAGTATCCTTTGCCGCGAATCGACGACTTGTTTGACCAACTGCAAGACGCGGCAATATTTTCAAAAATCGATCTTCGTTCAGGCTATCATCATTTGAAGATGAAGTCCGACGACATATCGAAGTCTGCCTTCCGTACTCGATATGGTCATTACGAATTTCTCGTCATGCCGTTCGGTTTGACGAATGCCCCAGCCGCGTTCATGGATCTGATGAACCGAGTCTTCCGACCTCAAATAGATAAATTTGTAGTCGTATTCATCGACGATATCCTTGTCTACTCAAAGAATCGTGAAGAACATGCGGAACATTTGAAGACGGTACTGAAGATTCTGCGTGAAAATAAATTGTACGCCAAGCAGAGTAAGTGCGAGTTCTGGATGAGTAGCGTGACATTTCTCGGGCACGTAATCTCTGCCGAGGGTGTCGCGGTGGACCCAAAGAAGATTGATGCGGTAGTGGATTGGAAACGACCTGCCTCGGCTAGCGACATTCGGAGTTTCCTGGGCTTAGCGGGCTACTACCGTCGATTCGTGCGAAGCTTTTCAAAACTAGCGTCGCCTCTGACTCGCCTCACCCAGAAGGGAGTAGTATTTGAATGGAGCGATGACTGTGAATCCAGCTTCCAAGAGTTGAAGCGACGGCTCGTCTCAGCTCCAATCCTTGCACTTCCAGACGGTCCAGAAGGCTTTCAGATATTCAGCGACGCGTCGAAAACTGGCCTCGGGTGTGTACTCATGCAGAAAGACAAAGTCATCTCCTACGCTTCACGGCAGTTGAAGCAGCACGAGAAAAACTACCCGACGCATGACCTAGAATTGACGGCGATCGTCTTTGCATTGAAGTTATGGCGGCACTACCTCTATGGCGTCGCATACAGAATCTACACAGATCATAAAAGCCTGAAGTACTTATTTACGCAACGGGAACTCAACCTACGACAGCGACGTTGGCTCGAACTTATAAAAGATTACGAGCTAACAATCGAGTATACATCGGGCAAGGGAAACGTGGTGGCCGACGCACTCAGCAGAATGTTTATGGGAACACTGGCCATAAACAAGGAAATACGGCGAGACCTTGAAGCAATGGGCATCGAATTCGAAATTTAGTATCGACACCTGCACCTAGCTCAACTGAAGTTAGGATCGAGTCTGCTTAGCAAGATAAAGACCGCACAGGGGGACGACTCATTCCTGAAGAAAATGCGCGAGCTGATTTCAACGGGAAGGACGACTGACTTTGCGGAAGACGAAGATGGGACGATGCGACTAAAGGGAAGGCTCTGCATTCCTGAAACTGCCGAACTCAGAAAAGAAATTCTGACGGAGGCGCATTATACGAAGTACTCGTTACATCCTGGAAGCACCAAGATGTACAAGGACTTGCGCACAAACTTTTGGTGGCACGGCATGAAGAAAGATGTGGCTACGTTCGTATCGTAATGCATGGCGTGTCAGCAGGTGAAGGCGGAACACCAACGGCCAAGCGGCGAGCTGCAGAACATCCCCATTCCTGAGTGGAAATGGGACAATATCTCGATGGATTTCATTGTGGGATTTCCGAAGACGCCGCGGGAGAATGACGCGATTTGGGTCATTGTTGATAGATTGACCAAGTCGGCTCACTTCATCGCAATTAAAGTAGGATGGAGCATCGATCGGTTAGCACAAATCTACGTCGATGAGACTGTTCGACTGCACGGGGTACCGGCCTCTATAATTTCGGACAGAGACGGGCGATTCCTATCGCGTTTCTGGACGAGCCTCCAAGCGGCGATGGGGACCAAACTGAACTTTAGTTCGGCGTACCATCCCTAAATAGACGGTCAGACGGAGAGGGTCAACCAGATCTTAGAAGATATGTTGCGTCTGTGTGCGATCGACCTAAAGACTAGTTGGTGTCACGCCCCGCTCCCGTAGGAGCGATCGTCCTCGCTAAGGCGTGATGCCGTACGAGCCTAGATTGCGCTCGTGCAAGGCAGTTCCATAACGGCCGATTACATCAGCGACGACGGGGTCGTCGCATAGAAGTCCCAAGCAGAAACATTGAATCATTGCAGCAGAAATTTAAAGAAGAACATATATGAACACAAGTAACTCAAAAGAATCTCTTTATTGATATTGAATACAGGATTACATTTATGGGCGCAAGGCCAATTACAAGTCTCTCAGGCTCACTTTTCACTCATTTACTAGTCACTCTGCTCTCTCTCATCTCTCGATACAATGCTTGAATCCAGCGGAAGCTTCGGAAGGCGATGTCCATACATTATGCCCTGTATAAGTCTTCAGATCACGCGGCCGCACGCTTCGACTTGCCAAGGAACTCCGTGCCTCGACGCATCCAAGCGAGCTTCGCGCCACGAGCTTCTACCTGTGCCTGCACATGAAACACTATGTGGGTGTCAGTACCACTGTACTGGTGGAGTGAGCTTCTCGCCCACCCATACATAACCGACACGTTCATTTACTTTTGTGCAGCTTAAGTCCCTTTCGATTGTCTTCCTAGTCTTGCCTTAGGATGCATTTTAAGACTTGACGTCTCGACGTGCAACGACATGGTCGTGCTTCAATACCAGCGTGTGTTTCGATCGAGGCAGTACCTCATCGCTTAGGTACTTGACCAGACTTCAAGGCGGGACGGCAGGGTCGTGCCACATTCTATTCCAAACTTAGACTTGTTCAAGACTGTGCTTTGTCGAGGGGCAATTCACGTGAACTCGGCCGTGCCAGGACCCTTTGATTAAACTCAAGCGCCACTAGACCAATTCTTGTGCTAACGATTCAAGTGCCAAGGGACGGCAACGGGACGACTTGTGCAGGTCGTGCCTTAGACTTTACTTAGACTAGTTTGCACATTCAAGACTGAGGCCGTGCCTCGCTATCCAGACTTATCCATGCTACCGCCTTGCGGCCATCCTGTTAGAGTCATTTGCTAACTTAGACAAGACTTGTCAAATACAATCTCGACTTCATAAATATCCCGATGCCATCTATCGTGCTAAGTACGGTGCCTATGCTGCAGCCCAGTCTTAGGCCCAGACATTCGTTTACCGACTAGACAAGCATTCAAGTTCTAGACTCAATCCAAAGGCATACACGCGGAGTCGCCGCTATCTGCCGACTCATCTACATGAGGAGGTCACTAGCAATTTCAAGCTATCTTGGACATGGCTCGTGGGATATCCACCTGTACCAACACGAGGAGCTAGCCCGGTGGGGTGGAACTCTCCCATGCGGTCATCCAGCATCCTACGTTGAGCCACACTTGCTTCCCCCGGGCCGAGTGATTCCGGCGCCCCGATAATCACTCGAGAAGACTACACCTTGTCGACAAGTTGTCCATGACCATGCAAGACTCGATCTATCCAATCTATCCAGTCTTTCCTTAACATGACCATGCATTCCTTTATTCTATCGAGACTTCCAAGCCGCGGGACCGATCTCGTGTGCGGGACTTATCAAGTATTCAGGCAGGACATGACCGGGCAGGACCGGCATGTTTATTCAAGTATTCAAGCAGGACATGACCGGACGGGACCGGCATGCTTAAAAAGTATTCGGCCGTGGCTCGTGCCTTAGACAGACATGATTCTCTAGGCGATGCTAACGCTCAAGTCATATACTTTATACGACGAGCCTTATTCTCAAGGAACTACTTGACTTGACAACCGCAGCTAGAGCGGGACAGCGATAGGAATGGCTTCGTTAGCCTAGAGTAACTCTTGTTGACTTGTACGGGCAATGACTCGACGAGCGAAGGCTATGCCGAGCTACGCATCGAGAGAACGTGCTAGGCACGGGGTCGACTTTACAACCAAGTTCTCGGGTGCCTAGACTTAAGCCAACAAGCCGTACAAAGATGACTTAACTTGCGGGACGTGCGAAGGCTATGCCAAGCCTTGCGGGACAAGACCGTGCATGCTTTGTTAAGCATTCATGCAGGCGACGCCTTTGACTTAGGCAAATTCGAGTGTCGGGACGAATCGACGGAACCAACGGGACATGCGAAGGCTACGCCAAGCCTTGCACAACGGGACCGTGCCTGCTCTAGCAAGCAATTACGTAGGCGACGCCTAAGACTTAGGCTATTTCAAGTGTCGGGACAATTTAGAAACTTAGGCCAATTTCCTTCTCCCAAGCCACGGGATCGAAGGATCGAGTGTCATTTTAAAGCACGCTGAGCCGACTTCTATGTATACCGTGGGACCATTTTCCATGTTCTAGGACATTCCGACCCGACGGGATTATTCCCTTAGCTATGTTGGTGCGTAGCTTTTAGATTAGCCTACCAGTGCAAGTAGAAAACATTACGAGTTATTATGTGAAGGCTAAGATGAAGCAAGTTCACCGAAACTCCTCCACCTGTACGAGGAGTCGCCTCGGTCGAGCGAGCCTTCGGGCAGCCGTTGCAAGGCTAAGTTCCAACGTCGTCGACGTTTTGGTTTCTCCGATTGACTTTGCGGGATGGGGCACTACAACATACACCACTCAGAACAAGTCTCGTCCTCGAGACTTTCCTGAGGGCAAGCCATCCTACCATTTTTATGGCCAAGACTTAATCGTACGCACTTCGCCTGCGCGTTTCCTCAATTCCGAGCCACGCTCTCACAACTATCAATCTTTTCGTTAACATGATTTCAAGATCTCGACACACTCCCATTTTTCAAGTCTTGCTTGAACTCATTGTATCACTTGGCTGGATCATGCACGCATTCCAAGCGTCCCCAAAATACATGCATTCAGCCAAGCCGCATGATAGAGAATTTGTCATTCTCTCTCGAGTCGCATCGTGCACATACCCAGGCGTCCCTGAATATATGCATGTCAGTCGAGTCTCGTGATCAGGGTTTCCTATATTCGTGATTCACGCCATCCATCCATGCCAATACTTAAGATCAATCCTTTCGATTGCTAACACTTGCAACATGGGCGTTTCGCCTAACCGCTAGGCCAATCTTTACGAGGCTAAGTCAATGTCAGGATTGGAATCATAGTTCCCCAACAATAATGCCAATACTGACCCCAATCCTGGGGTCAAACCATAGTCGGTAGTACGGGATTTTCTACCCAAGCTCGCGTCACTCAGATTTCTAAACATCGAGCACGATCACCTATTCGCATCAATGCATGCGTTGCACATATTCGATTTTATCTAAATCACCAACTCTAACCAATTCGTGCATTCGATCACGAGGTCATCTAGCTCGACAATACGTTGCGCCCCAATCTCACGCGAGTCTGATTATCCACGGTGGTTCGTGAATCACCACGCAACGCACTCGCAGAATAATTATTCTCATCGGGGCGTAACTCTTGTTTGAGTTTAGACTAACTCATTTTCGATACGCGGATTGGACCTACGCAATCCTCAAATTCGGTTCTTCAAACACCATTCATTTTCGAGTCACCTTCGCGTCAAACCACAAGTCGAAGCATACAAATTATCACGCCAAGCTAGGTCAATCACCCCCGCTGTATGAATCACCATACCAGCGCTCACGCGGAGTGATCGTCTCAAATCGGCGCGACGCATGTGCGAGGCTGGAGTTGCGCTCGCATAAGACAAGAATGTCGAAGTTGTGGTTATCGACGAAGTAAATCCAAGCATTTCATTTTCATCCAATCAATTTCGATAGTCCGACCGTCATTCATTCAACTAAAAAATCCTCGAGCCAAGTTTATCATTTCCACGACACGTTTCAATTTCCCGAGTATAGAATTTATCGGAACAATGACATTTGCACGATCGTTATTCCTCAAGCTCGTTTCAAGATCATTGTTCGAAACTCAAGTCACATTTTATTTGTATCAATCTGATATCGTACGCGCGATCCTCTAAGTTTCCTCGATCAAAGACCATTCATTTTTATTCATCGATTCGAATCATTTTTTCCAATACGCGTTGCCTATTCGCAAGTTGTCCGAACGAGATGTTCGTTCGGGACATTCGAAGTCACGACCGACTAAGCGTGACGCGTTCTAAGGCTTTGCGCGATCGCATCGCCTCGCCGACATACTCGTAATCCTCAATATTTGCTCGAATGATTTCCAAGAAAATCCATACACCACTCGGATTCGAGCCATATGATCTAGCCTACAATCATGTTCGCGTCATTCGCTAAGACGTCCTTCGGATTCGTTCGACGAATCCCTAGCGTAATCGCTTACGTCGCATCGACGTACTAAGTTGTTCGTACTATTTCCTCAAAACCCAAGTTAATCCTCCATGTACGCTTAAGCGTTAACTCGATAGCATTTCTATCGATAGACACTCTAAGTGTAGCTCGTTCCCGACCGAGCGGTACTTGGTATCGCTCGCACTCGTTTGTACCAAAAGTCGAGGTGCGCGATACGCGACGCAACTTAGCCAAAAGGCCGTGCGCATGGCTATCCCGTACGGACTTTTATTCGAGTTTGCATGCTCACATGATAAGGTCAACGTTGGACTAGTTAGGCATGAACGCAACTTTTAAGGTCGACGCAGGACTATTCGGGCACACGTACAACTTGTTAACTTTAGCATACGTTTTCATTCAAGACAAGTTAACACCGTTCGGCACAAAGGCCATTGTCTATCGATGCGTTTGGTTGAACGCTTGTACGAGCTTTCGAAAATATTTAGACTTATTGTATGGACATGCCGAGGGACAATCGAGAGAGAGCGCACATTTTCTTATCAATGACGAGCTTTCAAAACTGAGAAATTCGACGTGAAGTCCAAGGACGTAAAGCCGTGCTCTGATACCATTATGTCACGCCCCGCTCCCGTAGCAGCGATCGTCCTCGCTAAGGCGTGATGCCGTACGAGCCTAGATTGCGCTCGTGCAAGGCAGTTCCATAACGGCCGATTAATCAGCGGCGACGGGGTCGTCGTACAGAAGTCCCAAGCAGAAACATTGAATCATTGCAGCGGAAATTTAAAGAAGAACATATATGAACACAAGTAACTCAAAAGAATCTCTTTATTGATATTGAATACAGGATTGCATTTATGGGCGCAAGGCCAATTACAAGTCTCTCAGGCTCACTTTTCACTCATTTACAAGTCACTCTGCTCTCTCTCATCTCTCGATACAATGCTTGAATCCAGCAGAAGCTTCGGAAGGCGATGTCCATACATTATGCCCTGTATAAGTCTTCAGATCACGCGGCCGCACGCTTCGACTTGCCAAGGAACTCCGTGCCTCGACGCATCCAAGCGAGCTCCGCGCCACGAGCTTCTACCTGTGCCTGCACATGAAACACTATGTGGGTGTCAGTACCACTGTACTGGTGGAGTGAGCTTCTCGCCCACCCATACATAACCGACACGTTTATTTACTTTTGTGCAGCTTAAGTCCCTTTCGATTGTCTTCCTAGTCTTGCCTTAGGATGCATTTTAAGACTTGACGTCTCGACGTGCAACGACATGGTCGTGCTTCAATACCAGCGTGTGTTTCGATCGAGGCAGTGCCTCATCGCTTAGGTACTTGACCAGACTTCAAGGCGGGACGGCAGGGTCGTGCCACATTCTATTCCAAACTTAGACTTGTTCAAGACTGTGCTTTGTCGAGGGACAATTCACGTGAACTCGGCCGTGCCAGGACCCTTTGATTAAACTCAAGCGCCACTAGACCAATTCTTGTGCTAACGATTCAAGTGCCAAGGGACGACAACGGGACGACTCGTGCAGGTCGTGCCTTAGACTTTACTTAGACTAGTTTGCACATTCAAGACTGAGGCCGTGCCTCGCTATCCAGACTTATCCATGCTACCGCCTTGCGGCCATCCTGTTAGAGTCATTTGCTAACTTAGACAAGACTTGTCAAATACAATCTCGACTTCATGAATATCCCGATACCATCTATCGTGCTAAGTACGGTACCTATGCTGCAGCCCAGTCTTAGGCCCAGACATTCGTTTACCGACTAGACAAGCATTCAAGTTCTAGACTCAATCCAAAGGCATACACGCGGAGTCGCCGCTATCTGCCGACTCATCTACATGAGGAGGTCACTAGCAATTTCAAGCTATCTTGGACATGGCTCGTGGGATATCCACCTGTACCAACACGGGGAGCTAGCCCGGTGGGGTGGAACTCTCCCATGCGGTCATCCAGCATCCTACGTTGAGCCACACTTGCTTTCCCCGGGCCGAGTGATTCCGGCGCCCCGATAATCACTCGAGAAGACTACACCTTGTCGACAAGTTGTCCATGACCATGCAAGACTCGATCTATCCAATCTATCCAGTCTTTCCTTAACATGACCATGCATTCCTTTATTCTATCGAGACTCCCAAGCCGCGGGACCGATCTCGTGTGCGGGACTTATCAAGTATTCAGGCAGGACATGACCGGGCAGGACCAGCATGCTTATTCAAGTATTCAAGCAGGACATGACCGGACGGGACCGGCATGCTTAAAAAGTATTCGGCCGTGGCTCGTGCCTTAGACAGACATGATTCTCTAGGCGACGCTAACGCTCAAGTCATATACTTTATACGACGAGCCTTATTCTCAAGGAACTACTTGACTTGACAACCGCAGCTAGAGCGGGACAGCGCTAGGAATGGCTTCGTTAGCCTAGAGTAACTCTTGTTGACTTGTACGGGCAATGACTCGACGAGCGAAGGCTATGCCGAGCAACGCATCGAGGGAACGTGCTAGGTACGGGGTCGACTTAACAACCAAGTTCTCGGGTGCCTAGACTTAAGCCAACAAGCCGTACAAAGATGACTTAACTTGCGGGACGTGCGAAGGCTATGCCAAGCCTTGCGGGACAAGACCGTGCATGCTTTGTTAAGCATTCATGCGGGCGACGCCTATGACTTAGGCAAATTCGAGTGTCGGGACGAATCGACGGAACCAACGGGACATGCGAAGGCTACGCCAAGCCTTGCACAACGGGACCGTGCCTGCTCTAGCAAGCAATTACGTAGGCGACGCCTAAGACTTAGGCTATTTCAAGTGTCGGGACAATTTAGAAACTTAGGCCAACTTCCTTCTCCCAAGCCACGGGATCGAAGGATCGAGTGTCATTTTAAAGCACGCTGAGCCGACTTCTATGTATACCGTGGGACCATTTTCCATGTTCTAGGACATTCCGACCCGACGGGATTATTCCCTTAGCTATGTTGGTGCGTAGCTTTTAGATTAGCCTACCAGTGCAAGTAGAAAACATTGCGAGTTATTATGTGAAGGCTAAGATGAAGCAAGTTCACCGAAACTCCCCCACCTGTGCGAGGAGTCGCCTCGGTCGAGCGAGCCTTCGGGCAGCCGTTGCAAGGCTAAGTTCCAACGTCGTCGACGTTTTGGTTTCTTCGATTGACTTTGCGGGACGGGGCACTACAGTTGGGATACGCATTTGCCGCTTGCAGAGTTTGCGTATAACAACAGTTATCAGTCGAGCATTCAGATGGCTCCATACGAAGCGCTCTATGGGAGAAAGTGTCGTTCGCCGATATGCTGGGATGAAGTCGGAGAGCGACAAGTGCTCGGACCGGAACTGGTGGAGCAGGCCGTCGAAAAGGTCCGCTTGATTCGAGATAGACTCCGCATCGCGCAAAGTCGACAAAAGAGCTACGCAGATCTACGTCGACGTCCGCTAGAGTTCTTGGCCGGGGACCATGTGTTTCTAAAAGTAACGCCCATGCGCGGTGTGATGCGGTTCGGCGTTAAAGGCAAGTTGAGCCCGAGATTTGTAGGCCCCTTCGAGATCATTGAGCGAGTTGCGACGGTTACTTATCGGATCGTACTACCTCCTGCCTTAGCTGATGTGCACGATATTTTCCACGTTTTACAACTTCGAAAATACGTGCATGATCCAAGTCATGTGGTTAGCTTCGATCAGTTGGAGCTACGTACTGACTTGTCTTACTCGGAGGAGCCTATTCAAATTTTGGACCGCAAGGAAAAGGTGCTGCGAAATCGGTCGATGTCCTTGGTCCGCGTGCTTTGGCGGAACCATTCAGTCGAAAAATCGACGTGGGAGATGGAGGCGGAGATGAAAGAGAAGTACCCCGCGTTGTTTGTCTAAATTAAGGTCAGACCCTTGTTCTTAAGTTTCGGGACGAAACTTTTTCTTAGTGGTATATTATGTAGCGCCCCGCTTTCGATAGGCGACGGAACTTCATAATATGCTAGCGCCGAGTCAGATCGGCCGGGAACTTAGATGGCCATCTGACTCGATCGATAAGCTTGGTAAACGTTAACGCCTTGCGGCATCGATTCAAATCGATTTGGACGGAAGTTACGAGAATCGATCCAACTAATGGAACGACTTCTGTTGGAATAAGTCCTAGATGCAGCGGGCTGCGTCTCGGCGAGTGAGCTCTCTATAAGAGTCCCTTCGACGGGACCGGACCGCTGTATGGTTTTCTTGGAGCTTTGCCGCTGGGCTTGATTGAAGTGCTTTCGCGTCGTTTTCATGGATGCAATTACAAATTTCGATGTAAGGGGAAAAAAAGAAAATCTAACAAAGTGTTGATGCATTGCAGGAGCTCGCGTAACTAAGGATTGACGTTGCGTTGCGCTTCGACGAGCTGCGCAAAGCAAAGTGATCGGTGGGTGATTCGGCCCCTTCTTTTCTACTCTGTCCCGCAAACTTA